>CM053788.1:78510226-79022726 GCA_028749045.1 Cupressus sempervirens | reverse complement strand
TTGCTATTAGGATTTAATTGTCTAGTTTATGAGGAATTTTGATTATGTCATCCACCAAGATTCAAATTCCTCAAAATACATTATAATAAATAAGAGTGACATTATCTAATATTATGATGCTATTAGAATTCAAGTGACTATTTTGAATTAAGTTCATCAATCCATGTTTCATAAGTAGTAGTTCACAAGAACCCATCTGTCATCATAAATGAATGATACACTTAGCATGCATTATATTTAGATGATACATAAACCTCTCCAGAAGTATCAACACTACTCTATTTTTATTTTTCTAAATTGTTTTTGTTCCCTCAAAAAATTGTACTCTAAGATCCATCAATTGACTACCTAACCAATATAAATATCACTACATGCTATATTTCCTCATAGGTTTGACATAATCCATAAATTTAAATATAAAAAATCAAAAGTCTATCTTTAGGCCCAACAACATTCTCCTTTTGTCTCAATCAAAATAGGACCATTGTGGTCTGCTCGACATTTCACACATAAGGAGAAAGTGAGGAACCAACACATTGTAGAGATTGTCTAATTTCATTTCTACAAAACCAAAAAAGCAACGGTGAAATGCGAAGTCTACGTCTCCACAGCTCACGCTGGCATTGGGTCAGCAGTACAACAATTACGTTTCCAAAGCAATTTCTAGTACACAACTGTCAAAAACGGTGACATGTACGCCACGTACGATTGAGAAAGCCCGAGTTTTCTGAAGCAATTTCAAGTAGATTACTGCATTCCAAACAGAGAAATGAAAAGCAAATTGAACACATGGAAGGTCCCGCCGAATCTCCAGGGAGAGCAAGTACTGGGAAAGTGCCAATGGGTAACAAATGTTCGTTAATCCGGTGAAACAACGTGCTGATGTGAATATCTCTAATTTGTTTATTTTCAAAATATATTTCCATTCATTTTTGTTTTCAGCGTGCCCCTTTTCTCGTTCTGTTCGCCGTTTTTTATACTCTGTTTATTGGGATTCATTGCCATGGAATACTCGAAGGGGTGGTCGAAGATGGCGAGGAAGATAATCCTCGTAATCGCATTGACTATAGCTGCAAGTACACTTTATCAGACATGGATAAATCAATCAGAAACTCCGCTCTGGTTTTCAAATCCCGTAATCACCCATGTCTGGAGTTCGAGTTCTGCTCCGTCCCCACTTTGTCCAAATTCGGATGACAATTTGTCCCAGAGTTTGAACTTAGATTTTCAGCTGTACCCACCACTGAATTCCCAGAGGGGTTTCGATTTTCAGTTGCAGCCACCTGTGAGTTCTCAGAGGGGTTTGGATTTTCAGTTGGACCCCCTTGTGAAATTCGAAATGGGCATGGACCGTGGGTCACCCCCACCTGTGAGTTCCCCTGATAAATCTGAGATAGACAAGAATTTGGCAGTTTCAGATTTGGGTAAGAGCGGAACTGACAAGACGGTTGAAGAAGCTGCCCAAGCAACTACAGATATGGGATCTAGGGATAAGTCTGAGGTAACGAGAATAATAAAATCTCCTGTGGGTTCCAGGGAAGGGAAGGTATGAATGATTTTCCTATCCCTGTTGGTTTGTGCGATTATAGATGAATTAAGGTCAAATGGTTCTGTCCGTACAATTTCATGCCGAGATTTAGTAGTGCTAGAAGATGTTTCTATACTGAAAAGTGACTCCGCTTTTTAGAGTATGGTTGAATATCTTGTAAACCTATTCTCATTCATCATCTTTTAGTTCTCTTGTAAAATGTGGGCACCATTCTAGCAGATTTTTCTACCATGAAACACCACTCCTGTTCAAAGCTATATATGATATCTTTCAAAGGTTACTCTAGTTCAATAGCATCAACATTATGCTTAAGTTCTCTATAGGTATGTCGATATTATTGTCTATAAAGATGTATTATTGCAGTATTTATTGAAGATTTTTTTTTTTTCATGAAAAGTTACTGTCAATTATAGTTAGGATAATTCTTGATTTTAGATGCTATTGAGATTCTTTTTCGGTTGGTTTATACGATTGTAGCCGAGGAAGCGTTCATATTATTACCATTTGAATATATTTCAATCTGTGATATTGCTGTGGAAATTATCTCCTACTTATATTTTAATCGTGAAAGGGTACTCCGTTTCAGATGTTGCTTGTTCTTAGATATTCTTTAAATTATTTTTCAGTTGGTTTAGATGATTTAATAAAAGGCACGTGTACCATTTACTATCATAGCAGTAGCAAGTATTTCTATAAAGCGAATTCCCTTTCCAAACAAATAGATGAATTTCTTATACTTAAATGTTGTCGGAGTTGTTTTTTGGTTTACTTTGATGTCTTGGACGATTTACCATCAAATTGGTATGTGAATACTATTGTGTATGAAGATATATTCATAGCAGAGGCATTAGAATATATTCGTTCAAACTCATGAGTGAATTTGTCCTTAGGTTGGTTAATAGTTGTTGGCTGGCTTATTAGATTATTACACAATTGAAGATAATATTTGTTTCTGGCGCTGTTGCCAGTAAAAATTTATCCACGGCAGTTGAAAGTATTTCTATGACGAATGGCTACTCTGATGCAAACCTATGAATAAACTTAGCTGGATTTAAAATTATTTTTTATTTTGCTTATGTGATTAGACATGATTTAAGGTCAATTTTGGATGTGGGTACTGCAATGTCTATGATGATATATTCATGGCAATAACATTAGAGGATGCTTCTATCGTTAGCATTGGAAATAGAGAGTAGAAAATGCGTGTAGTATGAGCTGGGGAAACAAAGATCCTTTTATATTTGAATGCTTAACTTACATTGACATGGGGTCAGCTATGTTGATACCTATCTGAGGGCTATAGAATAATTTGTCAATAATAAAAATAGAAAAGTATCTTTAAGAGGGGAAATAATTAAGACTGTATGACATGGGTATTTGCTATTTTTTCATCAAAAAATAGAAGAAGACCCCTCATTCACCAATGTATCTTGTAGAACTGATTGAACTAGGATTTCATTATATTTTATTTCTGTGTCTAGCTATAAATCCTCTAACTTTATTTGTCTTTGTGAGGTTAAGATTCATAATACATGTTTAATAAATGCCTTGTGTAAGGATGTCTTCATTGTTTTGCTGCGTCCTCTACTTCATTTAACATCCCTTGGGAGTTCCCTGTTCACATTTAAGTTAGACACTTATAAATTTTCTTTTCCAAGGAATTCTTGTTGGATTTATATTACAGTTTTTAGTATAAGGTAGAGAGGAATATGAGTCATTTGCAAACTTAATTTATCCACAAGTTAATTAATTATTGTTGTTAGTATGTGGGCAGGCATCTAAGGCATTTCTGGAACATCAGCAAGAGCTTCTGTTGGCAAAGAAAGAGATTGAGAGTCATGTAGGTGCTGCAAACGATCGTGATCTCTATAGGCCTCTATATCACAATGTTTCTAAATTCAAAAAGTAAGTTTATACATTCAAGAAACTGTAAGCTAAACATCTCATTTGATATTACAAAAAATAGTATAAAATTCCTGAATCGTTTAAAAGCTTTGGGGACTAGTGTTTTGATATGCTAATATACATCTTGTGTAGCCAGCACTGTTATCGAGTTTTGAAATAAACATGTTAATTAGGTAATAGTTTGTTGGCATTGTAATGTCATTTGCTTCTGAGTAGTTGTTGGTAGTTGCCAACAGTTGGTGATCTTAACTCATTAAAACTGTCGACTACGTTTTATATAGTAGGTTTTGTCTTCTCTACTGACTGCTTCCATTATTTGTATTTTGGGTTTGTGCTGATGCATTTTGTCAAGTGCGTTTCTAATGATGTTAAGTAGGTGGGTCCTGTTATTGAATCTGTGGTAATCTATTGCCTGATCTCCAAGTGAAATCAGGGGATAAGTATTGCAGCATGACCACAGCGTCCACATGGAAGTAATAAGAGAGTTCTTGAGGCAAACCGAACCAAGTTGTAGAGAGGGTTTTCAATGTGAAAACATATCACAAGTATAAAGATGAGTAATCTATTGGATAGAGAAAGCACATCCATCTAATTTCTAGTTTGCACCCCTCATCCACTGATTATATGGGACCCATTTTGATGGTTCATTACTGCAGATAATAGAGAATTGATCACAGATTTTTAAAACCTTTAAACTAAGTTGGGTGTTACGGTAGACTGAGAGCTAGCACTAAGCAGTACTTCTGGGAATAGATTTGAAGCCCCTCCTTGTATTATATAGATGCATCAGTATCTCAACCTTATAACTTGATATTCATTCCCCATCCCCATCCCCATCCCCATTTCCATCCCCATCCCCATCCCCATCCCTTGTACATGTTTTATAGGGACTACTTGGTTGTATTTATATTCGTGCCTTATTTATTTACTCATTAACTTTATTTGAATAGTAAAGCTTCAAAAGAGAGTTCTTCCCAGTTCAAGTGTATTCGTTTAGCAAAATCCATTCATTCTTCCGTTACACACAACTTAAGACTTGAGTGCAACCTTTTGCCATAGTGGTCAAAACTTCTTAAAGGTTGGAGCAAGAAGTATGCCCTTGATTTAAGTGTATTTGAGGGGCCCTGCACATTGAAGGATGGTACAAAATCTATGGTACAAGCTTTGGCATTTAAATTCTAGCTTGCAATTTGATATAGTGGCTAGATTCTCTGATGGAGTTTTCAATTTTTATCGCAGTGGACCCTTTTACCGTCTTGACAAGAATAACAAAACCAGAAACTTTTTTATTGGGTTTTCTATGAAGGTTTATTTGGTTCATGACACGTGAAATTACCCACATAATAAGCATACAGTCCAAAACAAATGCTGAAATTGTGTATAAGGGCAAGGAACTTCACCCAAGCTAGCTTGTGAAGCCAAACATCTTTAACAGTAGAAACATTTAGAGATGTGTAGAGAATCTAGGGGTCAATGTGTTGGACCAAAATTTGTGGTCCATCGGGATCAGCAATGATATTAAAGATAGGAGTGCATTAATATTATAAAACCATTATACACCAAGCATTATTTTTTTCAAGATGCTCAAAGCTTATGAATGATAGTTTTTTCAAGAATTACTAAGCTCAATGTCATTATATCAATTAAGATCGTTAGGATGTTTCGCAATATTACTTTTCCAAGTTTTCTACTTCATGAAGTGGTTCACTGTGGCAAGAATTTAGCCTTTTCTATGAAATTATTGTGCTAAGAAGCATAAGCATATTATGCTAAGGTGACATTCTTAATACAATCACAATTAGCGTCTGCATTTTTTTGTGATTTTTAAAGTTTCTCAGAGACGTACAACATACACAATCAATGCTGCACGCGATAACATGATTTTGGATCAATTATGTCAGTGTAAGTTGGAGCCCAGTTTCAATATTCTTTCTTCGTATAAAGTGAACTGTGTGTCATCCTTCCTCATAATTCCGTCAATTCTAAACAAAACCATTTTCATTATATCGGAGAAAATCTTGTAGAATATCATTTTTGTCAACATCTAGCTGATTTTGTGCCTTAAGGTACTTCTCTACTCTTTCAAAAATCTTGATATTCACTTCATGTCATGCCACAGTTTTCCTTGAATAACTTGGTTGCTTCTCATCTTAGTGTAGCCCTTGTTTACAATCTTGAAAGCCCTATTTGTGCAAATGTATAGTACAGCTATCTTTTATAAGGGATGATGATGAAATCACAATAATTCTTTTTATACCAGAGTGTTTTTACTTTTTCAATAAAGTTACATTTCAGAAAATTAATCAACTTTTGTCGTCTGATCCTTTGGTAAGTTGAATGTTTATCGATGGTCAATAGGGGCGCACCATCCACAAAATTCTGAATGAAATCATAAATATTTCAGTGTTTTGGGGTGGGGGTTGGGGAACTAGATGCTTCACCATATTTATCCTCCTCTATTCCTCTTATTACAAGTTTGGAGGGTCCCCCTTTTCGGATGCTTGTGGAGATGCCTTGGTGTCTTGTGCCTTGACTATCTTAGAGACAATAAGGTGCTCCCTATGAAATTCATAAAAGAAATGGAATAAAGTCATAAGAGTCGTATTAATTTATGTATCAAAATATCCATTTGTAAGAGATGAAATAATTATTGGGAGAAGGCAGCAATTCTTTAAAAGCCGTAATTTTGAATTAAGTTGCCAAATTGGAGATATCATAACAAGATCAAGTTTTCTTTGGTGGTGAGGAAGATAGAACAAGTGAGCTAAATTTAGAAAAGATTCTAGGTTTGGATGGGGATAATTTTGGTCAACTGACAAGCAAATTTAGGCAAGTTGATGTACAACTAATGCATTTAATGTTTATTTTTTAAGGTGGTGAGGTAGATGTTTTAATAATACTTGGAGAATGAAAGGAACTATTGATGGTGTTGAACATCCTTATAGCTATGTTTTGATATTGGAGCTCTTATTCAAATTCATAAACATCATTGAGAAATGGTGACGTAATAGGTAAGTTTCAAATACAACTAGGGCTTTTCGAGGAGGAACGAGGTTTATCTCTGCCAAAGCATTTTTCTCTAGGCTTTATTGATGAAGGTGTTTTCATTTTTTCATATGTAGCAGACTAGTTTATTGCCTCTTTTACCCTTCATCGAATTGTAGAAATTGAATATGGATACCCTGATCAAGCTTGCATCCCCTAACAAACAAACAACATTTGATGGATTCATTACAATTTTTAGAATCAAAGAGGTAACTAAGTATAAGCATCAATTGATAGCTCATGTGGTAAGATAATTTTAGGTTTCATTTTCATTCATAAAAACTAAAATCTACTCTAGTTTTCTCGCATCAATCTTGGTGGTGGGGGAAGATAAAGTCATGGCAGAAGAAATTTGTAACAGATTGTTTGAAAAGAAATACTTGCATGGTCTTCATGATGCAATAATCAACATTGACGAAAATTTGACATTTCCTTTCCCAATAGACTATGCCATGGTGATGAAAGTTGATGGAAGGATGCAAAACTTTGGAGCTCGAGTTTGAAGAAGCAACTATGGGGGCTCTACAAGAAGATCTTTCTTGTTAAGCGCTTGGAAATGAGAATTTAAGGAATTAAGAATTAGTATAATGAAGAGAAGCTTAAGGTTTCTAAAAAGAGCTCTTGGTATAACTAATATTTTAGGCAAACCAATTGGCAATAACATCAACTAGGAGTAAGAATGGGTATACGAGTATAAATATGATGAGAATTTGGACGGGCTTGGAAGTGAAGATTTCTCAGAAGAAAAGGAGGAAGAGGAAGGGATTGAAATAGAATAGAGTATAGAAGAGCCAGTGAGAGAGGCAGAAGGGTAAAATACCAAATTGAAGTCCATAGCCCCAATTAGTCAGTCCAAATCTTGGTTTGAAGAAGGGACATCCTTTACAATAGAGATGAGCAAGATGCAGAGCACCAAGAGCAGACTTGACCATGGACAATATGAACCCGTAGCCATTCAATGCTGCACACAATAACAAGATTTTAGACAATATGAACCCGTGAGCTAAATTTAGAAAAAACTCCAGATTTAGATGGGGATAATTTTGGTCAACTAACAAGGGCATAATACCAAATTGAAGTCCATAGCCACAATTAGTCAGTCCAAATCTTGGTTTGAAGAAGGGACATCCTTTACAACAAAGATAGAGCAATATGAGCAAGATGCAAAGCACCAAGAGCAAACTTGACCATGGAAACTAAAATGTCTCGCATCCACCTTCTTCACATTCCAAAATTACTTGTTTGTACAAACAAAATGAATAGATAAGATTCTAGTTTAGTTTGTTTTGGTTAGAAGACATTGTTCATATCGTCTGGTATAGCTAGAATTATTCTATGCAGCATGGCTGCCTATCTTGTGGATAATCTTTCTCATAGTTTTTAGCTATTAGCTAAGAAGAGCATAGTGTATAGACCACCTCCTGGTTGGTAGTTGAACCTAGTTAGAGTAGAAACTTCCTCATGTGGTCTTTCTTGATAATAATTTCTAAAGTTTTTGTAATCCTTTTGGTATGTAGTTTCTTTTGATCTTTTAATATAATCTTTGGCTTCGGCCTCTTATTTAGCAAAAAATATTAAAAAATTATGAATCTTAATTATTAGTTTTTAAAATGATTTGGTACAAATTGATAGTATTAAGGAGCTTGCATGAACAAAAACTCCAAAATCTAAAGAAGAAAATGATGAAACCCTACCTCTGGGTAATGATGAAGAAATTCTCACTAATATTGATGAAAACATAACTATGTCCATTCCAGTAAAGAAGCTTGTTAGTTCCCTAGATAACACTCAAGCTGAATTCATGAATATTGTCAACAACATCACCAAAACTTCAAATAACAGCATTAGGGTTGATAATATAAATAATAACATAAAAGTTAACCCCAAACTCAATTATGAACTGATCTATGGTGCTATCTCAAAATCCATTTTGTATAATGAAATCTCAGATAAAGAAGATTTATCTGATGATTTTGATTCTAATTTTGAAGATGAAGATAGTGAAGTTGCGATACAGGAAAAAAATGGTTAATAGCAAGAAGATTGGAAATGGAAGTTGACGATTTAGAGTAGTATTCTCTAAGTAATTCTCTTCATTAGAGGTTTATGAATTAATGAAGGCATAAAACATTGGCAATTAATGGATAAAAACGTAATGATTGACTAATGGATGCCAACGAAGTTATATCATGTAATCACTTCATAATGCTTCCTCATTAAAGATTTTGATCAGGTCAACAATAAAAGACATTTAATACCTATGACCATAGCCATAAATTATATTATTAAGGAATAATAAGGTTTTAAAAATAGAAAGAAATATTAAAGAAAATGAAGTATATATGCAAGCTAACTTAGAGACATGTTTCCGTAAATTTATCTAATTATGTCTTTAGTATTATATTTTCTAACTAACAATGTATCTTTTAGCCAAAAGTGAGAATTGTAGATACAAATATTATGTACGGAAATGTCAATCAAGCAACAAGGAAAAGGTTATACATGAAAGAGAGAATATGTTAAAGAGAGAATTTTGAATAAGTACATTGTGAGAGAAGAAATGCCTTCTCAAAGTACCTGGTGCTTGCACTTGAACGGGGAAAAATTGATTTAAAATTTTAAATTCATTAATAAAAAACGGGTAATTGCCTTTTACCGATAATAAAAATAAAATTATTAGTTTTAACATTAATTAAAAATCATCTTAAAAACAACTCATTAAAACTATAAAAAAAAAAAAATGGATATTAACCATTATATATTGTTTTTAATACTCCTCCCATCCTCAAATCTGATTTTTTTTACCATCTCTGAAATCTGAGGCCTCGTCCCCAAAACTCAAGAAACATGGATGTCTCTAAATTGTGTTTTCCTTCCCCAAAATTTGGAGAAACATTGGTATTGATGCATATATTGTTGAAATGAGATTGAAAGGCTTCAAGGTTCTCTTTCATATTGGCCATTTTACATTGGTATAATGAGCTTATGGTTTTTACCATTTATGTTATAATTAAAATAGGTTAGGGCTTGTTCCTCAAGTTTATTGTTGAACACACATGCACATGCGCGCACACACACACACATGCATGAGAACCCATAGCATTTTGTTTTGTTAGTTCAAACAAGTAATTTTGGAATGTGAGGAAGGTGGATTTGAGACACTTTAGTTTCTTCGTTGAAAAAGAAGAGATTTTTTATGATAATGGGTAAAACCAGTTTTGGCATATTTGCAAAACCTCATATGCCAACTAAAGGCTTCCTACACACATTTAGATCAAGCACACTATAAAAGTTTGATCACTTGTAACATACTCGCCAAGCCAAACAGGGCTAAGTGATTTGTAAACATCACAGTAATTACTTATTTACATAATTTCAGGATAAAATTTAATTGTTTTTCTAAGCCATGGAACTGTCCATGTCAATATCAAATGTAGCTACAAAAGTTTCTTTGTAGGTGTTTATAATGTTTAAGCACATTACTAAAAGAGTGAAACTATTAACTTTCAACAAAGTAGTGAATATTGGCCATTGCAAATTAAATTTGAAGAGAACTCAAGTAAATAGAAAGAAATTATATGTGAATTCCTATGAATGGCCAAGAATAGTTTAAACTCGAAGGTACTCAAACTTACAATTGTTACAGGCAAGGGCCTACAACACAACGGTAAATTGTGAGTCTCTCATCTGGGAGGTCTTGGGTTTGAGTCTACTCGAGCCTAACACATAATAATTAATCTCAACAAATAATAATATTAATAAAATAATAAAACCTCTGGGCTTCAGCCCTTTACCTATCAAGCAAATAAAAAAAACTAACAATTGTTACACTATTGAGGGACTGCATAAAAAGGGCCCTAGACCTAAAAGACAAACAGAGAAATACGAAAACAAGAAATAAAAAAGCGAGGATAAACCTAAAATTCTAACCCTGAAATGTACAAGCATAAATGGTTTTGCAAAGGGAGGAGCCCTCAAAGTGTTGGGAGTAATTGCAGATCAAAGTTGGCATCAAGGTAGGAAGTAAAAGCCATTATATGTTTGCATTTTAGCATATTTTTGGAGCCAATTACATTATCATCTATCGCTATGGTAGTACTAATGTAAGATTTTAAAATGCTTGTCAAACAAAGTTTAGGGCTAAGGAGGTTTGGGTGTACAATTCTAGAAGATTAGCTGATTAGTTTTTTAGAATCTCCTTTAACTCAAGATTGAAGAATTCTAGGTGGGAAAGGAGAAATTAGTAATATAAGCTTGTCTCTAAGACTTGTGTTGTGAGTGAGGAGTGCTAGAAGGTCCAGTTGTGAGGTTTTCACACCGTCCCCCTATTGCAAATGGGGACCCCTCTTTTCGCTTTGCCAATACATTTAGATGGTTTTAGGAGTCTTGGGTAGTTGCAATTTCCAAGTCATAGCAAGGGTGTGAGGTCAAAACTTAGTCAAGTCTCTAACTTTAGGTTTAATAGCGACAATCACAAGAAGGCAAAATATGCTGAGTTGGATGTGCAAGTAAATTAGGGTGTTTGAGAAAAGTCTTGAGTGGGCATTCAATCATGTAAATTCTGCCCCTTAGGCAAGGCCAATTGGAAATTTGTCTTAGGAAAAACTAAGGTAAAGTGAACGAAAACGAGGTTATTCTTTTCTTAGCTTGGTATAAAATACAGATTTGAATTATAGGATGATGATGATTGTCACAAATAGGGATAAATCCTCCCTCAACCTTGAATTCTGCCTTGATGATGAGTGCATGAGTTGGGTGTCTTAGTTTGGAGAAGTCTATGGGAAGCTGAAACTGACAATAATCTGAGACAAAGAAAGTGACAAACACTTAAGTGCAATCGAAGTTATGCTCTATGGAGGATGGAATCCACCTTCCCAAGAGGATTTTGTCCTCTTTATGTTGAAATTTCCAACAGCTAGGACTTGAGATTATAAAATTGCACAAGGCAAGGGAGAGTAGAGGATCAATCAAGTCATATTTAGTAAGGGAACACACTAGGTTTGAATTGGTGTGATGATTCCTCAAGAGAGGGTAGTATCCACGCTCTCATGATGATAAAATCCTTTGAAGACTTAAGGATTCCGCCTAGGTGAGAGAAAATCCTTACCATATCTAATATCCACCAATAATGAAGTAAGAAAGATTTCCCTCCAAATTGGGTGGTGAGCAAGCAAATAACTTAGCACCTTTCAATGAATTTTAGAAGAACAAATGGAGGAAATGGAGGATGTGATAACTAAATTTGATAGAAAAATTCCTTTGTGGCAGGTGGATTTGGCCCTCCCCAAACGATTTTATCTTCTAACACACCCTAGTCCCATCTATTGGAAGGCTTATCCAATTTCCAAACAAGTGGAATTCTCACCAGGGTGGAATCCTCAAGTGCTCCCCATTTTCGCCAAGTTAATGATAATGTTGAAAGTATGCCTTGAAGAGCTGAATATAGATATACTGGGGATATTATAACTACATCAGTCTGAATTATAGAAGGGTGCTCGATACGAAGGTTGACATAAAGAATTGCTTAACGGAGAACACCTTGAGGATTTTATCCTCCTACCTCGCCAAATTTTGGCCCCAATTTCGATCTCAAAATTGAACATAAAAAATGCTAAACTTCCTTGATAAGTTGGCCTATGTGGCTGAAAATGATTTAATTAAAGAAAATTCTGACTGGCTATAGGACAAAGTTGCCCCACTTAGAATTGTGTGCCCTTTCAATCCATCAAATGCGTAAATAAGGGATTTTTCATTTTAATACTAAGGTAGAGCAACTTTGCTTTTGTTGTAGGTCGGTGATCTTCCCATCAGTTGCAAGGTAGTGAATTTGTTGACATATGGAAGTCGATTATCTCATGGATTGGTGAATATATGGAGAAAGGTGGCGGCATGTCCAAGGGGAGGATAGAGGATGAAAATCTAAACATTTCTAGGATTATAAGTGAAGTCGATTCACATGAAATTGCAAGTGGTAAGAATTTAATTTCAATGGTTTCGCAATAAGTTAAGAAGGAAGGTTTGATCTCGAGGACAAGAAATGTCATTTTGATTCTTTAGCGCTAATATTATGTAAGGACGTACAGATTTCTTTACTTTTTTTATGTTTAGTTTTTTACAATGTTTAATGCTCTTTCTCCTTGCTTTGTAAGGTGGATTGAGGTAGGAAAGGCTAAGAGGCAAGAAAGTGGATCAAACTTGAGAGCTCCAAATATGTTACGAGACTTCAAGCTCGAGCTTCAAGACTCCAAATGATAAGGGAGTTCAATCTAGATTGAGATCAAAAAGAATTTATAGATCAAGTTCAAGTTAGGTATACAAGTGTAGGGTCCAATCGTCCATGAACAAATCCAAATAACCTAGCTACATGAAGACTTCAAGAAATTCAAAAGACTACAATTCCAAATGCAAGTTCAAGTTCGAAAGCGAAGATTGGAGGGTTCCAAATCAAGCCATGAAAATGTTTCTAAATGAAGGTGGAGAAAACTCGAAAGAAGCAAATTTGGAAATACAAGCCATCGCATTTATTCTCAAGAGATTGATAGTTTTAGAAGCATTAATCAAGGTTCGAAATTTTGAGTATCAAGAGATATTTTCTCTGCATCAAAGAATTAAATAGATTTATAAGATAAGGATGATGAGGTGGCACGTAGTCATCTTCTCCAATCATAAAACTTTGGATTCAAACAGGTTCAATCATATCATGACAAATGTCCTTTCTTTTGATTGGCTATCGGAGTCTTCGAAATTTTACTATTGGCCTATGAATTGTGCCTTCATGTAATTAGTTGACAATATGGAAACCCTCTTCAAGGTTTAGGGATGAATCTTGGCCCTTGATCTTGAATGATCTTTTCCCTTTGTTGTATTTGAATATCTATAAAAGGCCAAGGTCTTCTCATTTGTAAGAATTAGCATTAGAGTTAGATAAGAGAAGTGATTAGATTATATTAGGCTAGCTAATGGAGAGACATGATCAAATTGTTGCTATGATGCTATCAAAGTAATTGATAATTCATTGTTGGTTCTTCATGGTGGATTACTTAATTTTGCTTTTAAGTGTTGCATGGTTTCCTCAATCTTTCACTTGGAGCAGATTTCTTTTCATGTTGAAGTAGTTTAGTTGGATGAAAGTAATTGTGGACGTTTACTTGGTTGATACAACAAATCTGGGTCAATAGCCTCTTGCTGATTGTAAGTGTGCATTGTGTGGTAAGTCGATGATTAAAAGCACTTTACTATAATTGATATTCAATCTTTACTTTACATCCATTCGATGAGATTGAAGAGGGGATATTAATGTGAAAACTATTTGTGCGTTCCTTAGAAGCTTGAACTAGGTGGGTGGAATCGTTGATGAAGCTACATCTAGTAGACTCCAAGTTTTTTAATGATTCCTTGCATTCATAGTTAGAAGTAGGAACTTAGCTTAAGTTTAAGTGGAAGTGGAAATTGTAAGATCAAATCTATTTTCATTGCAAATTGTGAAGCCAAGTCTTCAAAAGTGCAAGAGTTGATATCCACTGAATGAATAGCATGTCCCCTAAGCGATTGCCAAAAATCACATCATTTCATTGAGCGAGTATTTATAGTTAATGGAACCTTGAAGGCACTTCATGATCTCACTTTGCTAGTTTAGCATAAGAAGTGATTTTTTATGAAGAGAGGATTGAGTATTTGGTGTTTCATTTCGAAACATTGAGTATTTGAGCCTACATCTTATAATGAACAAAAATCTATATCAACTAGTCTTTGACATTGAAAGATCATGACCCTTTGAATGATGGTTGAACTTTTGGGGTTTCGAGTAACAGTAGACAACAAAAATGAGAATGTATTGCTGATCTTCCATTTTCTCCATGTAAATTAAAAAAATCCAAACAAGGGTCATATGCTCAAAAGTGGTGGCCTCATGGAGAAAAACGGCGAAGATCTATAATTAGGGTAGTGGCAGAGACTGGATAGAGAACTCATAGAATCTAAATACAAACCATAGTTGCTTCTTTGAATTTCATTTTAGTTTAGATGCTGGAAATAAAATTCTCCCCGATCTCTATCTTTTGGGAAGAATATTTCACATTGTAGAGTATGGTGGTTAGTCTCAGCTTGTAGTTGGTGGGAGCACACTCTCAATTGGCCAAACGAAATCCTCAAACCATAAGGCCAATGATGTAGAAGATAGTTGGGCTAAATAGAGGTCATGTTCATAATTTATAAGAAGTGCATAGTGTAGAAAGCTAGCTTGGGGCAGATAGGATGCAAAGGGGACGTCCTAGATGTAGTGATTTGAATGTCCTCTTTGATGAACTGATTTAGGACCACTTTCTCAGGAGGAAGGCAGAAAAGGGCACCTAATGAGTCCCTAAAAGGAGGTAGCCTATTCAAAGAAATGTTAATGGACCAGAAAAGTAAGCTGACCTTGGAAAATCAGCAACATTGACATTCAATATGACCCAAAGAGGCAATCACTTTGAGGAATGAACCACCAAACTGAATAGTTTCCACAAGCCAAATAAGAATTACCCATAGATATAAGCATGTGTATGTACCAAGTGAGTTTGAAGTTTTGAATATACTCTTTAGATTTGGGCTCCAAGAATCTTGGAGCGAGTGTCTATTTTTAGCGACCTTGTCAGGTTCATTCATCGTCTTTCTTGTTCAAGATCACTCATGTGCTGTCAAATTTTGATTTTGATGCTTCTTCAATCATTTTCACAAGATGGGTGAATTTTGATTATTATTTAATTAAATACACTGAGGTTGCTATTTTTGATTGGTATTGTATATTGGTCACCATAGTGTCATAACTCGTTGGAACCAGTTGAGAAGTTTTAAATCTTGGGCACTGGAAACAATGACCTTGTGTGTCTGAATATCATAATATTGATGAGAAGGTTGTTTTTGGAGCCAAAAGGAGTTAATAAATTATATTATTCAAATATGTGCCTATATAGAAAACAAAAGGCATTTAAGTAAAAAGAGTGCTCATGAAGACTCTTGGTGTTGAGTGTGAAGAAGAAGTCTTTGCATTGAAATGTCTTGCATTGATCGAATCATTCTATTGCATTTGATAACTTTGTTTGGAGAAGAATTTGAAACAAGGGTGTCAACCTTGTTGGAGAATTGTGAATTCTTCACCATTTCAGCACTTTGAATCTGTGAAACACCATGTGAATTGTGTTTTATCTACCGAGTATTAGTCTGAGACTTATCTGAGGGTTGAATGGTGTTGTATATCACTCAATCAATCATCTGGTCTGCACTTTTAATTTGAAAGTGAAGGGTTTGTTGAAGGTTTATCATTGCTGCTGTTACAATTTAGAGAAGGGAATAATATTAAGCCTGGGCGTCCATTTGCTGCTCCACTATTCTCATTATGCTTGCTTGTTTCTTGAATTCGGTAATTACAAGTGTTCCAATGCTGGTATTAAGAAAGTCTAATTTCCTCCATTTCTGAAATGCACTTTGAGTTGGTCAAATTGCCAATGAATTGTGTAGAAGCTGGTTTGTGTTTCTCATTTTCAAATTTAGAGGTATTTCCTGAGTTTAATTCATTTCTTACTGCTGCGGCTTAGTATTAATTGAGACAACTCTTTGGGGAATGAATGACCTGCAAAAAAGGTGTCATTTGATGTTGTTATATGCTGCAACTTGACTATCATAGCAGCGTGCACCATCCCAACATCTGCAACCTTGCTATTGGGTGGCGTGGTTTATCCTTAAGGTTGTGATTTACATTGTGTCTGGCAGCGTTGATGTATTGGCTGCATTTCCCTACATCAATTGATTTGCTAGAGGGTTTGGCATGGATTCTTCATCATCTCTACTGCAACTTGAATTCTAATGCTAGGTTCTTAAATAATTTCAGTTGATTGCATTTGTGGTATGCATTGTAAACATTTTCAATTATGAATAGTTGCAATTGAAACTGGTGTCCGTGTAGTCTTGTCTTGTATTTGCAATTTCAAACATTTCCTATATATTTGAAAAACCAAAAAAAAACATATATATTTCAAAACCAAATTTGCAAAACTACAAAAAACAAACATTTCTTCAGCATAAATTCAGAGTGACCCAGCAGGGTTCATTACAATGGTATCGTAGCGGTTTCTTGCCATATTGAGGGGTAGGGAAAATTTATTATTTTGGTCGTATGTTTGTATTTGAGTGACCTACACTTTTGTGCAAATATTCAATTATGGATAAATACAAGAAATCTAGTAAATATGGAAGCCAGTTGAATAGCAAGGGTAATCTCAAGAAGCAAACAAATGCCCTAATGGAGAGTATGGAAAAGCTTAGACAAAATCAGAAAAGGATGGATGCATTGCTCTCAAATCCAACAACTCTAGATAATTGTGCAAGGTACATGGTTTCCATTTTAAAAAAGTCTCCCTCACCAAACATGTAAGAAGAGAAATTGGAGACTTTCACAGGTGAGACATCTAGAACTCTTCACCATGAGTTTTCAATAGCTGGTGATCATGGTGAAGATGGTCATGTGCTTAGTGGGGTAGCCACTAGTCCATCTTGCATACATAATATTGGCGACTCTTCACAGGGACATGTAGATATGGCCAATTTTTTATAGGACAGCTGAACCGAGTCTCAACATCCTGATGAGACCAGAATAAGTGATCAGGCAAATATCAATGACATATTCACTACCATTGATGACAGCTTCACCTTAGTGGTTATGAAAATGTCAATGACATAGGATTTGATTCTCAAGACAATGATCTCTTATTTGATCATGTTGATAGTATTGTTGATAGGGCAAGTGCAGAAGAGGCAGTTGATACCACCATTAGTTTAGATTGTCTTGATGAGAGTGCTATTTTTTAATACTATGAGGATATGGGAACTGACAGCTATGATTTTTAAGGCAGTTGTCATAGTTTCAAGTCAGTGCAAGAGACAACAGTCCTCTTAGGTAGGAAGGATGAGGGCATGGAACTACCTAGTGATGACACTCATGATTTGGGTGTGATGGAGGAATCGGGTGATGTAGACTTATGTCCTAGTGTTGTTGATTCACATGATGACATTGAGTCATGTATGCTGCAATAGGCGACGATAAAGGGGTATCAGTTAGACGGTGTCGACACTAGTTATGTGGAGACCTTTGATGTTTCATGCCATGATGGTTCATGTTGCAATGAGTCTGGTATATCATATTAGATTTTTGGTGATGACTCAAAGTGGTTATTGGATGATGATAGGTCCCATGATCGTAATTTATATGGACTTATAGATGAAGTAGAAGCAAAGACATGCAAGAAGTTTGATACAATAGTGGCTTTCACTTCTTCAGAGGAGGTATCAGTAGAGGTACCCAGTTATAGTACCTTGTTAGTGGACATGTGCAAGGTTGTTAATGCACATGAGGTGAGCTTGGCAGATACAATTTCCTACCACAACGTGATTAGTAAGATAGTGTATAGGGGATCCAAGGATTGCAATGATATCTTGTGTCTAGACAGCTGAGAGTGAGCAATGATGACATTTCTTCAGCTCTTGACCATTATGATGCTATCCGATAGATGTTGTATTTGGTTGGTGTAGTCCTATGTTAGATGAGCATGATAGTAGTTGCTTTTCCTAGGGATCTTGAAGCATAATTATTTACAGTTGGCAGCTAACAAGGATTACCTTCTTGAGTGGGGTAGCACTTGTTATGAGGCTTTGTTAGGGAAAGAGGAGGTGGTTGAGCTCACCTATGAGCTTGAGGTGACTGTGGACTCTTTGTTGTGTACTTGGCCCTCTAGAAGTCACAGTCACGTTTGAATGAGGTCATTGTGGAGTCAGAGTGTGTACAATATACACCAGCCTTATATCCAATTCAACTACATATAGTGGTGGTTGGTGGTGAGTTGATTTCCACGGATAGGGATGATGGATACGATGAGGATGTAGTTACATCCATCCTTAACATGAGTACAATAGTTGCAAATGAGATGAGTGCATCAATGGAGGATTGCATAGAGCTTCATGTTGTACCATGTCCTATAGTAGTTAGCACACTGGCAAATGATGCAAAATTAGTTGTTGAGAGTTTTGATATGATAGTAGTGGATTCTTTAGAGAGTTGTGTGTCAATTCTTGACACAACTTCTGCTTCTCCACATGACTTGGGCATGGTATCATTTGATTTGGTGATGAGCTCTCATGGGGATTTGTTTCCTTCTACCAGAAGAAAATTTGTCCCTTCATCTCATACAACTGATAGCGATAGACATTTGGTAGTGCCATAGTTTCAGAGGAATTAGCTTGGATTGCAAGGGAGCAGGTTGATGCTTCTTCATATAATCTCTATTGCACAAAGTCATTTATGGAGTATTTGCTTGAGAGTTTGGAATCGTAGGAGGGACCATATAGAGCTTTTGAGGGTACTCTCATCTAGGGTTCTCGTAATATTTGACATTTGGTGGGAAAGGTTATAGAGACCTTGGCTACAATGCTTCTCCATAGGGATTTTGTGGTTGGGTTTGCCAAGAGGGTTACCCAAGATTCTGCCTGACTAGTTGTTTGAAGTCAAAGATTGAAGCCATCTCTTGATTCTTGGTTTGGTATTGATGAGCCTCTAACAGAGATTGGAGTATTTTACCACAATTATACAGTGAGGAGTGGTCATCATTTCTCTTTAGACCCATAGGTAGAGGACTTGGTTTCGCGCCAGTGTGGGTTGGCTCCAGTTTCTTACCATCCTTTATGTGATGGGTTTACTCCATCACAGTTGATGGGGTTAGTTATGGCAAGTTGGCGGAAGGCCACTTGCAGGGTTAGTATGTCCATGATGGTTTTGCAATAGATGGTTATCCAAGTTCCAGTATTGTTGTTTTTGGGAGCTCTTGTCCCTATCACATAGATGGGATTCATCCTCAAAGAAGATTGGTAGGGTGTGCAGGGAGATTTGATCTATTGGTGATATTAGATATCCATTTTTCTTGTTGTGGATGGATGTGAGTTATGATAGGTCAACACTGGGGTGAATAATAAGAAAAGAATTAACAATTTTATGATGAAGTTTGGCTGGTCTATATGTGTCAATCTGGATTCTGAATGCATAAGCTTGCAAAAGGTGTCCGAGCAATATGCAATCAAGGGATGTCAATTGTGAGATGAGGGATTATGAATGCAACTACAACACGCAAAATTGAATCTATGAAAACTAAAGAAATCCTAGTGACAGGAATTGTCACTTCCTAGCGACGGGAACATCAAAAACATAAATAAACATTTAAGAAATAACAATAATAACAAATGTGATAATTCAAAGATCCAATGAAAATTTATCTAGAAGAAATAATAGAATACTGTGCAAATCTGATGCAGCTTTAATATTCTATACAAAAACAATTTCTTACGTGAATTCAATCAATGACAACGACAATGAAAACTCAGTAAACTTTTTCACTTAGCTTATAATGTTAATCAAACTACAGAAGCATTCAGACAAATTAATTATGATTCTGAAATAAAACTTAATAACACACCATGCTGCAAATACTGAAATACAAATTACACATACTATAATTACATTACAAAAATCACCAGCATCCCGAGCAGTGGGCCCTTCTTCCTCAGTTTGCTGAGTGATGGAATTAAAATGCTTCTCCCTTAAACAGTTTCACTCATGCAAGGTCTATATTATTGATCAGAACGTTTTTCATATTCTGATATTACACAGCACATATATTTATATGTGTTTAGCTTACAAATATAGCACCAAACAAAATGATTTTGTTTTGCTAAAAACCAGGGAATATGAGGGTACGTACAAACTTGCTTTCAGCCCGCAAATCAGAAATTGGTTTGTTATAACGGTGGACATATATGGAAGATATTGTTGCTGCTCATATCTTCAAAAATGAATAGTATAAAATAGAAGACAACCTATAATGCTAATACCCACGTACTCTTTTGGTGGATAAAAATAGGTTTGTTATTAAGAAAACAATAATCATGCCCATGCCATAATATCCAACATTTTGCAGCAGCAATGTTGTCTTCAGCCAAAAACGATTTGCAACAATATTTGAAATTGTTTGGAGTTTAGTGGTTCTGCTTGTCACGTGAGACTATCTCATCTCCTTAGCAGCAAGTTGAGCCACATAATTATTTGGAACCACTCATAGCAGCAGCAAGACTTTCTATTAGTTGAGACTTTGCTATTTGCTGGCCATTTATGTCATTTGTCTTCACCATATAACTCCCAAATAACATGGTTGCAATGCATATTATTATTATTGACAATGGGTGGAAATAGAAATAAGAAGGTAATATATTCTTTTCTATCTAACAAATGCATCTTTTATTACAAGATAAGGCTTGCGGGTTTCCTCATCAACTCTTAATGAAATTGCGACAGGAAGATATGGAGGCGACAGGAAGATCTATAGCATATTATCAACTTGTTAGATAAATACAATTTCATCTATTTATTCACATATTTTATCTAATAACTATATTAAATATTACTCATAAATATTAAATCATATGCAACTTATAAGGAGAACATGGGATATAAATGGGGATTGAAATGAGTGTGAAGGCTTATATGAAGGCTAAAATATGGTATGATTTGGAACATCAAATGCTCTCATCAAGTTACATCTCTACTGGAATCGAGGTGGAGACAGGTTTAGCACTATAGATTGGTTGAGTTGCCATTATTGGCATGGTGACATTATATTCATGATACCTTTGTGGATAGTGGTATCATTACAGGAGTTTGCAAGTGATGCCAGGGACATTATACATATTTATCCTTGAGATCTTGGTGGATCATTGTATTTCTTTAATTCCTATGGTTTCTTGAGGACAAGCTATCTTGTGGAGTGAGGATTGTAATGTCCCCTTTTTAGCATGACCATAAGAGTTGATGGTTTCAGTCTATCATTGGGTCCTTGTAGGATGATGTTGGTGTTTAGAGGACTTTGTTGAGGGTTATGGTTCTATTTGGTGGGACTTATTTATAGGAAGTCAACGGATGGTTTCGATGAGCTCAGATGAGTTAGAGGATTTGAATGACACTCTTAGTTTTTATTTTTTGGCTTCTAGTTTGGGCTCCAAGAATCTTGGAGGGAGAGTCTATTTTTAGTAAGTGACCCCATCAAGTTCATTCATCATCTTTCTTCATTAGGACCACGCGTGCTATTAGATTTCGATTTTGATACTTCTTCAGTCATTTTCGCAAGACAAGTGCATTATGATTATGTAATTAAAAATACATTGAGGATGTTATTTTTGTTGGTTTGTTGGTCACCTTAGTGTCGCAGCTCTTTGGAACGGGGTTGAGAAGTTTTGAATCTTGGGCATAGGAAACAATGACCTTGTGTGTCTGAATATTATAATATTGATGAAAAGGTCATTTTTGGAGCCCAAGGGAGTTAATAAATTATGTTATTCAAATATGTGCCTAAGTATTTGGCAAAAGACATGTAAGTGAAAAGTGTGCTCATGAAGACTCTTGGCATTGAGTGTGAAGAAGAAGCCTTTGCATTGAAATGTTATAAATATAATGACTTCCAATGATTAAATCATTCTATTGCTTATATTATTTATTGTGCATTTGATAACTTTGTTAGGAGAAGAGTTTGAAACAAGAGTTTCTCAACATTGTTGGAGAATTATGAATTCTTCACCATTTCAGCACTTCAAATCTGTGAAACACTAGGTGAATTGTGTTTTATCTACTGAGTATCGGTCTGAGATTTATCTTAGGATTGAATGGTGTTGTTGTATATCATTAATTCAATAATCTGGTCTGCATTTTTAATCTGAAAGTGAAGGGTTTGTTGAGGATTTATCATTGCTGCTGCTGAGTTTAGAGAAGGATTCGATATTAAGCTTGGGCGTTCATTTGCTGCTGCACTATTCTCATTATGCTTGCTTGTTTCTTGAATTTAGTGAATTACAAGGGTTTCAACACTGGTACTGAGGAAGTCTGATTTCCTCGATTTCTGAAGTGGATTTTGAGTTGTTCGAATTACCAATGAATTGTGTAGAAGCTGTTTTGCGTTTCTCATTTTAGCTCTTAGGGGAATGAATGACCTGCAAAAAAGTTGTTGTTTGAGGTTGGTATATGCTGCGACTTGACTTCTGTAGCAGTGTGCACTGTCCCAACATCTGCAACCATAATATTGGGTGGTGTGGTTTATCCTTAAGGCTGCAATTTACATTGTGTCTGGTAGTGTTTATGTACTGGTTGCGTTTCCCTACATCAATTGATTTGCTAGAGGGTTTGGCATGGATTCTTCATCATCTCTGCTGCAACTTGAATTCCAATTCCAGTAATCTATACCAGGTTCTTAAATAATTTCAGTTGATTGCATTTGTGATATCCATTGTAAACATTTTCAATTATGAGCAGTTGCAATTGAAATTGGTGCCCAACTAGTTTTTGCTTGTATTTCAAGCATTTCCTATATATTTGAAAATACAAAAACAACTTATATAATTAAAAAACAAAATGTTTCTAAACTATACAAAGCAAACATTTCTTCAGCATATTCATTACACAAACTTGATAGCAGCTATGTATAAATCTTGCTGATTTTGATTTATAATAGGGGATAAGTCACAATGGTTTTTTAAAATAACTTTGTACTTTGAGTTTGTGAGAATGTTTGACTTAGATAAGATAAGATAAGATAATGATACTAATGTTGAACAAGACACTAACAAAGAGTCCAAGGGACTGGAAGATTACAACATGAATGAAAAACAACCCAACAGGAGCACCAAACGATGTCCAAGAAAGAGCGAACAAGAAAGCAAAGAAAGGGAACAACAATAGACAAGAGGACTAGATATTCTTTCTCGGTAAAAGGAAATCTAGCACCGAAGGATAAGGCCCAAGGTAACCAGGGGTTCAGGCTCGTCTCTGAGTAATACTGGAGATAGGGTGCCGCTGTTTGATAAATCCACGACGAGGTCTAATAGATTTGGTAAGCCCAGAAATGGGTGTAGCAAGTGGGTGCTTCATGTCCTTAGAGGGGGACATGGGTGGGAAAAAGGTGGTGATGGGTAGGTCTGAGGCTTGGCTCTAAGGAAACAAGAGCTGTAAAGTGTGGTCATGGAGCTGCAATGTCTCCCAGAGGTAAAGTGCTAAACACCACTGGTTGGAATAACTGAGAAAGGCCGAAAGGGATCTGCAGTCTCTGAATAAGCAGTGGAACTTGCCTCTAATCTCATAGTATATGGGGCATCGGAAGATGAAATGGATCTTAGTCTTTGTCTTCGACAAAGTGCAAAGGTGGCAAATCTAGTTGTCTCTGGTCAAATGGTGATCCATTTGGCATGGAAGCCGGTGAGAGCCGACTCTAAAAGACCCCAGAGAGATGCAAAGGGTGTGACTCCAGTGCCGGATCAAGTAGAAGGACAAACAATAATCTTTTCACGGGTCTCTAGGAAGTGCTTAGAATAGAAGTCTACAGACGCAGACCCCTAGGAGGTTTAATCCAGGTTGTGGTGATGTACTATCTAGATATGTCCAGTTTGATGTGCCCATTCAACTCTAGTTGTGAGGGGAGGAGAGGGGTGGGAGAATCTAGTGAGAACTGGGAAGGCGGGAGATGATCAATGGCAATCCCAATCGAGCTCAACAAGGTAGTAGTTTGGGTATACTAGCAATGACCCATGGTCGTCAAATTAGAGCTATCAATATCAACTGAGGAGCAGTATGTGAGGTAAGAGTATTTGTGGCGACCATCTTTAAAGTCCACAAAGCCCTTGAGGTGATGAATGAACTAGATCAAATCGAAGATGATGCTAAGCCTAAAAGGGTGAGCCCCGAACTTGGCCAAAATAATATTGTGTGGAGTGTAGTAGTGACAACTTATAAGCTAATGGAGAAGGGTTTGGACCTGCTCGACTGAAGCCCAATTAGAATCAAGAAGAGAAGGCCCCCAAACCATAGAGCCGTATAAAATAGTTGGTCCAACCAATGAATCTAAGAGAGATAACCTGGACTTAGTGTTCTGAAAGTGATGCCGGAAGCACTGTTTCTCCAAAAGGACGAGGGAACCCTTCCCTTGGCAGCCCTGGGCAAGTGAGCAAACCTCATGATGAAGTGGGGACCAGAGAACTTGACCTGAGATAAGTGTACGAAGAGACAATCTCGATCGCCCGACCCTGAAAGCTAAAGTGAAGATGCGAGGTTTTCAAACAGCTGAAGACTGCTGCCCGAGTCTTGCTCAGGTTCACAACAAGTTGATGCTGGTCACAAAAAGAGACCAACCCATTAATAAGCCTTTGGAGCCCCTCCAAAGAGAAGGCTAAAAGAGCCACATCATCGGCAAAGAGGAGAATGGAGATCAGAACCTAGTGAAAGTAGCAATCATTTCCAGGGAGTGAAGCCTCACTGGGGATTGCCTTGATCTGATTAATTTTAGATATCAATTTAAGTGGCGAAGAGAGGACAGCCTTGCTTCACCCCAATGGTGCTCTGAATTGGATCGAAGAAACCCTGTGGAGTCCTAAATTTGCCTACCACTGTCTCATAGTCTCATAATCGTTGTGACAAGAATATTAGAAATACCAAATGTCTCTGAGACTCTAGCAAAGGAACCCCCCTAGGAATGCAATGCGATGTCGAGCTTCCTTAATGATAGCTCGCAGTGTCAATATGTGATCCATAGTCTAGAAGTTTGTGCAAAACCCAAACTTCCCTCTCGCCTAACACTGTCTCCTGTCAAGCTATCTAGAAAGAATAGTATTCATAACTGTGGTATAAAGCTTAGAAAAGGTACGCCCAATCATAATTGTCATGTAATTATCGAGGTCTGTAACCAACCCGGACTTATAGATCAGATAAATCATGTCTCAACCATGAATTAGGGGACCCAATACAAACCACTGTTTTGAAGAGCAATGGAAGAAAGGAGCACAGAATTAGAATACCAAGCTTACAACGCTCTACTTGAAATCCTTCTTCATCATTGGCTTTGTGCATCTAATGAATTTGACGACCTTATAAATGGTGGAAGGAGTAAAAAGATGGCAATGGGTGTGGGGGGTGTAGGATGAATGAGCAGTTGGCCAGGGATATCTAAAGAGTGGAGGCATGGGACACCAGAGAGTTCCAGTCAAGGTTGGAGGGCGGGGGAGGGTAGCAGGGGAATAGGGTACACTAGAAGACTTTTGGGTCACAAGCGAGCATGTTACAGAGGGGTCTACATTGTGAAGCCACGAATGACTTGTTCTTGTAACAAAGAAGGTAGTGGTACGAGGAAAGCAAATGAGTATAGGAGGGGGAATGAGCAGCGAAGGAAGTGCGCAAGGAGTGGTGGAAAGATTTACAGTCATCATCATACCATTGGTTCATGGGATAGGGTTTCCGGCTAACGAGGCTGAGGAGGCAGGAAGTAGTGTGATGGGGGATGGAGAGGAGGGCGGACTCCAAATACCAACAACCAAAAGGTCAAACAAGGATAAGGCCTAGGAGGAATCCAAAAATCGGTCAAGGGGGAGAAGTCGTTTGAGGTGGAGAGTGAAGAGGTAGCAATTGCACTTAGAGAAGCGAAAAGTGGTACTGGGGCCTAAGAGTAATGGTGGGGGGGTGAAGCAGACAACAAGGCTGAGGATGGAGTGGTCTGCCAAAGGGAGGTTACAGATGCATTTTCTTTTGCAAATGTAATCTTTTTTTTTTTTTTGGAATACTTGCCTATTTAATTCCAATTAGAGCTCAACAGTCCCCTCTTGGGATTAGGTTTAAGTTTTAACTGCTAAATTTTCCAAGGGATACCATTGCTTGTGTAAGCACCAAGGATACTGCTACGGCAGTGACAAACAGTAATTTAGAGCAGCATTTGCTATATAAAGAAAGCCTTAAAAGTTAAATCAGAAGTATCAAACAGTTGCATCCTAGATTAATCTAGATGCTAAATTTGAAATTCAAATAAAATATGAGGAAAATCAGGCTTAGGCACATTTTCTTTTGCAAATGTAAAAATAGTTTTCTTGAAATACTAGCCTATTTAAATTTAAATCCAATTAGGGCTCAACCTTGATATTAGATTTTGTTTCACTATTATTTTTGTGTAAATACAGTATGCTTTATTAGCCACAGATAGAAGTTTGGTCTTACTTTATCTGTATCTGAAATTATTGAGATAATTACTCTTCAACAACGTCAATATTTTCTCACAAGAAATCAAAGATGGAGAGACCTGCTTTCCCAATTCAAGTAACTCTACTAAGCTACTAAGTTCTGTCTCATTATGAGACTTTTATAGACAATAACATTTCCGTATCTTTGGACCTATGTTTTCTTTATCTGAATCTTTTGACATAACTATTCTTCTTTAAAAACAGAATTATTTTCTTACAACAAAACAAAGAAGATACACATGGAAACATGAAAAAATGTGTAGAAACATCTGTGATTTCAGTGGTAAAATTTACTTCTTAAATAGTCTTATGTAGTGCTAAGCACGTACTTTGCAAGTTAAAATAGCATTCTATCTTTGCTTCTGCCCAATGGTAATCAATTTTTTTCTTCCAGGAGTTATGAGTTGATGGAGAAGATATTTAAGATCTATGTGTACAGGGAGGGTCCAAAACCATATTTTCATCAACCAGAACTGAAGGGGATATATGCATCAGAGGGATGGTTCATGAAGTTGATGGATCAAAACAAGCAGTTTGTTGTGAAAGATCCATGGAAGGCCCATATGTTTTATTTGCCTTACAGTCTTCACAGGCTAGTTGAGGGTATGTATGATCCAAATTCTCACAACATGCATCCAATATCATTGTTTTTGAGGGACTATGTCAACATGATTGCTGCCAAGCATCCATTCTGGAATAGAACACAAGGTGCTGATCACTTCTTTGTTGCCTGCCATGATTGGGTAAGCTAGGTTTTACCTTTGATTTTGAAAATGCTAGAGGCCTTCATTTGCAGCAGAGTATTATTTCTTATTTATTTATTATGTTTTTAAATGAAGCTATAGTTGTTATAACAATCAATATTTTCTAGATATCAGTTTATTTTTCCAGAGCTCTTTTAGTAGCTACAAAACTTACATTTTCTTGATGAAATTGCCCTCATAGCATATTCCTCCTCATGGTGCACTATCAATTAGATTGTAATTTCTCAACTAATTTATGTGATTTCAACAGTATTTGAATCATAGGACTCCTCATCATCTTATAAGTTCAATTTCATGTGGAATGAAAATAATTATATACAACTGATAACACGAATTTAGACATAATGGAAAGCATAAATGATCCTTGAATTTGTGGCGACCATTTTGTTTCCATTAATCCTTAGGATTCACATTGCAACAACACACCGAGGAATTTATTTCACTTGCACATAAACAAACCCAACTATTGGTGATAGTTATGCTTTTTGTAGTTACATCATTGAAATGTAGTGGCATGGCCTTTCAACTTCTTTAGTGACCTGACCTATTTTTTGTTAAACTGGCCTAAGTATCCAGTTAAATTAATCTTGCTGTTTATCTCCAGTCATTGCTGCATGCTATCCCTGTATATTAGTCCAACTTGCAATGCCTTGGTTGCAATTATCTTTTGTGAAAGCAGATGTGAGAAATTACAATCCAATCGCATAGTCAAGTTTCTTGAGGTCTTTCCATGGCACAACGGATACATTCTCTTGTCATATTCATTGGCATGAAATATAAGATTTGTGTCCACCAATCACCCACTCTTTGAAAATAAAGAGATGACTAATTCTTCTCTAGTGAATGAGTTATTGAGGCAAAGGAGTATTTAATGGCATGTCACAAAAATGTGTGAAATGTCTCTAGTAACAACAATGTCTTGTTTACATCAACCTTTCAGATCAACTTTGTGATTGAACATTAGGATGAGTGATGGGTGGGTTACAGATTTAGCTCAGTCAAAAATGCCTGCGATGCCAAGGTAGGAGGAAAGTCCAAGGATGTGGGAATGAAGAAGTCAAAAATATTATTAAGGATTGAAAAATTCTGAACTTCAAAATTATAAAATGGAAGTTATGAGTTGTTAGCAAATAAAATGAATGATAATGTGACATTCACAATTTAAAAATTTGTAATTGGCTAGAACTTGACAAACCCAATTTTGAGTCAGACTTGTTGGCAACACAGCAAGTTAAAAGAAATTTAAATTCTTTAAAAAACGTAAATTTCATGCAAGTTATACTTCACAATACATCAAATGAGTTTGCAGAACATTAAGTTAAGTATTTTCCATTATAATAAAATGAAAAAAAGTGAACAATATTGTATCAACATGTGAATGTAACAACCAGTAAACATGACATTTGTCATCATGATTGAAAATCATTCTAAAAAATAATAATTCCATGCAAGTTATAGCAATTTCAAATCTTCTCTTCCCCATATACATGCCCAATGATGGTTGGGGTTCTACTTGTGTATCTCCACTTGCAAACTTGAAGGTAATGGCTCCTCAAGCTCAAAATCATCATTTTCCATGATGTTATCCAATTCAATTCCTCAAAATTAACAATTTGTCTTTTTGTAAACAAATGATCCTCATGCAACGCAATCTACTCACTCTATAAATCAATGCCATTCAAGTTACTGTATCTTGCCTATCTCTGCATTCCAAACTTTTTTCTCAAAGATGAAGTTTATACTGCATGAAGATAAGGTATTGAGGCACTTTTTCATCAAATTTTTGTACTTCTTCATGTCAATGACCTCAACAAGCTCTAGTTGCATTCTCATCCAGAAATGCTACAAAGTTGGGATGAGATTCAAAGAATTAGCTTTTGAAGTTTAGGGGGATTTGTTCCCCAATCTTCCTGACAGGTAGTCGCAAAGAAAACATTAACAAATTTGTAAGTAAGCTATTGCAAAGAAAACATTAACAAACTTGGAAATAAGCTATAATCATTTATGCTGAAAATATGAGATTTTGAAGTGAACTGAAGATTGAGCTTTCTTGACACTCTGTTTTTGGGTAGCTCTCCCTCGAGTAATTTGTGATAAAGCAAGGAATCTTGTATCAACACACATATATTTAGCAATTCCTCCATAGTTAGATCCTTAACCTCAACATCAACCTTAAGTGACATCCTTTCAGTACATACATTAAAAAAATTCATACAAATTACGTAAATTTCTAGCCATTTTTAGAGCTGTTGTGTAAATTCATTGTTTGGAGTTGTGTAAACTATTGTTTTTTTCTTTTACTGCTACTCTTTTTCTTCTCAAACCTTTTTCTGTTGTTGCAAGTGTCTCTATTCATCTCTTTGTATCTTCTCTTCACAATACTATCTTTCTACTCTTTCCTTTTGTTTATTTCTTCTTATTTCAACACTTGCATAATAAATTTCCTCCGAAGTGTTGAACTATCATTCAAAATCCAAATCTCTGCATTCCAAACTTTTTTCTCAAATATGAAGTTTATACTGCATGAAGATAAGGTATTGAGGCACTTTTGCATCAAATTTTTGTACTTCGTCATGTCAATGACCTCAACAAGCTCTAGTTGCATTCTCATCCAGAAATGCTACAAAGTTGGGATGAGATTCAAAGAATTAGCTTTTGAAGTTTAGGGGGATTTGTTCCCCAATCTTCCTGACAGGTAGTTGCAAAGAAAACATTAACAAATTTGTAAGCTATTGCAAAGAAAACATTAACAAACTTGGAAATAAGCTATAATCATTTATGCTGAAAATATGAGATTTTGAATTGAACTGAAGATTGAGGTTTCTTGACACTCCGTTTTTGGGTAGCTCTCCCTTGAGTAATTTGTGATAAAGCAAGGAATCTTGTATCAACACACTTATATTTAGCAATTCCTCCATAGTTAGATCCTTAACCTCAACATCAACCTTAAGTGACATCCTTTCAGTACATACATAAAAAAAATTCATACAAATTACATAAATTTCTAGACATTTCTAGAGCTGTTGTGTAAATTCATTGTTTGGAGTTGTGTAAACTATTGTTTTTTTCTCTTACTGCTACTGTTTTCTTCTCAAACCTTTTTCTGTTGTTGCAAGTGTCTCTATTCATCTCTTTGTATCTTCTCTTCACAATACTATCTTTCTACTCTTTTCTTTTGTTTATTTCTTCTTATTTCAACACTCGCATAATAAATTTCCTGCGAAGTGTTGAACTATCATTCAAAATCCAAATCTGGGTGTCAAAACGTAGCCCCTAAGAATTAAATGTTATTTTGTGGTTATAGGAGGAACTTGGCGTGAAATATCCAAAAGATCTCGGTTGATGATGAGGTGTACATTAGACAAAAATGCTTTGACTTAGGATTGCCGAATTCCAACATACTCCCTTTATCTTGAGTATCCTTTATGCTCATATAGTATTTCTGAAGTTAGAATTGTTCATCTGGAGTTCTTTGAATCTCACTTTCCAGAGCTCTTCTATAGTTTCACCATTTCAGATCTCAATATTTGGAGCTCACTAGATCTCACCTTTCAAAGCTATTCACATTATCAACTTGCCTTCTATAGCTTAATTTCTGGAGCTCAACTTTCAGAGCTTCTAGAGTTCGACCTTTGCGGAGCTCAACTTTCAGAGCTTCTAGAGTTCGACCTTTGCGGAGCACAACTTTCAAAGTTTCTAGAGTTTGACCTTTCTGGATCTCAACTTTTGGAGCTGAATGTAAAGGTTTTATAAATATTGTCAATATATCCATGATGCCCAAAGTACTTCTCAGGCACTCAGGACAATCTGTTGCGAGTGATTTGATACAAATATTTGTAAGCTACTAACTAGCCTTGAGATATGAAACTTTGATTTCTCCATGTTCTACCAGCTCCTATATGAAGTGATATCTAATCTCAATGTGCTTTCTTCATCATGGAAGAATAATTGCTTCAATAAGGCTTTTAATGATACCATATTCAAAGGATTTGGACTTTGCTTAGACCTATCAGCCCAAAATCTTGACTTAAACCTGGGAAAAAAATCTTATAATTATGTAAAAATAAATGCATTCTAGAGAACATTAAAGCTCAATTTGACTGTCAATTTGCTATAGTTCAAAATTTGCATGTGTTATGATCCATAAACTCTCAAAATTTGAAATTTCATAATTTCAAAGTCAAACAATATTCTTTGGTATAACAAATTATAAATACTAAATGTCTAATAGCATTATAATTGTTTAAAAATATGAAAACAATTGCAATCTACATCTTCATTTTCCCTCCTAGCGTAACCTTTTTTTTTATGCCTTGAATTAGAAGACAAGATTGTTTCTTTAGAAGTGTCTTCATTTTCCTTCAATGCATCAATTTTTGTTGATTTTTCTTGTTCTCTCTCCAAATCTGCAAGATCTTCATTAGTGAGGTGGACATCATCGTGTTCTTTGATAGCCCATTCACCATAAGGATCAATCACATCCAAATTGATGGAATCATGTGAGATGCCATCCATCTTTCTAGTTTGATAGCAAAGGTTGAATTGAATGAAGAGAGATCATTGAGGTGCATTTGGTTCAACTTGTTCCTCTTCTTTGTGTGAATGCTCTCAAATGGGCTCCAGTTGTGTTTAATTGTAAAATCTTCACACCCTAAAGAACTATAGGGTGGGACAAAATATGTATGGCTAACCATTGAAGATTTGGCATGGCAGCACTGTAATTCTCCCACCCTAAATATACAAACTACCATTCAAAAAAAATATTTTTTAGTAAAATATATAAGAACTAAGTAAAGAATACAAGAATTTTCTAATGTGTAAGAATAGCCTTCCCTCTACACCCTTGTAGACCTTGATTAGACATATGAAATATAGCAACTTAATTATTATATTTGTAAAATGGATGTTCCTAGAGATTTGACATTGCAAAATTCGTCAATAAGATAGAGTAAAACAAATTTCAAAAATCTCACCTTCGACTCAACAAGAACTCTGCCTCTTATTTCAGCATCTAGCACCATTTATCAATGCATGAAATAACACCTACCATGACATTCTCCTTAAATGTATTAGAGAAGCAAAGCTTTGGATTTAGGTAGTAGGCCAAGGTATAGTTCAACTTCTCGTTCTTTGCCACTTCTTGGCAAGGCCCAAAAAAAGAAGCAAATATCAGAGAGAAATCGGCAACTTCTCGGGAAAATAACGGGAATTTTTAAAATGACTTTAATTTAATTAAAAATGTTTTTTTTTTTTCACAAAATTCAATAAGTAGATGCATGTATTGAGTTAGTAAATGAGTAAACAAACCAAACAAGCTCATCTAGATATATATAAATGTAATAAGTAACAAAATCGCATCCTCATGTGGAATGCCAATGTAGTCACAGACTCTGAACTCTAAAATAAGCTACAAATAATAAATACCGAATTGTCTTTGTCAAAATATAAGCAAATACAGATGTCAAGTTCAATATGAAACTTGTCTACATCTTCCTCTTCCCCATCCCAGTAGTTCTAGTAAAAACTATGGGAGAGGGAGGGGGTCTAGCAGCTCTAGTTCTAGCTGCTCCAAAACCCTTCTCCACCCAAGACCCCAAATGCAACAAACAAAACAATGAAATGTAATTTTTTTTGGTGCAAGTATTTACTAGACGCCGCCTGCGAGAAGATTGCAAGTTATCATGAGAAATTGGCAATATATTGCCGACTTCTCGCCAACTTCTCGCGGCAAAGTGCAAAATCTTGGCCCCCAAAATCGGCGATAAAACCTCAAGTTTCCTCGCCACCTAGAACTTCTCGTGAGAAGTTGACTTATCGGCAATAAAATGGCAAGAAGTTAAACTATGGGCCAAGGAATGAGCTTGTTGGATTTTTTTGTCTATGATGATGCATTAAATTGTTTCATATTTCTTTTGTTTCCGCCTTAGTAATGCAAAATGGCCTCTTTGGCTTTATCCATGGCCTTATAGAGAAAAACCATCAAGATGTCGTCCCCATTCACCATATAAAAAACCTTGATTGAAGGTTTAATTATCTAAAACATTGAGAATAAAATTTAAAAAGAATATTAAAAAACTAATCACTAATAAGATAGAAAATAGATAATTTTGTATGAAGGTTATTCTTGTATTTGTTATTTACCCTTGATTTATATGTTAAATTTTAACCCTATTGTAAACTCATAAATAGCCTCAAAGGCCTAGGATCTACAAATAAATCAACAACTCTAATAGAGGTCTAAATCAAGTGCATGGCCTTGAATTAAACCAATATACCTTCACACACATTGATAAGTTTGTGATCATTGTGCTCCAATCCTTCAAGACCTTGTAGATAATAGCATTGCTCTCAACATTAAGCACTAATATAAGATGACATGAAGAGAGTGGAATATGGTTGATTGGTGATTTGGGCAAAATAACAATATGATGGCAAAATAGCAAAATGATAGCATGTAGGAAAGAGTACTCAAGTGGTTGTTAGCCCAAATTAGATGTTTTTTAAATCCTTCTATTAAAAGTTTATAAATGAATCAAGGTTTTAAATTAAGAGGTTAAGAAATGAAAGGCTAAGACTTGAAAGGTGAGACAAGATTTGATAAGATTGAGAGGTTAAATCAATGGAAGGAAGAAATTAAGAGGCACACTTTTGGTAGCACATCTTTAAGCTCAATGAACCTAGACATGTTGGGAAGAGAGGAGGAATGAAGAAACATGGGAAATTTGTCATATGAGAACGGATTTGGATTATAATTTATTTATACAAGATGGAGAGCTAGGACTGAAATAAAGGATAATTAATTAAATAAGTGGGAGCTTTTATTTAATTAAATGGTGGAAAGCTGTGGGATTATAATCATTAAATAAATTAATATAATTTAATTACAGGAGAGAAAAGATTAATGAATCAATTAATTAAATAAATATTTATATTATTAATGGAGGAAGAGGCTAAGAAACTAATCAATGAATTAAAATTAATTATTTAATTAATTAATTGAGGCATAATGAGGGGTTTCTTCCCATAGTGTATTGGCATAGTGATGATTTTGTTAATGAAATATATAATGTTATATTAATGATCATTGAGGTTATTAGTTAGTTTATTAGGTAATTTATGTTTTCTTAGTTTGTCTTTTAGAAAGTTTTCTTTTGGCTCTTGGTGGTTTCTCTTTGTAACTTTGTAACATGGTGTTGATGGGCTTCTTAAAGATTTAGCAAATCTTTTATAAGAAAAATTCATAGCCTATTTTTTCCTAGAATTTATTCCAATTTTCTTTTCCTTTTTTATGAAAAATGACTCAAGATTTGAGGGTTTCTTTTGTCAAGGACTCATTTTTTCTTTTGCTTTTTTAGAGATTACTTCTTTTCATCAGTTTTCTACAATCATACATGCATAAATACATGCTCATGTTTGCAATTTTCTAGTCCATTTGTTGGATGCTTTTCCAAATTCTTATGTATTTTATGGTTTTTTTTTGTCTCAGACTGACATGTCCCCAAATTTTAATGTTATAATTAAATTTAATTAATTAATTAATTGGTCCCATAATTTAAATAATATAATAAAATGATCTTTAATTAATTAATATGGGGCCCAAGTTAATAATATTTGTATTTGTGGTTCCGATTGATTTGGTATATCTCGGACTCATTTTTATGTTAATTGTTTTCATAGGTGTTGCCGTCGACTATCTTTGGAAACCTTGGAGAGTTCCTCTGAAGGGTATTTAAGCATGGCATTTAAATAGTTGGCATGCGATTTGGATTATTTTCTTTGTATTGTAATTCTTGTTGGAATTTTGTATTGTTCGCCATTTCGGAAGTGGAAGATATTCCCTTCTTGGCTTTTCCAGTGTCGGTGGGATTCAACCCACACCCTATTCCGTCTCTGTAATACTTTGCTATTCAGGTTGACATCCCCTTTAGGAAGTCATTGCCTTTGGGCTGAGATCCCCTTCGAGAATTCATTGCCTTCGGGTTAAGATTCCTTTCGGGTCGAGATCCCCTTTGCATCGAGATTGTCTTTTGATCGAGATTGCCTCCAGATAGAGATCCCCTTCGGGTTGAGATTGCCTCCGAACAGAGATCCCCTCGGGACGAAATCTCCTTCGGGTCGAAATCGCCTTCAATTGAGTTTGCCTTAAAGCAAGTTCGCCTTCGAAACATTACAGTGGTATCAGAGCTGGTGATCTTGCCAGTTTGTTGGGATGATTGAGAGATTCTATGGCACCCAATAGCGATGGAGAGTGGTGGTTGAAGGCACTACAAAAGATTGGCAAAGAGCTCAGTGAGGGTGTTGATCTGCCATTAGATATATTGGAAGTATGTTTGTGTAAAGTGAACCAATTACCTTCCAAGATTTATACAAAGAATCCTCTCACCGATTAAGGATGCTTTAAGTCAACCTAGGCTTTTGAGGCACCCTGATAAGGAAAAAAGGTTGGCAGTTGCAACATGTCTTAGTGAAGTCTCGAGAATTTCGGCTCCCAAAGCACCGTATGATGATAACACCATGATAGAGATATTGCATTTGATAGTTGACAACTTTCAAAGTCTTGATGACTTCAGTAGTGACCCTTTTGGTAGGAGATCTACAATATTGGAGAATTGTGCAAATGTCAAAGTAACCTCATCTTAGATCTCAAATTGGAAATTTTGGTCCATGATAGCTTTCATCACTTCTTGGTCACCATCAAGGAAGATCATGATACTAAGATTTCAGTTGCTATGGAGAGTCTTATGATTTTGTGCATTGAAGAGATGGATGAAATATCCCAACCCATCACATCTATGTTATGGGCTATTTGTAACCTTGAATGTATCCCCTCTATAGCAGCATATACATTTGTCAATAATGTTTTCAAGCATTGTGAATAAAAACTAATATCTCATTTGCACAAGTGGGAGAAAATGTATGACAATGATAAGGGTGATGCATTGCGTGAGGAGAATGAAGGCCTAATCACTGTAATTCTTGTTGGAATTCTGTATTGAACACCTAAAAAATGAAGATGTTGCATGCATGGATCTTGTGAAGACATGGACGATCAAGTTATGCCCATCATTGAAGTTGTGCTCGAGGTTGTGCCCATCGTTGAGGCACTATCTGTCGTGGAAGTTCTATCAGTTGCCGAGGTTGTCCGTCATAAAAGCTATGTCTGTTGCTGAGGCTCAATCTGTCATCAAGGCTATGTTTGTCCCCAAGGCCATGTCCGTCACTGAGGTCATGTTTGTTGCCAAGGCTGTGTGTCTACCACCGAAGCTATGTCCATCATAGTGGTCATGTTTGTCGCCAAGGTTGTATGTTCATCAGTGTGGTTGTATCCGTCACCATAGTTTTGTTTGTTGTCATCATCGTTGTTGTGTTTGTTACTGTAGTTGTGTTTGTTTTCCTCATCGTAATTGTGCCCGTTGCTGTGTCCGTCATCCTCATTGTGTCCGTTGTGTCACCGTCGCCATATCCGTTAACGTCATTGTGTCCATTGTCATCACCACCACCATATTTGTTGTTGAGTCCTTTATCTTCATTGTGTCCGTTGTCATCATTGTTGTTGTGTCCGATGCCGAGTCCATCATCATATCCGTCATCACCGTCGTGTGTGTCAGCATCATTGTATCCGTCACTGACATCAAGTTTGTGTCCATCGTCAAGTTTATATACGTCACCATAGTTGTGTCTGTCAACGTCATCATGGTTGTCTTCATCATCATTGTGTGTCTATCATCATGGCTGCGTCCGTTGCAATAGCTATGTTTTTCACCATTAAGACATTGCTCACTGTCGAGGCTCTACCCATCATCGATGCTTCAGTCGAGGTTTTGTGTGCCACCAAGGTTTTATCTCTAGCTATTTTTTTTTTTTTGTCGCCGAGGTACTCCATCAAGGCTTTCTCTGCCAGGGTTCCCTTTGCCGAGGTATTCATGGTTGGGGTTCCCTTCATTGAGTTACTCTCTGTTGAGTTTCCCTTCACTGAGGCTCCCATCAACACAACACCCTTCGCCAAAGCTCCTGTCAAGTACTCACGGTCAAGCCCCCCTTTGCCGACATTCTCACCACCGAACTCTCTTCGTCAAGGTTTCATCTATCAAGAATATAATAGTGGTCGTGATTGTGTTATTAGCAAAGTTTGAGCCAACATCGGCGTTTGTGTGCATGGCCATACCCAAACAATTTTTTGAACATAATGACAAGAAAGATTTCATCAATTTGTGTCATTGGGATCCTGCTGAAGGTTATGAAAATCTTTATATCAGAGTGGCACAACGGATGCTTAACGATAGTGTGGTGCAAGGGAGGTTTGACGACAATTCACTCATTTTGCCTGCATGTTTGGTTTGGGATCTTGGTGACGCACGACACAACAATGTTTATATGAGAGTGGCACAACGAAAGTTTGATGGCAATGTGGTGCTACGGAGGATTGATGTCATTTCACTTGTGTTGCTTGCGCATTTGACTTGGGACCTTGGAGGAGTTGGCATTTCGTCTGATGACTGATTGCTTGAGGGCAAGCAATCCTTGGGCAGCGAGGATTTGTCATGTCCCCAAATTTTCATGTAATGCATAAATTAAATTAATTAATTGGTACTAGAATTTAAATAGTATAATAAAAGGACCTCTAGTTAGTTACTTTAATTAATTAATATGGGGCCCAAGATAATAATATTTTTATTTGTGGTTCCAATTGATTTAGTATATCTCGGACCCATTTTTATTTTAATTGTTTTCATAGGTGTTGCCATCGGCTATCTTTGTAAACCCTTGGGAGTTTCTCTAAAGGGTATTCAAGCACGACATGTAGGTAGTAGTTGGCATGCGATTTGGATTATTTTCTTTGTACTGTAATTCCTGTTGGAATTTTGTATTGTTTGCAATTTCGGAAGTGAAGGATCTACCCTACTTGACTTTTCCAGTTTCGGTGGAATTCAACCCTCACCCTATTTTGTCTCTGTAATACTTTGCTTAGATTTGGCAAATCGGAGCAGCATCATATTTACAAATTGGAGGAATAACTGTGTCTAAATTGATCATCTCTCTTTGTATTTGGGCAATTCAATCCATGGCAATGATTCTTTATGTTTGCACTAAAATCTAACTTCAGCAATATTGGTGCACTGTCTGTACGTCCTCAACTACCGTACAACTTGTAGACTAAACTCAACCATACGATATTTAAGTCAAAAGCACATCACCTCGATCACCATATGGCCTCTTTTCCTCCTCACAATATGCTTCCCTGTTTTGCCTTCACTGTACAACCACATTCAACCTTTCACCATATGACCTCTTTCACTGTACAACCTCTTAGCCACAGTCATACGACTCCTCCATCTTACGGCCACATTCAACCTTTCACCGTACGACCTCTCAGCCACTACCGTACGCCTCAGTTACTCCTTCCAGACCATACATTGTCTTCAGCTCTCTCCCTCCCTTTCGTACAATGCCCTCTAACTATGTGACTGAGATGGAATTAGGTATACAGAGGAACCACATCTTCAACTACGGGGATTGGAACATTATAGTGGTATCAGAGCAATTGGCTTCGGGTCAAGATCCCATTCGAGAAGTCATTGCCTTCGGGTTGAGATCCTCTTCAGGAAGTCATTGCCTTTGGGTCAAGATCCCCTTTTGGGAAGTCATTGCCTTCCGATCAAGATCCCCTTCGAGAAGTCATTGCCCTCAGGTCGAGATCCCCTTCAGGAAGTCATTGCCTTTAGGCTGAGATCCCCTTTGGGAAGTCATTGCCTTCAGGTTAAGATTCCCTTTGGGTCGAGATCTCCTTCGGACCAAGATTGTCTTCCAACCAAGATTTCCTTTGGATAGAGATTCCCTTTGGGTCGAAATTGCCTCCAAATAGAGATTTACTTTGGGACGAAATCTCCTTTGGGTCGATATTAGATTCGAGTTGAGATCGCCTTTAGGTGAGTTCGCCTTCGAAATATTACAGAGACATAGCTTGCTAGGCCACAAGACCTGAGGTTTTCTTTGCTTCTACCATGTGTTTTTTTTTTGGGTGCTATTTTTTTGTAGTGGTCATGTTCGTTGTTGGGCTTCATTTGAAATTTTGTTGTCCAAGACATGGGCCGTCTGGAATCATTTTTCCTCATACCCATGGCCTTCGCATCCATTTTTGAAAGGATGATCGTGTTTGCTTTTGCGTTGATTGGTGTTCTACCCACAACCTTTCTTTGTTAATCCAGGTATTGTGTTTTACAAATAGGGTAACCTATGGCTAGGTCTTTTTGTTGGGTATTCATAATGTTTCCCTTAAAATTCAAGATGGTTTCAAATAATTTTAGTTCATATGATTTTGTCTCAAAAATCATGGGTTCACGTCTAGAAGGTTTTCTGTTACAATTTTAAAGTTTTTGCATTTATTTTTTAAAATATGCTTTGTAAACTTCACTTCAAGGTTTGATGAAAAATCATGATTACTTGCAGTCTGTTTGGGTCGCTCTTCAAGTTGTTAAGGCAAACATCCGTAAACATTTTTGGGGGTTTTTGACAAAATTGTATCTGAAGGGTTTGCCAGTTTTTTCACATAATCATTGTTTCTGGTTTTTGTTGGTTTCAGCAGCTGATTTAGAGGGATAGCTTTGTCACCCAACATCACAATTGTCGTCGGTAGAAATTGTGTATCGGCCGACGGGTTCCTTCGGGAAAGTTCTTTGTATCGGCCGACGGGTTCCTTCGGGAAAGTTCTTGTTATGTAGCCGACGGTGAACAGTTTGTAACGGGTATAATGTACTTAGCCGACGGATACCTTCGGGAAGGTTCGTCGGAAAGTATTTATAACCCCTTCGGGAAGCATTGTAATCATCTGATCTTATCCTTATCATTTGAGAAAAGCATAATGTACTGTTGGCATATGCGAATAATAATAGAAGTTCTGCTATTTGTTGTTCGGTGTTCGTATCGATTTCCTATGTGTGTTGCTTAATAAATCCCTACGGTAAACATTTGGCGCCGTTGCCCGATGGATCTGGCACGCAGGCAGGCGGAGATGAATTAAATGCCGAATCAGTTGAACAAAGACAGGAGTAAGCTAAAGGAAAAAGATGACATACGCGTTGTGCAGGAAAATTTAATTTTGGCTCAGCAGATAGAGCGTCGAAGGAGGTTTCAGAAGATTTCCGACGGAAGCAAGAGTGCGGAAGGATTGTTGAAGGAGACTCGACAACGGCTTGATTTGGTGGAAGAAGCGAGGGAGGAGTTTCTGAACCTGCATACGCCACGGGAAGAGAATCCTGACGGAAGCAGATCGACTCGCACGGCTCGGAGTGCAGAAGGAGCACGAGCGTGGAGTGACCTCTTCGTCCGAGATATACTTCCGGAACGGACAGCTACGATTGACAAACCCTCTTCTTCACCAAACAGCGCGGAAGCAGAAAACAACGCGGGTGTTGAAAACAGCGCGGAAGCAGAAAACAGCGCGGGTGTTGAAAACAGCGCGGAAGCAGAAAACAGCGCGGGTGTGCAAAACAGCGCGGGTGTACAGAACAGCGCGGGTGCTCAAAACAGCGCGGGAGTGAAAAACAGCGCAGGTACACAACAAAACCCTCGACATACAGTAATAATGGCAGGTCCGAAGGAAAAATTGCCCAAATTTGATGGTGATGAAGCAGCTGATCCCATTCGGCATTGTAAAACATGTGAAACGATCTGGAGGGCGAATGGCATAACAGATACAAATGAATGGATCCGGCAATTTCCCGCAACCCTACGGGGTGTTGCCATTGATTGGTTTACTGATGCCGATCCACAGAAATTGAATAGTTGGGATAACATTAAGAAGGAGTTCATCACAGAATTTCAACTTTTGCGGGATGACAATGAAATTGTCGCCGAGATATTCAATACCAAGCAAAAGAAGAATGAAACTGTACGGGTCTTTGCCAGGAGGTTGAAGGACTTAATCAGTAAGATGGAGAATAAACCAGCTGACGGGTTACAGAAACGATGGTTCATTGAAGGCCTTCACCCGAAGCTGCGGAAAAAGATGAAGATCGTGCCGCCATCCACATACAATGAAGCTTACAACCGAGCAATGAACCTCGAAAGTGATCAGAAGACAAAGAAGCAGAAGAAGACCAGCTCGTCCGATTCAGATGACGATGCATCCTCCGGAAATGATAGCAGCGATGACGAAGGAAGCAACAAGAAGGTTCGTGCCCTTCAGAAAGACATGCTTCGGATGATGAAGGAATTCAAGAACATGAACAAGGAACCTAAGGGTAATGACTTATGGTGTACGGAATGTAAGAAAGAAGGCCATACGAAGGGATCTTGCCCAAAAGAGCAATTTTGCGAGATCTGCCAGATTATGGGACACTCAATAAAGGACTGCCCTTTCAATTTGAAAACAAGAACACCACAGCAGGTGTTTCTGACACAGGAGGCCTCTCCGTCCGGAGAGAATGGAAAAACCAGTACGGAAGGTGCCACATCAGGCGGATATAGAAACAACCGGCGCGGTCCAAACAACAACAGCACTAACAACAATGCTGGCAACAGCAACAATGGAGGAAGGAGTCGCATTCAGTACGATGCAAATGGTCGGCCAATTGTTCAATGCCGCGCATGCAATCTGTGGGGTCACTTCGCCCGCGAATGCACCACAACAAATACACCGAAGTTACTATGCTGCTGGTGTGGACCTGGTGATCATGATGATACCAAGTGCCCAAAGTCCGGAGTAAATCTGATTACTGTAGGAACAGACGAGGAAGAAGTTCTGGCCATCACTTGGAAGCAAGCGAAGCTTTATCCTGACCCAGCAGAAGAAAAGAGGAGACTGGAGGAAGCAAGGGCAGAAATCCATAAAGCAACACAGGCAGAAACGACACACCTGAAGGACACGTCGAGTACTTCCGTACGGAACTGCGCAGAACAGAACATTGTCCGGCAAATTTTGCAAGCCGAGATACCTGTCAGGATAAGTGATCTGTTGCTCACTATGCCTCAGCTCCGATCAGCACTCACAAACATTGTTCCCGCTGCTCAACTACCAGGAGAACATGGAAGGAAGCAAGAAAGTGGAGCAAGTACAGTACACAAAAAGGAGAAGGAAAGTGGCACAAGTGCAGAGGATCCAATGTTGTTAGCCCTCTCATCCGGACGCCATCCAGCAGTCGTCGAAATGGGAATTCTCGGGACTGTATTGACGGAAACAATTGTGGACGGAGGGTCCGGTGTCAATGTGTTGCCTGAAGACACTTGGAAAAAGTTGGGACAGCCGACATTATGGCCGCCTACATTCCAGCTGCTAACGGCCGATCAACATGGAATCAAGCCATTGGGAGTCCTGACAGCACAACCAGTGACGATTGGAACACAACCGTTCCTGTTGGACTTTGTCGTAATCCCACTGAAGCGGAGGGGATATGATGCCATTCTAGGCCGGGGGTGGCTGATACAAGCCAAGGCAAAGCACGATTGGAAGAAAAATACTTTATCACTCGAAAGCAAAGGCCAAAAGTATGTCATCGATCTACACACTCAGATGGTTGGAGAAGAAGCTCTATCGTCAGATTCCGAAGGAGAAGATGATGAGAGGAGGCAGAGTATGGAACCCGATCAGGAGGGAGTCCTACGATTGGAAGGAGATGATGATCTGGATTCAGTAAATGGTCTTTACCACTGGCAGATAGAGGATTATGAGCTCTTTCCAAGTTGTAATATGCTAAGGATCGACGAAGGTAAGAAAGGAGGAAATGAATGTCCGAAGGAACACAAAGAAGCCGATGAAGGAAATGAATGTCTGAAGGAACATGGAGAAGCCGAAGGAAGAAATGAGTGTCTGAAGGAACATGGAGAAGCCGAAGGAAGAAATGAATGTTCGAAGCAACATAAAGAAGCCGAAGAAGAAAACGCGGATATGACTGAAGCTGAAGGACAGAACATACAGTACGAACCGAAAAGAAGGAAAGATTCTACTGTACGATTGCGCAGGAAGAAAGTATTATGTCAAACCACAAATATAACAGAAAGGTACTGGCAGCAAGGAAGGCACATGATATGGTCTGCACAGGAAACAAAGCAAAAGGGTCTAATAAAAGTTGCAGCAGTACGGAGTGAAAATGTTATTGACGGACAGAAGGGGCAGTTGACAGAGTCCATGGTACGGGGCTTCGGGAACAAACTGGGCAATATGGAGATGCCACAGACCAAGCGTAGCAGGTTTCCACTCGGGCAGTGGGTGTTGTACGACGATCATAATGAGATCAAACCAGGCAAGTTCAAAATTAACTGGGTCGGGCCATACCAAATGCAGAAAGTAAGCAATAACGGAGCAATAAAACAGTGGATGCTAGACCGAAAGGAAATATTCGATGTAGTGAAGAGGTCGAAGTTGAATGTCTACAATGAAAGAAGTAACGCACCCCCATGGACGAATAACTGAGAGAAGACTGTAAGTACTGTATATATGTAAATATTGTTCCAGAAGTGAGATTTTCAAAAAAAATAAAATAAAATAAAATAAAAAATAAAAAATAAAATAAAAAAAAAGGGGGGGGCCGTTGTACGGTTTTTTGCAATGCACCGTACGGATTTCCATAAAGAAGAGTACGGTTTTGTTGAGGTGTGGTACGGTTTTAAATGCACCGTACGGTTTTCTTTAAGTACGGCTTTAAAAAGCACCGTATGGGATTTTTTGAGACATGGTACGGTTTTTTACACCATACAGATTTCTTCAAGTGATGTACAGTTTTAAAAAAGCACTGTACGGTTTCTAAATACGGGATTTTGAGACATGGTACGGTCTTTTACCCCGTACGGATTTCTTCAAGTGCAGTACGGTATCTTATTTATCACCGTACGGTTTCTCCTTGCATGTGGTGTACGGACTTCAAGAAGAGGGGAACTGGAGACAATGTACGGATTTTTCTTGGAGACTTGAGCAATACAGATTTTAATAGGCAATGTACGGATTTTGAAACAATAATACGACATACTGTATGGATTCTGCATTATTCACAGGCGGGCAACAACCACCGTACCGATTTGTTTTGGTATGGATTTGTGAGGTACGGCTTTGTTATTAAATTTTTGTACGAATTTTTCAAGATGGTGGGATATTGCAGAACGGTTATTTTAAGTAGATTGGAATCTAGATTGTGTCATTTTGGAAGCCGTACGGATTTCATCACAGAAGGATGGCAGGAGCTTTTTCAAACAAAAAAAAAAAAAAAAAAACGACGACAGAATCAAGTTGTTCAGAATGAGTGACAGATGATGCCAAAGGGAAGAGGACGCATCCGTGGTTGCCAGAAAGAGTGCAGAATCGGCAAATAATGACAGAAATGGTGTCTTCCGTGCATTTTTGCGTGGGTTTTGAAGTGCTAATTTGGTCTTGGCGGTGCCCCAGGACCCCGCGAGGGCGCTGCCCCTCGACCCCGCCGGGGGCGTTGCCCCCTGGACCCCCAGTCGTTGCGGATATCAGTCGTGGGAGTCTGACCAGTGAGAAGATTTGGAGCTGCGGCAGGCATGGAGTGTCTGTGTATCAGAGGCACTGAGAGTAGGTGTTGGCCATGAGGCTGTCTTGGTGGATGCGTAGAGAGCTCGGGAGGAGCTGATCATCCAGTTGGAGGCAGTGTAGCGACACTTGGTTCAGTGTACTCGGCATTGGAAGGCAGAAAGCGGCACAGGTGGCTATCAGGGTCAGATGTCAGATTGGCTAAAGTGACAGTGATGGGTCAATCATTATATTTTGGTTGTTGATTTGTCTCAGAGATTTTGTAATAGTCGTCGGGAGACGACTTTTCTTTTTTGGGGGGAATGATGTCGTCGGTAGAAATTGTGTATCGGCCGACGGGTTCCTTCGAGAAAGTTCTTTGTATCGGCCGACGGGTTCCTTCGGGAAAGTTCTTGTTATGTAGCCGACGGTGAACAGTTTGTAACGGGTATAATGTACTTAGCCGACGGATACCTTCGGGAAGGTTCGTCGGAAAGTATTTATAACCCCTTCGGGAAGCATTGTAATCATCTGATCTTATCCTTATCATTTGAGAAAAGCATAATGTACTGTTGGCATATGCGAATAATAATAGAAGTTCTGCTATTTGTTGTTCGGTGTTCGTATCGATTTCCTATGTGTGTTGCTTAATAAATCCCTACGGTAAACAACAATGTGCAGATTACTATACTCTTGGTCATTTCCAAAAGTTCTCTGGAGATTTAATGAGGGTCTTAGAGCTCATGTTGTAGAGTCTTCTAAAGTCATTTTGTAGAATCTTCTAAAGAGGAGTAGCCTTTTTTATGCTTTTTATGTAGTTAGTAAAATGACCATCAAGGCACGGAAATTAAGTATATAATGTTTTATTAGGGTGCGGTCCCATGAGGGGGGCTTAAGCTCTATTTTTTAGGAAGCAAGTAGTCTCATGAGCAAAATTATATTTTGCTACGGGATTATTTAGAATCTTCTTCTAAAAAGTAGAAGCCCTTAATTTTTAGAAGTGGGTGAAAAAGTGGTGGGGCTGGAAATAGCCCCAGCAGCTTAGGAATGCTTTTCCACTTGTCAAATATCTTAATTTTAGATTTTTAATTAAAATGTAGTTTTAGAGGAATTTAAATTTTTAGCTTATTTTTAATGCTACAAAGCAAAAAAAATTGAGTTCTAATATATAGCATATATCATGGGACTGCTAGCTTTAAAATATTCCCTAAAAAGTAGCAAGCAGCTTCCGCTCTATTTTATAGGAAGCCACCTTCCATTGGACCCCAGCCTTAATGTTCATTCAGGTTAATAGTTAGTTTATTTGGTATTTCTATTTTCTTACTTAGACTTCTAGAAAGTTTCCATTTTGTTCTTGGTTGTTTCTCTTTATAAGGAGATTACATCTCTATAAAGAGAAACAATGATGCCCCAATCCTTCCAACAGCAATTGTAGGACAACAAAGCTGCTGCAATCATTGGTGTATGCTGGTGTTTTTTTTGTCTTTGATTGATTATATCTACAACCTAAAAATCTTTCTTAAGGTGATCAATTCTTTGCACATCGTCTTTGCAAACAAGTTGTACTCCAGTGTTCTGAATGACCACTTCTGATGTCATCTATGCCTTTGCTCTCCCGTCGGAGCTTTGATCTTCATCTTTAACGATGTGTTGGAAAGCATTCACCACTGATTACACAGAGACACCATTTAAAACTTGGAAAGACGTTCAGGGCCATGACCTGAATATGTACACTAAATGATTATGTTTTGTACAGATGCAGCATACTCTTTTACACCAGAGCCAACAAATCTTGTCGCCATTATTGATAGCGCACAGTAAATCTTGTATACTGCATATGCACATGGAAGAGGACATGGAAGAAGTAAAACATCATGGACAAGTTATTATCTTCCTCAAACATTAATCTCCTGGTGGTAATGGTGGGATCTATCAAATTCCTTATTTACACGTAAAAGTCAATCAAGTAATATCCAAACCATAGCTCAAAAACTCAGGGAGCTGCCGAGTAATTAGTTTATGCCCACGGCAAGTTACCTCAGGGTAAACTTGCTGGATTCGTTTCCAACTTTTTTGAGTAAAACTTGCTGAAACTTGGTAGTACATGCAAAAAAATCAATGTAGGTTAATGTCGTGATTCAAGCAAGGGTTAAAACTGATTTTGATAGGTTAGATTGCATCCCATATTATATGGATGCACCAAAATACATGGTCAAAAGTTTTTGTTGGCCTTGGCTTCAGCTGGAGTAAGGAGCTATAGCCAATCTTCCTACCACGCTCTGGCTATTAGTGTTGAGCTTTTGGTAGCTGCAAGATAGATTTTCTACTCGTAATGATGTCATCTGTTTAATGTGTTCTTCATGTTGGTGCTGTGCATATATCTGTTCGAGTTTGTTTTTCTGAGTAGTGTATTTCCTTGGCTTCATTTTTTCTGGCATCAAGAGTCAAGCTCCTTTATGTCTTCTTTTGTCATTGTGCAACTTCAGTTTTCCTTTTAGTGGCTGGAGTATATTATATGTGCTCATATGTCCATGCTGTCTAAGCATCATCGTTGTGCATCCCATATGATGAGTTGGCATCAATAAAGAGTCTTCAGCTGCATCGGGAGCTAATGTTGTTTCTCACGTTTGTGTGTGTGCTGTTTTTAATTCTGATGTGGCATCGGTGTTCTTTATGATCCAAGATTTACTTTGTGCCGCAACGTTGACTCTTGTAACTGCTGTCGCTTGTGTATGAGTGGGACTCTTCAGCTTGGTCTTCTTTCATTTTTTCCCTCTGAATTAATCATTGTGCGCAGCAGTATTGTGTTTTCTTCATTAGAAGAGGTTTTTTTTTTTTTTTGGTATTGCTCAATAACATTGCATATAGTTGATAACATTATGGTGGCCATCGGGAAAGTATTCTTCAGCGGTGAACATTTTCATGAAGGCATTTTATTTCCCATCATTGTCTTAACGGTATCTCTGAAGCATATTTGATTTATGTCATCTACATTGCAGGCGGTGCTTCTTCAGAATATATTTATTCATCTTGCCAAGTTTGGTGTGATGTTTTAGTTTTGTATTAACAGAACTTTGTGCATTGAGATAAATCTGTTACCAAAGAACTGTGTTTCGTGACTTTCTGAAAACGATACTTTGTTGATTACATTGATTCTGATCATAGTTTGGTTATTGAATGTTGAAGATGCCAAAAGAGGGCAGAGTTGTTGTAATTGGTTTTGCATAGCTGAGATCTTCTTTGTGTGGGCTGGATTGTTTCCCTCAGGTAGGAGGGTTTTTCGTAGGGTAATTTGTTTTTGTTATCTTTTATTTGAGTTTTTTTTTTTCTTTCACATTGTCACATTCATATATATATTTCTGGTTCCAATTTAACTTTTAGGCCTTCAGCCATGCCTCGAACATGTGAATAGACGATCAATTGCTTTATCAATGCTGAAAGAATAAAATTGACTTCACATACCAACAATTTGTGATTTATTAAAAGCTTAATTGATTTACAATAGAGTGCAAGAACCATACACTCTACCACCCAATTTTTCATTAGAACAAGGCAAATTAAATTATAAAACCTTATAATTTGTTAATTGCCTAGCTATGCAATTATGATAATGACATTTGAAGACAATTTTCATAATTTCATAATAGTTATCAACTAGTAACTAGCTATTGCATCAATTTCACACGATCATGAGATTTTGTAATCCAAATCGCATGATCATGTGAAATAGAAAATACTTCCTCATGACTTTTGACTCATTTGATGCATTTTGTAATTGAAATTTGCAACAAAGATATGTTTTTAAATAATTTAAGTATTTTTTTTATTGGCCGAGTTTTTGCCAACTTTGAACAAATAAATATATTTTTTAACATACCCAATTATGATATCTATATTTTGAAACCTCTGAAAGATTATTTCTATACTTTGAGCTCATTATTGGTGGCTTTTGTTCTCATATTCTTTTTTCTTTTAAATCTACAGGGACCATACACAACGACAGAACATTCACAGCTTCAGAGAAATGCAATGAAAGTTTTATGCAATGCTGATTTATCTGAAGGATATTTTGTTTTGGGAAAGGATGTATCCCTTCCTGAAACAACCCTGCATAAAATTGCACATCCCACTCAAAACATTGGTGGCAAAGCTGTGTCAGAGAGATCCATTCTTGCTTTCTTTGCTGGGAATATACATGGCAGAGTAAGGCCAATTCTCCTGAAGTACTGGAAAGGCAAGGATGATGATATGAAAATTTATCGTCTCTTACCTGGTCATGTTGCAAAAACAATGTCTTATTCTGAGCACATGAAATCAAGCAAGTACTGTATCTGCCCAATGGGTTATGAGGTAAATAGTCCACGCATTGTGGAGGCCATTTACTATGAGTGTGTTCCAGTAATAATAGCAGATAATTTTGTTCGTCCTTTGAATGAGGTTTTGAATTGGGAGGCATTTTCAATCACTGTGGCAGAAAAGGACATTCCCAAGTTGAAGGACATTCTTTTGAGCATTCCTCAGCATAAATATCTTTCCATGCAATTGAGTGTGAAGAAAGTCCAAAGGCATTTCTTATGGCATGCAAAGCCAGTTAAATATGATATTTTTCACATGATTCTTCACTCCATCTGGTTTAATAGGTTGAATCAGATTGAAACATAGAAATTAATGACAGTAGAAGTCAGTGGGGCATACAGTCTAACTACTTTGGAAAGAAACATGAAAATGGGGAGGATAAAATGCAAATTGTAATCCCTTGAAGTGAAAAGCCAGACATGAAAGTAATTTTCTTTCCAAGTCATTTAAAATGGGGACATTACAATGTGGATTGTGATTTGCTTTAGGCAATAAAAACCAAATGTGGAGACATTGTTGTCTCTGAATCATTGAATTTCACTAATTTTCAACAGTGAAATGAGAATTCATTTTGGGCCATAGGGAGATGTGAGAATAGTGTACTCGATGTTACAGTGGACAAAACATTTATTGTCCCCATTATGACAGTGCAGGATAGATTTTGTGGTTGACCCAGCCTGACGAAAAGGAAGATAGTATTTGTAGAGAAGGTATGTCTACTCATTAAAGCAAATAAAGGCAAAACATCTTGGTAAAGTGTTGACAGTATTTACAACTGCAGGGGGTACCCTTGTCTGTGCCGTGCCAATTGAGTAAGCACATTGATACAAAGAACATCAGTCTCTGAAAGGATTGCAGCATGCCAGTAATTGCATATATCTGTCAATTATTTTTATTGACGGAAATGAGTTCATCCTCTAGTTTTCTTCATGCACGGAATCAAAGCAATCAAATCACTCGTGTTGATCTAGTAGAGGGGATGTCTACGGCCATAGAGTAGTCTCACACTTCTTTCAAGGAGGTGCAGGAGGTTAATTGGGGGAAATCTTCTTGTCATAAGAAAAACAGTTCAGGGGAGAAGGCTCTTGGTACTGAGTTGAATAAAAACCCTTTAGGACAATACTTTAAATCTCCATGTTGTTAGGATTGGTAATTATAAGGTTGTGCAATGTTATGTTTGGTGTGCTTTCATTGTAGCTCCTCTTGGTTGTTCTTTTATGTCTCGATATGCTTCATGCTCGTTGTACAAGGTTCTAGGCCCTCTCAAAGCCCTACTTAAAAACTACTTATAATTCATTATTGTGTAATTATTTACCATGTTAGGGGGGAATCATTAAAAGATCTTTCTTGGGCAATATGACTTCATGGAATGTTTGTTTTTTAATATTTATAAGTTGTCTATCATATATGACTATATGATTTATGCGTGGGCTATACACTAGAAGCACTTTATCAGAATTTGGTATTGGTATGCTAGCTAAAACCACCTCTATACTCTTTGGATAATTGAGCTTGCGTCTTTTCTTGATTGGCCTTCCTTACTCCTAGGAGGCATTCTCTCTCTTGATAGTCATGAGGGACCTTCCCCTACCTCCATTAATGTTAATGCTCTCACCCCCACCCCAAGAGCTAGAAGCGCATAAAAAGAGATGATTGATTGATCTTACTATGGCCTCTTGGGTACTAAGGGGTGGGGGGGTGGGAGTTTTTCTATCTAATAAATATTAAATAACAAAAATGTGTTTAGCTGAGAAAGATGTTCATAACGAGTTGATTATAAGAGATGAAAATAACACTTCTAGCTTTAGTGGAAACACGAGGTGGGATCACAAAAAAGATCAATCCAGTTAGAAGGATATAGGCAATTGTGTTTTAATGGGATTCTTGGGTATCCAAATGCTATTGCACAAGAATTGAGAAATAATTTGACTAAAGTCTTTGAGAACAATGTTGTTTCTTGTGAATATCATTTAAGATGTTTCTTAGATTTGTTAAATGACTATGAGGTTGAGCATGAAGATGTGGTTATGAAGTTATTCGTGCAGTCATTGATTGAGGATGCAAGGGAATCATTTAAGAGATTGCTTGAAGGATCTATATTTTCATGGAAAGAGTAGGAGCATTAAGTTAAGGAGTAGTATGGTCATTAACCTAATGCTAGCTATATATTGAATGAATTCAATAATAGTAAGAAACTCTAGAAAGAATTTGTCCCTAAGTTTAATGTTAGATTTCATAAGGGAATGTACAAATTGTTCCAAGTTATGAGGCTTGAAGATAAAGTTTGTCTTTCCACTTATCTTACTGCTTTTGATGGTAAAATGAGATACCAGTTAAGAGATAAGGATTCAAGAAGTCTCAGAGATGCTTTTAGGATTGCAATAAATATTGAAAACAATATGAGGATCTTTGGTAAGTTGGGGAGTAAAAGAGATGACCCCAGATTGTTTGTGGGTAAAGGTAGCAAGAAAGATGATCATAAGCCTCCAGGGAACAAAAAAGCAAGAATAAGATAAGATAGATCAAGTTCTTAGTGCCATTAAGGATCTCAAGATTCCTACAAATAGAAATGATAGAGGTCCTTCCATGGAAAGACCTCAATTCCAAGGGAATTTCAATAGGTAGAATAGGCTTCAAAAATACCCTTACAATACCCAATTGAAGGATGGTAAACCTATTGTTCCTCCTCCCAAGAATAGAAATGAAAAGATTGCCCCTAATCCTCTACAAAGAGCTTCTGTCAACATGGCAGATGATTCTTAATGGTGCATGGTATGTCAGTTACCCCATTCATTGGAGCATTGTGCTATTGCAATGTCTTTTGTCTTTTTCGACTTGTCAGAGACAAGATGATGAGTGTTTGACTAGGAAAACAACACTAATGATATATGTTTTAATATGGTTGAATCTTACTATGATCTACTCTGTGAAAGGTCTACCTTGTTAAAGCCTTACAAGATTGTTAGATCTTACCCTGTTAAAAGATTTCAACACCCTGTTAGAAGTGTGCCTGATTAAAGGACTTAAAACTTACAATGAACTAAGCACCCTATTAAAGGATTTACAATAGCTTGTTAGAACTACTTTGTTAAGAGATGTAATTGTTTCACCTATTACAATGTCTCTACAATGATTCTGCGGTTAGCACTCTGTTGCTAGACAATAGATCACCTCTGTGTCACTTTTGTCCTCTAACTCATTTCCTTTGTTCTCCTTTAACTGATTCTGCAATGTATATAACTCAATTCACAACTCCTTAGCCACCATGAATGCTTTATTTGCGCATGCGACCTTCTCCCTCCACACACTACAATGTTTAGGGTTCGCCTTTCTTAAGAAGACCTAGATGACTTAGGGTTAGGAATGAATCAATGATTGTGATTCACCCATGTCACCGCTTAATCCATCCCTATAACTAATTGGTTGCATGTATTGCATAGGGATCTTCAATTTAGATTCATCCTTATCATCTAGAATTGCAAAATAGTCCTTAAGTCGGCTAAAAAATGGTTTACACAGAAGTTTGTGCCATTACAAACAACTATGTCCAAAATTGTTTTACTCGGCACTTGAAGTCTTTGATGCTCGGCATCCACTTTATCTTCGATGTTGTATCTCGCCCTTTGAATGACTCGGCATCTATTGATTACTTGGCATCTATATCAATCGACATCAATTGTTTGCTCGACGTTTGAGTGACTTAGCATTTACTAGTTAATCGACTCATATTGTATATCTCATTCAGCATATATTATCTGACAACTTATGCTTGGCATACATTACTTGTTCGGCATGAACTAAGTTCTATCTTGTAAATGACTTAAGTGTATTGTCACTCATATGTCAAAACCAATCTGAGATTAACAGCAACTCGCGATGAAGATTTGCAACATGCGATGAGAATTTACACATTGTTTTATGGTGGTTTATGTTTGATTTTTTTTAAAAAAAATTGTAAACACAACATATTAATTTGGGGTTTTTCTTATGACTTGGATCATGACCTATCTCTCTATAATATATTAACTTTGCCTTGGAAGTTAATGATCGCATAAGCTGACTTGTGGTTGGCGATGTATATATATATGGTAGTAGTTCTTGTTTAATTAGTGCAAAGACTACTAGATGATTAAGAGTTTAGAATAGATTCTAAGAAGCAACTAGGATAACTAGTGTATGTTTGTGGTTTCATCATTTGGAGGGATAATCAACTGCAAAGGGAGCTATTGAAGGAATTTGATGTGTCTATCTTGTTGCAATTGTATATTGACAATGGTGATGTAATATCAACATTAACAAGCCAACTTAGTGATAATACATTGGTCCTCCTTCCAATTTGTGTTATTTCTTGTCAATTTGTTTGAACATTTCTTTTGTGGTTGATCTAGCTGCAAGGTTGGACATCTCCTTTTGGGATTATCTCTCCTTCTCTACGTCAGATGATATAAAAGTGTGGTTTATGATAGAGTAAAACAAGCTCTTGGAATTTGGTATCTTGACTTTTATGTCTTATTGTTGTAGAGTGGCAGAAGTTGAGGTTCTAATCTACATAAAGCAAAGGTTAGGGAAAGGTGACAAGAGAAGGATTGACTTCTAGAAGTTTGGAGGTCACACTTGTGAACCTGGTTGTGGGATGACAGAAGATCGAATCTGACCTGCAATTTTGGAGGTTACACAAGGAGGATTAGTTAGCAGGCAAAGTTGATAGTTTTTTTATTACCAAACAAACCTAGTTGCTTGAGTAAGATTGTTCTATATTGAATTAGAGAAATCAACACGTCATTAGATCATCAAACCTGAGGAATTAAATATTGTAATTTCAGTGTGTTAGAAATAGGAAATACTGAGAGGGCAAGTGAATCAGTATTTCACAAACTTTAGCCTAAAACTAGATATTATTAACAATCTTATCGCTTGCATCTAAAAGTAAACTAACTATGTTGAACAATAAGCACAACCATGCAATAAGAGAACTCATAGCACCATATTTGGTTAACTAGGGAAATCTTGGCCAAGTGAAAACCTCGGTGGGGGTGGTACCCACAAAATGATCCACTAATCAAAAGTATCTTGTGAAAGATATTGACCCTATTAGAAGTCTATTACATCTATATAGTGTATTGGTCCTTCTTAGAGGACTTAGGCCTTGTTACAAGCATCATCAAACCTATTAGGAGTTGTTATGTACAAATACAAACTGTATGCAAGATGAGCCCATGACTTCCCAAACATGCAACATACAATGTAGTTGCTTAATGCAAAGAGATAGATACAAAAACCTCTTTACACAATATTTGTTACTGCCTTTGCTTCTCACAAAATTTGCATTTTTTGATCATACATTAGATTTCACATATCACATAATACATACATAGATACATAAAACTTCACATTCACACTCTTTCCTTTAAACCTTTACAATTATAATATTACTACGCAGACGATCTTTATGCTTTTACACACTTTACAAAATACATTATTATCTCTTTCTAATTAAGGGTTAACATCTAGGATGTCGTCCCTAGTTAAGTAATTATTTTGTAATTAACCCAAAATACTCATTTCTCTATTATACTTTGTTTTGTCTGTATATTGTTGTAACTAGTAAGTTGTCCATAAATTTTGTCATATTGTCCATACTGACCTGCAAACTTGACTATAGACTCATCATACTTTGAACTATATTTCCTCAAGTGCGCATGTGCCAATAACTTCTATGAATTGCGTTGATCAAAACTCTAACTATTATGTCAGATAGACTGTATGATACTTAGACAACTTTCTAAGTATAAATGTTATAACTCATTCCTCAAGGTCTGTCTTCTTCATACAAAAGATATATTTCCATAAATGACAACATCTAATGTCTCTTATCTAAATTGTCAAAAATACCCCCCTTCAACATTGATGGGAACATATGGGAAAATTGGCTAAGTCCCAAATTTAAAAAGAAAAAAAAAATACTTCAAAATTTCAAAACTGTGAATCATTACATTTTAACCATCTTTCAATCTAACATATGTGTCTTCCAATCTAGTCACTGTAGACTTATCTAGCACTATTGCAAACTCAACTGGTAATGTTTTTTTAAAAAAAATTTAAAAAGTATTATTATTGTTGTTGTTGTTGTTGTTTTCTACCATAGGGATTGCTCCCCCTAAATCTTACTTCTTTGCACAAACTAGGTGTACGGGTCATAGATGTAACAATTGCTTGTTTTGCCTCCTTGTTTACTTCCTCATAATTTTCACCATCAAAAGAATTGTTCTTTTCTTATTTCTTAGTATGGGTTCAATAACCTTCATTATCCTCTCCATATTCTCATCACTATTTATTTCAAAAAAAAAAATTCTAATTAGGTTTTCTCTAATTCTTTTGTCTTCATTTGCTTCTCTTCTCTTATCAATTAATCTTTTGGTATATCCTTCTGAATGTCTTCACAATTATTATTTGTTAGTATCATATGCCTAACTACAACATTCTCCAACTACAATCTATCCATGTTGTTATAATAATAATCATAAAAATTATTTAACTATACAAAGTTATTGTTATCTATAATTACAATATTTAGGGTTCAACCTTTGGTTTCAGAGGTTTTCTTCTAGACGGTGTCTTCACCTCTTTCTTTGGTTGTTCTACTTTTCTTACTTTTGTTTCCTCTTCTTCTGATTCCTCAAATTCAAGTATTTGTAGAGTTTTTCTTCTCTTGCCCGGTCCATTGGCCATCTTTTGTGATCTCTTCTTGGGTTGTGATTCAAATTGTTCTTATTTTACCTCTATCAATCTTGTTGATCCCCTAATGTTGGTAGGGGTTACTGTCTGCACTTTGTTATATTAATATCCTCATGATCTTTGTCCTTCTATACTGGTTGGACAATAACAGGTTGTACTTGGGATACTGCAACATATGGTGCATTCACTAATTGTCCCACTATTTTGACTCTTTGTGAAGTTCCAACTTCAACTGCTAGGGGCTTAGCCACCAACACTTTTGTCTAAACACTAGCCCTCATTTCCATAGCTATTCCCACTTCCTCTTTATATTCTTCCCTTTTCATTCTTGATTCCTTTAGCATTGCATCAATTTTCTTGTCAACTTTCTTCTTGATATTTTTGCTATGAAGTTCACTATGAACTTCCTTGACCTTCTCCTCATAGGTTCCCTATCTAGGAAAATCCTCATCACTGTCAAATTCTAGAATAATCTTCGCATAGCCTTCAATCAATTATTTTGTCATTTCATAACCCATATGGTCAATGAATTTACCTCTAGGCTCCACTACTTCCATACATATAACATTTGTTTCTACCATGAAGCAAATATCATTTTTGTACTTCTCAACTATAGCAGGTGAAATTTTGAATCTTTGTTTCATAATAGACTGGAAAATCTTCATCATCTTTTTTATATCATCAGTAATTATCTCCTTTGGTTGCTTTCTATAGTACTGAGCTATCATACTCATTGTGCATCTATCGCTATCATATTCTTAGTTAGGCTACCAGGGAAACTTCTAATAATTTGAAATTATGTGTTAAAAATTATTCAAATCTGAATAGTGCATTCTTGGTTTTCTTCAATCTATCTATGTTATCCAGTAACTATTGTTTCACAATCTTACACATGTTAACCTTTTCTTTCTTAGTTGTCATGAGGTAAGATGTATGGATGAATCCAACAAGCACAGAGTTCAATCTAGAATTGTAGTTCATCTTGAATCCTATGATATTACTAATAACTCTTACATATGTTTCAGTTCATGTTTCACCCATCAAACTTGATTTTCAAGTTTGTCTCCATTAATTTATTCACATTATTTTCATTAATAGGATTGTAACCTTCATTCACTAAGACTAGTGAGTTTGTGAATCATAATAGGGATATCTCATACCCAAAACATGCCTTCATGAATTTTGCTGAAAATTATTCTCGTCCATTCATGGTTATCAAACTAGGTGTGAAACATATGTTTGACAATGTTCAAATCATTCAAGTGCTCAAACCCTTGCTTCAATGACAAGTCATTATTGAAAACTAGGTCTAACTACTTGTGAATGTTGTTATCTCCAATGCTCTCAAACTTATAGTGAATGTATGCCCTAATATCCTCAACATGTAATATGTTATGTGGTACTTGTGAAAATGCTCCTAGGGGATCATCCTCCATTGACACATAAGGGTGTTTCTTAAAATTATACCTAGGACACTCACTCACATCATACATAGTAGGATTTTCTATTTCTTCAAGTTAAAACCTCAAATTATAATTGTGCAAGCAATAAATACCTTAATCTTTCGAAACTAGGGCTTGCTTCAATTTTCCTTTTAGAACACCTTAAATTCACTTCAAATGTCTCCTTGAACTCTTGCACGATTGAATGGTGCTCAATAACTCAATTTCAACCTTTAAATCACTTTCAATTCATCATTGTATTAATTGCACCAAGTATGCAATCACCAAAAAGTTGTTTCTAGTTACTATTGACACAAAATCTTGCACCCTAGCCTGAGGGAATACTTCTCAGATAGTCTTGTGTAACATGGAAACAATCTTGAAAGTGTGGGACTTGCAACTTGAGATCGAGTCTCCAAAGAAGACTGACTTCCTTTATTATCAGGATGCACCTAACTACTCTTGGAGAGGAAAAGGGAGAAGGAATGCAAGAAAGAAAATCTACCTATTCTAACCTAAGGGGTGATGCACAAAAATAGAGTGTTCGATTCTATCTCTATGCATACATGCGCAATTAAACTATCATGACATTCAAACATACAAATTCAGACTTGTTTGAATCAAGTAATCACATGTAGATCATATAACCAGACAAATGATTCAAGGAAGAAAAGATTCACTATATATCATTGATAGGTCAAAAGATACAATCGTGCCAATTACAGATAACCACAATCCATTAGTGAAGGGAAAATAGATCTTGCACAGTACATCAATGGATGAAAAGGATAAAACATAATGTCATGAAGTTCAAAGGCAAAAGGAATTTACAATGAGCATGCCAGAGCAATGCCAAGGAAAACAGAGAAGAACTGACCCTAAGAAAGATTAGAAAATTTGCCTTTATAGTTCAAACGTAACTTAGATAGCTTCTACCCCAAGGCAAAGCACAACTACCATCATTAAGATTGTAGAGAACAATTATACATATCAAGAAAATTTGATTGTGGTACACATCCAAACGCAATGAAATCCAATAGTTTGCACAAAAAATAGAGCCTTGAGAAGACAGAAGGACGACCATTAATGCACAGTTGGGTAGATAGATGACCAAGTAATGAGTGCATGCTCCTTTTGGATTAAATAGGCATGGGAGACAGTGAGAATAACGAGTAATCAATCAGCCAGATCAAATTTTCCATTAAACAACTATTATTCTTTTGTTACTAGCACACCAAGTCAAAGAGATCAGCAAGTCAATAATATAATGTTCATCTTGTACCCTTCCTACAATTTCATTGGTTGAAGACCCCTTTTATTTTCCAGCCTGGACAAGTGAAAATATCTTTATGGTCAACTTAAAGTCCTACGATCTTACGATTGTCAAACAAGGTCAAAAACCTTCATATCATCTTTAGCTTGGAAGTCGACCCTTAAGATCTTACAATTGCCAATACATCTCATGGTCGAAGGCACCCTCTATAAGCTCTACAATCTTACAATCATCAACTCATCTTAACATCGGGCCCTCCTTTTACCCTTCTTACAATCTTACGATACACGAATACTTCGTAGCATCAGAAGCCTACCAATCTGCCCTTATGATCTTACAATATGCCTTGTCATCCAGTCGTGAGACCCTTGATCTTTCCTTGTGATGTTACAGGTGTAGTTACTTGACCTTACGATCTTACGATCTCAATCTGGCGTAACATCAGAACGTAAACACTTAACCCTTACGATCTTATGATCGTGGTTAACTTAGCCCTTTATTGTGACTTAGGTGGTCTCATTATTTGCAGCTATGATCTTATGACAGTGCTTCATTGTAAGATCAAAACACTTCATCTGACTACCTTTGCCCTTAACCATGATTGCTAATTGTGTTATTACCTTCCAAACTAGGCTTTCCTTGTACACGTGTCCATTCATCACTTTCTCACATTGTCTAGAGATTGTGCTTCTTAGTAAAGTGAGATTGTGACGACCATAGATCTGGGAAAATCTGACAATAGGGAAAGTTGTGGGCCCACAAAATTTGAAGTGTACAGTTACTTTAGGAAATGAGATATAACCTAAAGTCTTAAAGGTATATTTTTGCATGTCCCAACTTGAATACTTCAAATATATGAACGTCACTATGTTTGAATTCAAATATGGCAATTTTGGCCGGAAGGCAAAAATGACCAACAATTACTAGGCAACTTGATTTGTTTAACACACTCACATACGATCTCCAAATCATCTATACTCTTAACCATGACTTCCACACACCATATTGTACCTTATACCAACAACACAAACCTTAACTCTCTCTATCATCACTTCTACCTCTCTAATGCTCAATCGCTTATATAAAGTACTTAATTCAAATAGGATGAATCAAATACAATCGTTGACTTTAGTCTACTTCTAGATGCTTCATTTGACTATTTTTCTAACACCATATGTGAACTGGATGGATCTTTAGCTTTGGCAAATACCTCTTTGAATTCTTCAGCATGCTCCTTTATGTTGTCTTTCTGACTGTTATTGTTACTATCCATTCTTCTGACATTCTTGTTCATATTTCTTCTGAAGTTTGGATTCCTTGTGTTGTTCCTCATATCCATTCTATAGAATCTTTTTATATGACCAAAGTTGTTACACAACTAGCATACTAGTGCATTGTTACCAAATCTAGGTCTAGGTTGGTTTATAGGTGCTCTCCAATTTTTGGTTATTTGTCCAAAGTTGTTACACTTGTAACACACAATGCCATTCCTTACTCCATTGTTTACTTCTTTAGATCTTCCTACAGGGTTAGTACCTCTGAACATTCTACTATTGTTATTACTGTTATCAAATTTAGGTTTCTTGCAATCAACTGCTCCATCACCAAAACCATGACAATTGTAACAATAAAAATAAGTAACAGGTTTAAATGACTTACCTGTGCAGTCCCTTTTCATATGACCAACTTCATTACATGCATAACATCTACCTTTGAATTCATATCTCACTTCTTTAAGTGATTCAGTTTTCTCAAATTGATTTGGTTCTGACTAACTTGTTCAATCTCCTTAGGTGCATCAACAGATTGATTTGACTCAATCTTGTTCAAATCTTCTTTTGCTTGCATAGGTTGATGAATTTTAGGATTAGGTTCCTTTCTAGCTTCAATTTTTTAGTTCACTTTTCTCTAATGAAATATCCAAGACCAGTCATATCATAAGGTCTCTGAAAAGACATGTGTTCATCAATCATCTCACTTCTAGAATATAGTTTCTCAATTTGTTTCTTAGTCTGGGTCAACTCTCCTTTCACAATGGTATTGTATTTCTCAAGTTTTGCATACTGCAATTTAGTAAATTCAAGCTTAGATGTGACTTTTGTAAGGTTCGATCTTAGATTTGCATTCTTAGATTTCAGATTTGACTCAACTTTGTTAACATCTTTCTTCAAGCTCAATTTCAAATTAGGAAGATCTTCCTTCCATGCTTCAAGATCTCATTTTCTTTCTTGAATCTTGAAACTTCATCACTATCCTTGATTTGATCTTTAGGCTCTTTCTTGTATTTGAGATGACCAATCTTGTCTTTCAAATTTCCAATGTAGTCTTTAGCATCTTCATATCTTTCTTTTAAAGTATCTCTTTCTTTAGTAAGAATATCAATCTTCTCAAGAGCCTTTTCTAGATTCTTCTGTAATTGTTTCATATCCATAGGGATCTTACTCAAGTTGTTAAGCCTCTTCTGAGTAATTGTGCTCTGATTCCAATTGTTAGAAATAGGAAATACTGAGAGGGGGTAAATCAATATCTCACAAACTTTAGTCAAAAACTAGATATTATTAACAATCTTATAACTTGTGTATGAAAGTAAACTAACTACATTGAGCAATAAACATAACCATGCAATAAGAGAACTCATAAAACCATTTTTTTTTAAACTACGAAAATATTGGCCAAGGGAAAACCTCGGTGGGGATGGTACCCACAAAATTATCTGCTAATCAAAAGTATCTTGTGAAAGATATTAACCTTGTTAGGAGTCTATTACATCTACATATCATCTCGGTCCTTGTTAGAGGAATTAGGCCTTGTTAGAAGCCTCAACCCTGTTAGGAATTGTTATAGACAAATACAAAATGTATGCAAGATGAGCCCATTGCCCAAACATGCAATGTACATTGTAGTTCCTTAATACAAAGAGATAGAAACAACAACCTCTTTACACAATATTTAATACTGAGTTTGTTGCTCACAAAATTTGCATTCTTCTTATCATATATCATATTTCTCATATCACATAATACATACATAGCTACACAAAATTTCACATTCCCAATCTTTCCTTTATACCTTTACAATTACAATCTGCCCAGTCGGCATTTATGCTTTTACACAGTTCACAAAATACATTATTATATTTTGCTAACTTAGTGTTAAAATCTAGGATGTTGTCCCTAGTTAGTTAATTAACAAAATAATTCCTTAACCCAAAATACCCATTTCTCTATTTTACTTTGTTATGAATGTATATTGTCGTAACTAGTAAACTATCCATAAATTGTGTCATACTGTTTGTATTGACCTATGGACTTGACTCTAGATTCATAATACTCTATACTATATTTCCTCAAATGTGCATGTGTCAATATGACTTATGTGAATCGCAGTGACCAAAACTCTAATTGTTCTGTCAGATAGACTACATGATACTTGGACAATTTTCTAAGCATAAATGTTAGAACTGATTCCTCAAGGTCTACCTTCTTCATCTAGAAGATATGTTTCCATAAATGACAATGTCCAATGTCTACCTTAGCCAATTCGTCAACATGGTGAACATGTCTTCTAGAAGAAAAAAATCTTAAAAGATAAGAGCAAATGATAGATGATTTCATAAATGAGATAGGGACCAAGATTTGAAATGATTTTATTGGGGATATGAGAGACCTTGAGATTGAATATGAATTTGAGGAAGATGTTAAAGATCTTGAGAAAGTTGAAGTTGATATTGTTTTCAAGGAGGAAAGATTTTTTACAATTATGGTATCAATGGCTAAGAGTCATAGAATTGATGTTGCTTTTTGGCTGTTTACATCTAGAGGAATTGAAAGATTGAATTTATGAATTAGAGGATTATTTTGAGCTTGGAGATGTTAAATATCTACAAAGAGTTAGATTAAAATGGAATAAGTTAAATGGTCATGTTGATTTATGATGGAAAGAATTGTAGAAAAATAGTGAAGGTAATGGTGGACCCAAGTGTTGAGGAAAATGATCATTGCAAATGTAATAACATTTATTATTATTTATGTGTGTTCCAAGTGCATATTTGAATGTATGTAAATATGAGTAGAGGAGACGTGTCTCTGTGGTAATTGTAAGTCAATTTCCATTAGACAATATATTAACAACAATTTAGAAATCTATCTATATATTATATGTCTGTGTGAGAGAGTTTATCTAATTGATGATTAACCAATTACAACAAATTTTAACCAATAATTATTAACCATTTTAGCCCCCCTTCCTAGAATTCTAATGTTGCTAGTCTCATGAACATCTAGGGTGATAGCCATGTTTTTGTTCATTGATTTATTCATTTATTTCCATGCAAGCACATAAGGGATACGTAAAAACCTTATTCCTTCTTTTATATCCCTACGTATTTTTATCTTCGCATTGTATGACCATCATATGAAGCACTTCAAGTCATGACGATGTAAAACTCCTTTTCACTCTATCACTCTAGTTTAGTGCTTAACCATTAGATGGGTCACGAAGGTGCAGAAATAGTCAATTGCATGATCCTAGCCTAGTATGTGAAAAAGGGTCCAAGTCATGAAGTTGCAATGAAGGATACAAATAAGTCCTTTTCAATGCTTCCACATCTTTGCATGTGGTTGAGGGTAACCCAGAGTCAGGGTGGAGAGGTTGTGAAATACATTATACTTGCATCATCACACATGGTTCAAAGCAAACTTTGGTTAAGGCTACAAAGTTGTGCAAGCCCATTAATCGCACCATCGCCGTTAAAATTGAGGTTATAAACTTAAGTCGTGATGGTGTGATGGCAGTCAATTTGAAGGTCAATCGCAAAGTCGCAACAGTTAGTGGAAGGAAACTGTGAAAAGTCATGATGGAGCGACCAATGGTTGAGGGTTGTTCTCATAGCTTTGCAAGTTGACATGGTCAATGGAGAATTGAAGTGGCAAAGTTGCGATCAAAAGGAAATAATTAGCTTCAGAGGGTTATCACAATGTCACGATCTAAAGAGCATTGATTCCTTTTCAAGTTGTGAAGCTGTGACAAGAATCAAACAGTCAAAGGGTGTGGTATTTTCATTGTCGCAAATGTCTAAGCTGCAGTAAAATCTTAAGTCATAACAATGTAGATGGTAATGCTAGCAATTAAGGTTTAGGCACAGTTTCAAAAGAATTCACCCGCAGTTACAGTTTTCAGTCTCAAGGCTGTGAAATAGTGATGGTGGTTAGTCTAAACCACATTCGTAACATTGCATGATTAACATGCTTGAGGTTTGGCAATTATGAAGGGGTGAAAAAGGAAAAATGGATGGCTTTGCATCATCGCACAATTAAAGGGTTGTTAAGTCCAAACCACAGCAAGGATGCGAGAAGGCCAATTTTATGATGTACATAAGGTCGCAATGGCTAGAGGGCTAAAATAATAAAGAGTTGTGAAGCAGCAATGAAGCATAAAATGAGAAGGTCATAGTTTCGCAAGACTATGTAGTCAACAATAATTTCAAGTTGTAAAGCCATGAACAAGTGTAGGCACTGGTCAATGAGATAGTTAGAATGTCAAGCGAGGTCGCGAAATGTTTCGATAATATGGGACCACATGGCAAGTTGAATGGTTGAATTTAGTTGACTTGCTGATATGGTTGATCTGGCATGTCGTGAATGCAATCTATGCAAAAGTTGACACAATCAATGGAGAAATGATTTGTTGGTCTGCAACCATTTTCTTTTGATGTCCTCGACACCATTACATCCCATGTTCCTTAAATGCATGTCATGATCGATTATGTTTGATTTGATATCTTGTGGCTAAGTGTACTCTTTTTCTTGCTTGTTCTATCATTTCTTGTGGGCAGTTGCACTTCATGATTAGATTTTCTTCTGATTCTTAGTTATTACTCTCATCTGCAATCTAATATCATGGTCATTGAATTTAAACTCAAGGTTGTATTTGGGTTATGCCTGTACCCTATAAAGGAAATTTTTGTTGTTGCTAAAAAGATCTCTTCTTTTCTGGTCTTCTACAGATATTCTCTGTAAATGTTCTTGCCTCTCATTCAATCAAAATCACTGTTGCAATATCCATTCTTAGCTAGTTATATTTTTGCAATATGATTATACCTCATTTTCCTAGATGTATTTTGGCAATTACAACACCATATGATTATGTTCATTTAAATTAACTAATTAGTTAAGTGAATTTTTTGTATTCCTTGCATGGTTATGTTATTTTCTTTATTTCTCTATGGTGATTAAGATTGAAAGAATATAGATGGTGGTATATCTTGTGATGTCTATTGAGTTTTAGTGCAGTTATCCAGAAGAAGTAGATTGACATACTATTTGGTGTATCACCCTCTAGATTAGAATAGGTAGTTTGGTTTTTCATGCATTTCCTTCTCCCTTTTCCTCTCAAGAAGTAGTTAGGTGCACCCTAATAGTAAGGAAGTTAGCCTTCTTTGGAGATTCAATCTCTAATTGCAAAGTCCCACACTTTTGAGATTATTTCCATGTTACACAAGGTCACTTGAGGGTCATACCTTAAGCAAGGGTGCAGACTTTTGTGTCAACAATTTTTTGCATGCCCAGTGGGATAGACATTGAAGCACTTCTTAAGTCTACGAGTTCACTGGTGTTAAAGAAAATGACTTCAAATTAATGTTGAGGAGATAGTGCTTCTATTAGCATTTCAATCCTTTAAGAGACTCACATTCAAGCACTTCGCAACTCTATCTCTACATCTTGGTTTCCAAACTAGAATTGTTGTAATTCATGCCCAAGGCTCAAACAAGGGCATCTTCTAGAGGTATTTTTCAGTATACCGAACCTTCATTTTCAAATCCTAGAAGGAAAAGAGAAAGACTCTCTTTGTCACCAATTAGGAGTTTAAAAGTAACACATACACCTGTTAGATCTCTTTCCACTACTCTTGTTGATAGATCACAACCTAGGATACCATCTTTTCATCTAAATAGACCTTTATTCCACATGGTCCTCCCTAGGAATCAGGTGTTTCCTACCTTCAATGGTGACAGTCCTCTAATTATATCCCAAAGACATGATATCCTAGTATCTACTCTTAAAAGCCTACCTAGTTTTACTAGTGAGACCTCCATTTCTCCTATAGAGCACCTTCAAAAATTTCAAAGATATGTAATATACATGCTATTATAAAGGATTTTGTTGTTGTTAGACTTTTGGCCTCATCATTAAAGGGAAAAGCTTTACAATGGTATAGGGGATTACCACATAATTGTATTAATAACTAGGATGAGCTAGGATCTTTGTAAACAATTTTAAGAGAAAAGTGATCACCTATCACTTTTAGAACAACTAACTACCATTAAGAGAGCACCCCATAGATATATGATAGATTTTAATTATAGATTCCAAAGGACATGAGATAGGATACATGTTGTAGTAAAACCTTATTTTGGTAATGCTTTCTTGCATTACCTAAGAGCTTTCAATAGTGATATTGCTACTACCTTGCAAGCCATGGGAGGGGATACTTTACCAATTGCTTATGAAATTTACATAAGAGCAGAATATATCTTGATTCAAGGAAAGAAGTTAGCTCCAAGGCCTCTAATGTCTTTCTTTCCTGGCATGCCTACTCATCAACCTATAGTGGCCCCTATTCCTACCACATCCACAAGCTAGCCCCTTGCTATAACTCCAATAGCCTCTATGTCTTCTAATGAGTTAGGAGAATTAAAGAACGTGATGCAAGCCTTGATGCAAAATATAGATAAGAAATTGCAAGATCAGGAAAAGAAGCTACAAGATTAAGGTTCCAATATAGAAAAGAAGCTAGAGGACAACTTCCTAGTGGTAAAAAATATGAGCAATAATGTGGTGACCTTGGAGAAGCAACACACTCAAAATAGTAGGCCCTTTCAACCTCATTTCCAAAACCACACATTTAATACGCTACCAAATCAAAGTCAAGGTTATGTTCCACACAACCAAAGTAGACCTATGGGTAATGTAGCCCCTATAAATACAAGCAAAAATCTAGTAAGCACATTAGTTCCTCAAAACAACCTTGCTCAAGAGCAAGATTTTTTCCTTTTTGCAATTATTTATATGAATATTGTATGTGTTATAAGACAGAACCATCCCAAGCACTAACCACACAAGATCAAGTAGTAGGACCACAATATGGTGCCAATCAACCTATTGATGTTTCCAATCTACAACGGCAGGGTGATTGTTCTTTTATGAACCATCAACCACAAGAACATTGTCATGCCAACCATGATAACTATGATGTTATAGCTCATAATACTAGGAGAAAAAGAAGAGCTATTGAGAATGCTACACCTCCTTCACCAAATCAAGCTTCAACTCTAGGTGTTGCCCCTCATGCTCCAACTATAAGGGACAAACAAATGTTGCTCCCCAACAAAAGTAGAATATAAGAAACAAGAGGCTTACTGAATCTCAGACTGCTCAATTTTAGTCATCAATCCCAATAGCCCCCAAGGCTCCAGTGAAAGCATTTGGCACTCCTCTCAACATAGTAGATTAGATGAAGAGGATTAGTGTTAATATCCCTCTGTGGGATGTTATCACTATGTCATCATAGTTGGAGTTGTTGCAATAGGATTTCAAGAGTATTGATGTGTCAAATTAGTCAGCCGCCTTAGGTGATGCAACAAGTCGAGTGCAACCAACAAAAGAAAGAGATACAAATAAGAAAAGTAGGTCTCCTCCTTGTTATGTCTCTTTGATTGCAGGGGAAAAACTAGTTCATAATTGCATGATAGATTTTAGAGATAGTAGTTCAATAATACCTAAATGCATAGTTGACCTCCTTGGTATTAACTATGAGCCAATGTTTAGGGTTGTACTCCAGTTAGATGGTAACTCTATCAAAATAGAATCCTAAAAAATGTGGAAATGAAATTGCATGCCTTCCTTGGTTGTATTGTTACCCAAGACATATCAGTAGCTAAAGTTGAGCCACATTTTGCCATCTATCTTTCTAGAGATTCCGCTACACATATAGGTGGTTACGTTGCATCAGATTGGTCCTATATGTTCTTTAGGACCAGATATGGGACAAAATCTTCTTTAAGGGCAAAATCTCTGGCCCTTAATCACATAGCGACCTATACACCTAGTCCTATGAACATGAATTGTGCAATTCATGAGATAGATGATAAAGGCATGACACGTGAGCCTGCCACTTCTGTAATAGGGGTACCTCATTATCTTTTAGATGAGTGGGCCACTACTTTTCAATTTGATCCAATACAGGGAACTCTAGAAATAGGCCTTGGTACATATTGTGTAGTTGAGGAGGGTGCTCCCATTCCCAATCTCATGAAAGAAAAATAAGATACAAATGGATTGTGGAATGTGTTCTTCGATGGCTCAAGGAACAAGAATGGTTCAGGTGCTGGTGTAATGCTTGTTTCCCCTAGTTTGGAGAAATATTACTTTTCATATAGACTTCAATTCAGCTACACTAATAATGTGGCCGAGTATGAAGCCTTGAATCAAGGTCTCCAACTTGTACAAAGAAGAGGCATAAAGTTCTTAAAAGTATTTGGGGACAATGAGTTAGTTGTTTCAAATTAGAAATCAGAATGTCATGAAGAAAAATCTTCTCAAGTCATACAAACACTAAGTTTGGGATCTACTTGAAGGGTTTCAAGCATTCAACATTCAAACTGTTCCTAGGAATAAAAAAACATGTTGATAGGCTTGTAGAAATTAGTGCTCATTATGACATACTAGAACATGTTGCTCATGTAAAAAAAACAAAACATCAGACTTGTTGTAAGACCTATTGCCCCGGATAATTGCACAAATTAGAAAGTATTTGATTCTAATTTACAAATTGTCAATTTCCTGCAAAATGAAGTAGAATTATCTGCTAAAAATTAATCTAAGCTACAAAGTTAGATTGTAAACCATAATTCTAACAAATTACCTACAGGTCTAGTCACTTTAGAGGGCATTTTCAACTCTGATGATCAAGAAAGAAGAAAGGGTTCGAACTTGACTGCAAGGAGAGATGGCTACATGCCTGTCACCATTATTGATGGAAATACTCTTAACTTGGGAAAGGTATGCACTAAAACTGAACAAGAATTTTTCATTAGTTTATATCAAGAATTCAGTAATGTTATTGCTTGCACATATGAAGACTTAAAGGATTTTGACCCAAGCTTATTCTAGCATACTATTAATTTAAACCATGATGTGAGGCCTATTAGACAAAAATAAAGGCTAGTCAACCCTAGGATTGAACCGTTAATGAGAAAAGAGTTGTCCAAGCTTATAGAGGCTAATATCATTTTTCCTATTGAGAACTCTTCTTGGGTAGCCAATCTTGTTCCTGTTAGAAAGAATAATGGAGAAATCAAGTTATGTGTAGATTTTAGGGACCTTAATAAAGCTTCTCTTAAAGATCACCATCCCCTTCCTTCTATGGAAAAAAATCTATCCAAGGTTAGTGGCTCAAAGAGGTTGTCCTTCTTAGATGGTTTTGTAGGTTATAACCAAGTGCTAGTCCAAGATTCAGACTGATGCAAGATAGCCTTCACTATCAAATGGAGTACCTATTCTTATTGTAAAATGCCACTTGGAATAAACAATGCAGGTGCTACTTTTCAAAAGGTAATGGAGATGGACTTCAAGGACATACTGGAGAATTTTGTGTTGGTATATCTTGATGACATAATAGCCTTTTCAAAACATGCAGCAAATCACTTTGATCATTTGAGGCAAGTGTTCATTAGATGTAGAGAGTATGGTGTGTCTCTAAACCAAAGAAGTGTGTGTTTGCCATTGATCAAGGAAAACTCCTAGGACACATTGTATCAAGAGATGGACTAGCAATAGATCTAGAAAGGTTGGAAGCAATTATTTCCCTCCCACTTCCTAGCCACAAGAAAGGATTGCAAAGTTTTCTTGTTAGGATCAACTTCATGAGAAAGTTTATTCCTGATCTTACTTCCATGGTGAAACCTCTCACAACCATGTTGAAGAAGAATATAATGTTAACTTGGACCAAGGAAGGAAAGGTTAGTTTTGAGGAGATCAAGAAATCAATTGCATCAACTCCCACTCTTGTCAATCCCAAATTTGATAGAGATTTCATCCTTTATTCTCTTGGAGGAGAGTCAAGTGTATCAATTGTTCTAACATAGTTAAATGAGGAGAGTTTGGAGAAACCCATTTCTTTCTTTAATGGAGGGCTTAAGGATTATGAAGGCAGATATAGCTATGTAAAGGAGCAACTTCTTCTTGTTGTAAGGGCTCTAAAAAAGTTCTGACATCTCCTATCTCATAACAAGTTCCAGCTCTTGGTCCCACATGCAAGTGTAAAGGAGTTCCTTTTGAACAAGGATATCAATGAAAAGAGAGTTGGGTGGATCACCAAGGTCGTGGAGTATGACATTGATGTTAAGGTCACCAAGCTTGTGAGAGGCAAAGGATTGTGTGAGCAGATGGCCTCATCTTTTGAGACGCCTGAAGAGGTTGCCCTCTTAATACAAGGTGAGCAACCAATAGAGAATGAAAATCAAAATGATTGGTTGCACAACATGACTACCTTCTTGGCAGAAAGAAGATATCCCCAAGGTCTAAGCAGAGCCAAGAGAAGACAATTCAAGTTGCAGTCAATTCCTTATGTCTTGGTGAATGGAATATTGTTCGAGAAGGATTTTGATGGAGTCCTATTGAGGTGTATCAAAATAGATCAGATCTGTAGGTTTTTAAAAGAGTTCCATGATAGTCCTGTTGGTGGTCATTTCTCAGCTAGGATTATATCAATGAAGATAATGAGGGCTAGTTATTATTAGCCAAACTTGTTCAAGGATTATCATAAGTGGGTGAGGAAATGTGAGAAATGTGTACTCTTCTCAGGAAATTAAATAATGGTTGCCCCTCCTCTTCATCCTATTCAAGTAGATCAACCCTTTTCTCGATGAGCTTTGGATTTCATTGGTCCAATAAATCCACCTTCCAGCTTTGGTCACAAATGAATATTAGTAGCCACAAATTACTTCATAAGATGGACAAAAGTGATAGCTTTGAAGGATGCAACAAAGGCTTTGGTGGTCGAGTTCCTTGATGAAATAGTGCCCAGATTTGGTGTTCCTTCAACTATCATATCATATAACATTAAGTCTTTTTTTGGAACTCATATATCCTCTTGGACTATTGAACATGGAATATATTTGAGTACTTCCTCAAAGTATTATCCCTAAGGGAATAGGTTTGTTGAATCCTCTAACAAGAACCTCATCAAAATAATGAAGAGGACAATTGGAGATAATCAAAGGTGTTGGCATGCCAAGTTGAGGATTTCCCTTTGGGATGGTAGAATTACACCCAAGAGAGCAATTGGAAACTCACCCTTCATGTTGGTATATGGACGAGAAGCAAGGCTTCCTATTTCACTTGAGTTCCCCTCTCTTAAACTGGCTCATCAATTGGAGCTAGTTGGGAATGATACTATGACAGTCAAGCTAGTAGAGCTTATTGAACTAGAAGAAAAAAGACAGCAAGCTATGCATACCCTTGAGGCACGTCAGTGACAAGTCAAAAGAAGTTTTGATAAGAAGGCTACAATCAGAATCTTTGAAGAAGGAGACCTTATTCTCAAGTGGGATGCAAATACAGCTAAACCAGGCATACCCAAGTTTGATGCTATGTGGAGTGGCCCATATGTTATCACTACTTATAAAGAGGCCAATGCTTTTCAATTATACAGACCTAACGATGATATTCTGCCAACTCCAGTTAATGGAATTCACCTTAAACCTTGCTTCTAGAGAAGGGTATGTACAGAATCATGGTGTGCCAAAAAGTGGCGATGTGAAAAAAAATAGAGTTTGAAAATGTCTAAAAGCATTTTAAAATCCACTTTAACTTTTTTCCACCCATCCTGATACCAAAGCTAAAAAGTAGGCCCAACCCTTATCAGGTATCTGATATATTATCGGATACCCAATACCTGTACTATGATTTTTTTTTTAAATAGCAAACCCGAGGGCTATTTGTTCATATTGTGTTTTTGGTTTTGAGCTCGGATATCCGATCCATGAATGGATACATGATATAGGTTAGTGATTTTTTGTTTCTTTTTATGTTTTCAATCAATTTTATTATAAATTTGTTAGTTTGAATTGAATTTGTTAAAATTTAAGTTATTTTAATAGAAATTATGTTTTGTGAATTAATAGGTATGGCTAATTGAAATGATGATGATAAGGCAAGAAATATTGTTCCTCGTAACCCCCCAACAAATGCTCCAATGCCCCCTCAAAATTGTCCACCAAATGATCCCCTACCCCCTCAAAACCCTCCTCGAATCAAGGATTTGATATTTGAAAATCTCACCGAATTGAGGGCTTTGCAAACAACATATAATAATGTACCTGCATTGGCTCCTATGGTATCCACGTTAAACACCATAGTGGATAACATTGAAACACTTACCAAGGAACAAAATGTCGCTCTTCATTGGCGTGATGAAATGCATGAGATGTTTAATGATGGGTTGGACTATGATGAGGTTGTGGCCCTCAATATAACTAAAGATGATTTGGTTTCCCTTTTGTGAACCCAAAAATTGGTTTACAAGTCGACCACAAAAAACTCAAACTATCGATTAAATGGTGCACAAATGATGCCATATGTGAAAACTTTTGGGATCGTTGGTGGATGGTTTTTGACATCCCTCCACATAGAAATTTAGAGGTGCCCTTTTATTTCCTTAGAAAATTGTATGTGGAATTTGTGTTGGGCCTCAAGGTGAACTATTGGAGCATGAAGCCCGACATGGGTGTAGGAGGAGGAGCTCCTTAGCATAGACCCTTTGCCTAGCAAAAGAAAGCTGGTACTTTTGTCCCCCTACTGATGTCTTTGCCCCTCCTCGAGTGTAGCATCTTGATATCATTGCAAAGGCTAGCTCTCAGACTATTAGAGCCATCCATAGATTGAGTAGCCTATTGATATCCCAGGCTAGGTTAGTGTTGTCTTCCCATGTTGATGATGTTGGTGTTGTATATGAGCAATGTTAGTATGCTAATAGAAACCAAATTTAAATAAAGCTTCTACAAACTAAACAAAATTCATAAACTTCAAGATAGACTAAGATGAGCTCTCAATTGAGAATATGAGCCATTAATGGACTCTCTCAATGAGAAGCTCTCTTGTTGAGTGGCTTTGTCTAAATAGATAGGATGTATGCTCAAGCTTATGCTTCAAAAATGGCTTCAAATGGAGTTGGAATTTGGGTGTGAGTGTATGGTTTTGATGTAAAATGGCTTCTTAAAATGGCATTATGACTTTACTTCATGGATTGTGTTATTTTGCAAAGGGGAAGGATCCAATTTATAGGCAAGAGGCTTGAGGGATTGAGGGCTAAGATGCAAGGATGGGAAAAAGCTCATGGAGGGCTCAGATTGCATGAGAAGAGAGCACATGGATTGTGCTTCCTTACAGCCAATCAGGGAGTGACACATGTCACAGGGTGAGAGGATGGAGGAAAGGGGAAGGATGAGTCAACAAAAGAGGCTCAAGGGATAAAATCTTCATAAAGACCCTCATAATGACTTGTAAGAGCAATAAAAGGGCTTGGAAGAGTCATTTATGGCCTAGTGGGCTTCATAAAGTTTTATGGTTGAGATATTTTGAGGGAGATGAGAGCAATTTCGACTTGGGCTTGATTAGGAGGGTTTTAAGCTTGCTTAGGATTGTGCAAATGATTAGAGGATAGATTAGGATGGTTTAGGATTAGCTTAGGGATAGGCAAGTGGATGGCATTTAATGAGGGTGGGTGAAGGAGGAGATATTTGTTAACTGTGGCTTGGGTTAGTAAGTCTTAACCCATTTTTAAGGAATGTGACAAGGTTAGGAGGGGATTAGGATTAGGTTTAAAGACATCTTCTAGAAGAGTCTAGACTTTGGATGAGGATAAAGACTTTCTAGAATAGTCTAGAATTTCCTAGGATGAGGATGAAGACTTTCTAGAAGAGTCTAGAACTTCTTAGGATGAGGATGAATTAGATTTTTAGGAAATAAATAAAGTTTTATTTATTTCAAGAGTTTGGATTGAGGAGATATTTATTAAAACTTTTTTAATAAACATGAGGATTAATATTTAATCTTAATTAAATATTTTGAGTTGGGATTAGGGGTAGGAAATGATGGGATTAGCCTTTAATTAAAATTAAAGAAGGATTAGAATATTTTGGAAGAGGTTAGTGGTCTTAAGGAAATTGGCCAAGTTTTGGGCAAAAAATAAATTTTTTATTTATTTTGGGTTTTTTGGTCAATTTATTAATTAAATAATTAATAAATAAGGAAATAATGTTTAAATAAGATTTAAACATTTTTGGGAGGGATTCCTTAATCAAATATTTTTAATTAAGATAAAAGGATTTAATGGCATAAAAATAAATAAATAAATTAATAAATGATGATGTCATCAGGAATTTTTTAGAAAATAAAAATACTTTATTTTCTAAAGGTTTTTAGGTGTCTACAGGTGCAAGGTTGTCATCGATGAGCTCATCACATGTTTGTGTGCCCCATACTTGCATAACGTGCAAGAATATTTGTCTAAGTTTCATAGGTGATCATTCTGAGTATCAGTTTGTATTTGACGAGGATACACTAGATGCATGTGTAGAGGCTACAAACCCTAATGCAAGAGAGGAGGGACATGCTAAGGCATGAACTCCTTTTGTTTCGGTACGTGTATACAATTTTTTGTTACAACATATGCGATTTAAAGTTAATCTTTATAATAGAGTAATTTTAATTTTTAAGCCATACTGACTTATACATGTATGTGATCTTTATTCATGTTTGGTTGATGACTGAAGAGGAGCTGAGACAAGTTGATGATGCCACGCTCTCAGCTATTTCATTTGGCCTTGAGACATCTACAGTACATTATGTTGTGTTCTCATTGTTTTTTTCTATTTGATATTGTAGCATATATGGTTTCTAATCTTTCTTTTATCTTGTAGGTACCACATGTCCCTCGGGGACAAAGTGCAGGGGATGAGCCAGGACCCATTGACAAAAAAAAGGTAATTAGGTGCTTTCTATTTGATTAAATATCGATGCATTCTTGTAAAAAATTTCTAGTAATGAAATTTAATTACATTCTTTATTGTATAGGGCATGGCTACTGGCAATGAGCCCATGCAGATTCTACATCATAGATGCTTAGGCCATTTACATTCAGACTGAGAACCCCATTGTATGTATAAGTATCATTTTTTTCCTTATTTTCATAAATAAATTTAAAATTGATTTCCATGACATTAACAACTAGTATTTTGTATCTCATAGGAAACTCCTAGTGCACACAAGGTTGGATGGGAGAGTTTTGTATCTTTGATGATGCAGCCACTTTATCTTGAGGAGGAGCCTACACTAGTAAGTTGTAGTTTGAATTCTTGATTATATGTTATAAATTTAGCATGTTATGAATTATAATGTTATAGTTTAAGTTGTAGAATCATCTTACAAATATATTTGAGCATACACAAGCCACAATCAGTGAGGTACAAACATTACCAAGGGCATATGAGAGGACTCCTAACTGATGTAGGAGGTCGACAAGAGAGGTATTTATGATGAAAGTTTAATAGTATAAATCTTCATTAAAAAAAAGATCATTATGCATTTGAGTAATTCAATGTTAGATACAAAGAATCATATAAATTTAGTAGTCTAACTTTGGGTTTTTCTTTTTTGTTTATGTAGGAGACATCTGATCCACCTAGTGTAGCGAAGAGGTTGCATTTTGATCTTCCACCAGCAACCTAGGATAGTATAGTTTTCATAGGATGTGTCATGAGACATTTTGAGATGGCATATGCCACATTGTTTACAAGAACATTGATATTATACACATTCCGATGGCATGATCAACCACATTTTGTGTATGGATCTATGTAATTTGATATATATTTGTGTAATTTGTCTACAGATACATGAACTTTGATATATATTTGGGTAATTTGTATATGGATACATGTATTTTGATATATATTTTTTTCATTTATGTGCATAATGATATACATATTAATTTAGTATCTAGTATTGTTCAATTTATCATGGATCATGTGTATTGTTCATGTTTATGAAATATCATTAATTTTGATCACGTTTGTTATATTCGATTCAAATGCAATAATTTGTGAATAACATTTTAACAACCTTTATTATCAAATTTGGATGTAATTTTTAATTTGAAATTCTATCATGAGTTTTATATTTTTTCTATAAAAATTTCTACAGTTAATATATGAGAGTTCACTTTCTATCATGTGATTCAGAGTAAGCAAAATAGGGAAACCTTGTTTATAGAGAGAAACCATAGAAACAAGTGACATATGGAAAACCATTGTTTTCCTTGTGGTTTTAGTTTTAGATTGGATTTATTCCTTATCTTGGCTGAATGATGCAAATTCATTTGGTACACCTTTAATAAATAGTAGTTTAAGTAAGGGGATTCACAAAAGAATGGTAGTCTATCAAGGAATTGGGACGAACTCAAAGGCTTCAACAAAGATCCATGGCATTTTAGACAATAACATCAACACACTTTTTAACCTCCTACACAAGGTTCACATAACCCCAAATCTAATTTTAAACTCCACCTTCAACCTTGAAACTAACTCTTAGCTTCAAATCTAATCTCAACACACTTAACAAAACTTAGGAACCAAATCATCCAAAACATACCTTCTTGTTGTCCTTTGTATAGACCCAAACACAATCATTCATAACTTTTGAACCATACTTCATTTCCTCATTCTAACCATTGAATAATTAGATCACTTGACCCTCCATTACATGTCCAAAAATTAGGCCAATCCAATGGTGGAAAATTAAGATATGGCCCCCACAAAAGCACTAAAAATTCTGTGACAAAACAATCTTCCTTTGACAATCTCATTAAAAGCATGTTACCAACAAAGTGTAACAATGGAAAATGATACAAAGTGCAAAAAGAAACTTTGTTTTATTTCTTCTTATTATTCATACACCGTACATCTTGTTTTTATTTGAACAATATACCTTAAAGATACTCTCTAAGAGTTATAAACTGACCAACTTTCTCCATTAACTGACTTATACTCCCTTTGAATCGATTGATGACAACTTATTGTCAAGTTTTACTTGTAACTTAAATTGTCATTACATTGTTTTCCCATTATTGATCTAATCAACATCTAAAGGCCCTAATAAGATATTTTCCACCCTATATAGTACTACAAACCCTATAATCCCTTACATTCCCATGATTAGCCTTATGAGTCATATTTTGCATATAATGTAACTTTTATGTAAACTGGCTTCATTAATGCAATCTATCATTTCACACCTTATATAGGTTTTTTCAACCTTGTATGGTTGTGCTCAAACCCCTAACTAACTCTTTGCACTCATTTTCATTTTGCAAGAAAAAGTTGCAAAATTTGCAATTTTGCAAGAAAAAGTTGCAAAATTTGCAATTTTGCAACTTTTGCAATTTTTAGCAATTTTTGCTATAACTTTAAATTCTCAATTAGACAAGTTCACCAAACTTGGTAAGGGGTTATCGATAGCCCTCACGAGCTCCAAGTTATGACCCTTGGAAGATTGACCTAAATACTCACTTAGAGCACCTTGGAGACTCTTCGGTACGGGGTGGCCATAAATGATGGAGGCTTTCTGCGACTGGAAAAAGGGTATCACTATGGTTCACCTACCCATCCGGAGCTAATGGTATTGATGATTCAATACCAAAATTAGTGGTTTCAAAGTTACGTTGTGGTGCACCTATAAATTGAGGCACACTACAAGTTTTGGCATCAAGCGAGATCATTGTGCCAAATCCAAATGGAATGTGATCTCTCAAAAATGAGAGAGGTTATTTTAGGCCTTGGCATGACCATCTTGTAGTATTCAAAATTTCATTGATAGCCCTCATGAGCTCTGAGCTCAAAAGGTCGACCTCAACATGCACTTAGAGCACCTTAGAGTCTCCTCGATACGAGGTGGCTACAGATGATGGAGGCTCTCCATGGCTAGAACAAGGGTGTTACTAGGGTTCATTAGCCCATCTAGAACTAATGGTGCTAATGATTCGATACCAAGATCAGCAGTTTCAAAATTACATTATGGTGCACCTATGAACTAAGGCACACTACGAGTTTTGGCATCAAGCAAGATCATTGTGTTGAATCCAAACAGAATGTGATCTCTCAAAAATGAGAGATTATTTTAGGCGTCAACATGACTGTCCTGTAGCATTCAATGTTTCATTGATATCCCTCATGAGCTCTGAGTTATGACCCTCGAAAGATCAACCTCGATACTCACTTAGAGCACCTTGGAGACTCCTCGGTACGGGGTGGCCATGGATGATGGAGGCTCTTTCTGGTCAAAACAAGGGTGTCACTAGGGTTCACCCACCCATTCAAAGCTAATGGCGTTGATGATTTGATGTCAATATTAGTGGTTTCAAAGTTATGCTGTGGTGCACCTATGAATTGAGGCACACTACAAGTTTTGGCATCGAGCGAGATCGTTGTGTCAAATCCAAACAGAATGTGATCTCTCAAAAATGAGATAGATTATTTTAGGCCTTAGCATGACCGTCCTATAGTGTTTGAAATTTCATCGATAGCCCTCACGAGCTCCAAGTTACAACCCTCGAAAGATCGACCTAGATACGCACTTAGAGCACCTTGGAGACTCTTTGGTACAGGGTAGTCGTGGATGACAGAGGCTCTTTGCAGCTGAAAAAAGTGTGTCACTAGGGTTCACTTGTCCATCTGGAGCTAATGGTGTTGACGATTCAATGCCAAGATCAGCGGTTTCAAAGTTACAATGTGGTGCACCTATGAATTGAGGCACACTACAAGTTTTGGCATCGAGCAAGATTGTTATGCCAAATCCAAATAGAATGTGATCTCTCAAAAATAAGATAGGTTATTTTAGGCCTCAAGATGACCATCTTGTAGCATTTGATGTTTCATCAATAGTCCTCATGAGCTCCAAGTTAAAACCCTCAGAAGATCGACCTCAATACACACTTAGAGCACCTTGGAGACTCTTTGATATAGAGTGGCCACAGATGATGGAGGCTCTCTGCAACTAAAATAAGGATGTCACTAGGGTTCACCCACCCGTCTAGAGCTAATGGCACTAATGATTCGATGTCAAGATCAGTGGTTTCAAATTTACGTTATGGTGAACCTATGAACTGAGGCACACTGCAAGTTTTGGCATCTAGCAAGATCGTTGTGTTGAATCCAAATGGAATGTGATCTCTCAAAAATGAGATAGGTTATTTAGGCCTTGACATGACCATCCTATAGCATTCGACATTTCACTGATAGCCCTCACGAGCTCTAAGTTACAAACCTTAGAAGGTCGACCTCGTTATGCACTTAGAACACCTTGGAGACTCTTCGGTACGGGGTGATTGTAGATGATGAAGGCTCTCTATGGATAGAACAAGGGTCTCACTAGGGTTCACCTACCCATTCAGAGCTAATGGCGTTGACGATTCGATGCCAAGATCAACAATTTCAAATTTACACTGTGGTGCACCTATGAACTGAGGCACACTACAAGTTTTGGCATTGAGTGAGATCATTGTGTTGAATCCAAATGGAATGTGATTTTTCAAAAATGATATAGTTTATTTTAGGCCTCGGCATGACCATCCTGTAGCATTTGACATTTCATCAATAGCCCTCACAAGCTCCAAGTTACAACCCTTAGAAGATTGACCTTGATAAGCACTTAGAGCACCTTGGAGACTTTTCAGTACGGGGAGGCTGCAGATGATGGAGGCTCTCCACAGTCAGAATAGGGGTGTCACTAGGGTTCACCCACTCATCTAGAATTAATGGCATTGATGATTCAATGCCAAGATCAACAATTTCAAAGTTACATTGTGGTGCACCTATGAACTGAGGCACACTGCAAGTTTTGGCATCAAGCGAGATCGTTGTGCCGAATCCAAACAGAATGTGATCTCTCAAAAATGAGATAGGTTATTTTAAGCCTTGGTATGAAAATCTTGTAGCATTTGACATTTCATTGGTAGCCCTCATGAGCTCTGAGTGACAACCCTTGGAAGATCGACCTCGATGCGCACTTAGAGCACCTTAGAGACTCTTCGGTACGGGGTGGTTGCAGACGATGGAGGCTCTCCACGGCCGGAACAAGGGTGTCACTAGGGTACACCCACCTATTCATAGCTAATGGCACTAATGATTCGATGCCAAGATTAGTGGTTTCAAAGTTACGCTGTGGTGCACCTATGAACTAAGGCACATTGCAAGTTTTGGCATCAAGTGAGATTGATGTGCCAAATCCAAACAGAATGTGATCTCTTAAAAATGAGATAGGTTGTTTTAGGCCTTGGCATGACCATCTTGTAGCATTTGACATTTCATTGATAGCCCCCACAAGCTTTGAGTTACACCCCTCATAAGATCAACCTCAACACGCACTTAGAGCACCTTGGAGACTCCTCAGTACGGGGTGGCTACAAATGATGAATGCTCTCCATAGCTAGAAAAAGGGTCTCACTAGGGTTCACCCACCCACCTAGAGCTAATGCTACTGATGATTCAATGCAAAGGTCAGCGATTTCAAAGTTACGTTGTGGTGCAACTATGAACTGAGGCACACTGCAAGTTTTGGTATTGAGTGAGATTGTTGTACCAAATCCAAACAGAACGTGATCTCTCAAAAATGAGATAGGTTATTTTAGGCCTTGGCATGACTATCCTATAGCAATTGACATTTCATTAATAGCACCCATGAGCTCTGAGTTACAAACCTCGAAAGATTGACCTCGACATGCACTTAGAGCAACTTGGTATGGGGTGGCCACGGACGATGGAGACTCTTTGTGGCTCGAACAAGGGTGTCACTAGGGTTAGTATTAAAAGCAAAAATATTTTTTTTACCTCTCTCAAGTTTTTGGCATTGGGAACAGTGCAATTTTGGTGTTAGTATGTATTTAAATCATCATTTTTTAGGTCCCTCCACATAAATTGGATTAAGTAAAATCGTCTTTGTTTCTTACATTAATTCAACAAGTTTACATTTACAATATATCAAGTGTTTCATAATTATTATGTCAATACACAACTACCAAAAATCATATTGTCCAAAATATAGTTTCAAAAATCATAGTGTTAATAAAACTATTGTCAAAAATCATAGTGTCAAAAATAGAATAGATTTTTCTTCATTCTACTCCTTATTTAGGTTTCTATCTTCATGCATGGCTACTTTTCATGATGTACCTACATTCCAATATCATAAAAAAATTAGTAACTTATTGTACTAAACAAGATAATCATCAGTTCACTGAATCATTATGAACAAAATAACATAAGAAGTAAATATTCCTAGTTGAGTTTTTCAGAAGGGTCCTCTCTCTATTTTAGGTTCTCCAATAGGGCTTCATAATCAACATTAGCAATAGTAAAAATTTTCTTTACTTTTGTTCTTCCTTAATGCTTCAACAACTTTACATCTATTGCTATAATAAGATTTCAATATCTGAGAATTGTTTTGTGCTTTTGATAGTCTTCAATATAGGAAATCCATTCCTTCTAAGCATGTATGTCCATAGCCATGTTTCAATGACAACCACTGAACCAGTAGGCTATGTGAATCCATCATTATCTATGATCGATTGTGCAAGCTTTTGTTTACCTCTTACACAATGTGCTAACCAATAATCTAATTTCTTATCATTCCCCTGGAGTGCAACCAATGCAAAGACATGTCTTGGCTGAAGAATGTCTGATAGATGGTTAGGCTCAAGTGAACTTTCCATGTCATCATTTTTTTATAGAGAGTATGATAGAGAATGGAGTAAGATAATGTGGAGCCCATGTGTCTACCCACTCACTAGACTCACAGTGATCCTAGTCACACTGAAAATAACTAAGAAAAAAGTAAGCTAGTTGTCATGTCCAAATGGTCCATGTACTAGAATCAGAGCTCTGGAATGAATGCATTTTTGATGAGTCTCTGGTTGTAGCACAATCTTATCTATCACCTATGGACCCTTCCTCAACCAAGTAAAAGAACCTGTGTACTACTGAATCAAGAGTCCCCCCCTGTGATAATGATGAACTACACCAATCAACAATGCTATGACCATCAAGAAGCTCTGCTCTTGAAATCTTCAATTGCTTCTTAACTAGAGCTCTCTTCACACATGCCCTTGCTCCATCATATTCCCCTTTCCCATGGCCAGACTCAAAAAAAATTCAAATATGAGGCACCCCCCTCTCTATGTGCATCCTACACAACCAATAAAACATGCAAGAATTTTTGAATTGACCTGTACAATTATCTGACCAAATGATATGTCTATCCATAGCAATTGCATGTTCCTACAAGAAATCAAAATAATTCTCAAAACAATGTTGCACAAACACATGAGAGTGAGATATATCATCACTCATATAAAAATGATACTCTCTAATAATCTTTCAATTATATTTTGCACTATCAGGGGCATGTTTATATGTTATGTGGATAAAAATAGCAATATGAATGGAGTTGTAATACTGAGATTGTATCTCATTTTGAGGCTGCAATGTGTAGTTCTCAGCAAAGTCAACAATTGATATAATAATGCCAATGAGAAAAGTATCCTTACACATTCTAAATTGTTGATCCAACCACTGAGACCTATGGCTATGTCTTGCATACCTGTAGAAAATATTTGTCTTAAAATCTGAAATAAAACTAGCCACACTAATTTCTTTTGCAACCAATTTACATCTAGAGCCCTCACCCCCACTCTTCAATGTGTACTTCACCTTTTCATATACCTTTTTTTTACTATTGTCTTCCCAATATCTTGTTCGCATCCCTCATGGAAACATGTGTCAAACTTGGATAAGCCACCACATTTTGAACACTTCTCATTTAAGAAAGCATTTCTATAAAAAAAAACAACCATAAACTCTATGACATAAAAATTGGTATAGAAAGTCTCTTGATGATTTTGGAAGACCACTAGGACCACAATTCTCCAACATTTTTTTACTATGAAAAGTAGAACAGATGGAGCGTAATAGTTCATGGTGCATAGAAAACTTGACATGATATATGCAAATTTTAAATTTTAAAACATGTATTTCAAATTTTAAGTGGCACACAATAAAATGGCTTCAAAGGTTCAAAAGCCCTTTGTGATATATGAAGACTTGGATGACTCTCTCTAAATTTTTTGAACAACATAGTTTGACTTACCTCCAAATAATGTTTAGGATGTGGTGTGTTGTCTTTGACGCCAATTCTCAACTTTAACACATCTTTAACATTAGGTGATACTCTTGAGCTAGAGTGCCAAAATTGTGTAATTTCTTCATTTGCATCATCGGATAACTTCTTATCAAAATGTGGAAGTCTCCCACCAAAAGCCCATGTTTCATTTTGAAGAGGATCATTAATTATCTCTCATCTACTAAGTGCTCTTCTCAAAGTAGTACAATTTAGGTTCAAGTCAATACAAGTTTGTCTCATATATCTACCCTTTCTCAAATGATGACATACTAAAGAGGTTGTAATAACCCTTCGATTAGCTCTCTTATCCTTCTCCCTGCTATTTTTCCAAATGCTATTGAGAGCACTGAAAATATTCTTCATAATAATGGCATTTCTTTCCAATTTTTTATTGACATGAATCTTCAATTTGGAAAGCATAGGTCTAATCTTTTGCATCTTTAATAAGTGCATAAAAAGTTGACATTGCTTCACCACTGTCTTGTTGCCGAAAAACATCTTATATAGTCCTGAAGCCCATAACCAAATGGTTCTTTCTGATTTTTTTCCTTTCAAATTGGTAATAATCATTTTATTAATTTCAATTATCCATTTTGGTGTTCTAGAACCTTCATGTAGATTATAATTAGGAGATATGTAAGGTTCCTATGCATTGTTATGTTCGGCATGGTCAATCATACAATTTACCTTATGACCTAGTAGCATTTCATTCTCTAAATTTTCAATCCCGAGATTATCATTCTCAATTGGTCCATTTTCATTCTCCAACTACACATTCATTATCTGACTCTATGATTTCACCTTTGACCAATATATTGTCAATTGACTCACATTTAACATACATTGTCCTTTCCTTCGGTGATTTACCTTATCCTTTTCCCTATATACCACAATGTATTCATTTGATACCTTCCTTTTGCATTTAGCCTTTCAAGGACTATTTCTCTCCATTCAAATGACAATATCGGACACCTAATGATATATTATCGAACTTTTTTTGATCATTTGGGCTCCAAAAAGTTAGTTTTCCCAAAACCTCTGAAAATGGCCCACAAAAAGTGATATTATCAAGTTTGCAGTGACAGGGAATATGTTGGGAAAATCATGCCAGTTTAATTGGGTATCCAATCTCATGTCGAATACCTGATACTAAATCAGATATCCAATATAAGATCGAATATCCGATATTTATTTCCAAATTTTGGAGGGAATCATGGGCAATGTAACAAATTTCATTAACTTATATGTATGATTAATATATATGATTATTATTATATATGATTTATTTATGATTATTATTATATATGATTATTATATTATATTATAATTAAGTATAATAATATATGTTATTATTATTATAAGGTCTATAAATATTATATATATGTATGATCATTATATTATATTATCATGATTTTTATTATTGTTATTATTATTATTATGACCTATAAATATAATATATTAATATATATGTGATTATTATATTATATTATTATGTCCCTAGGGGCCCTAAGACCCTAGGGATGCGATTGGTTGATTCTAATGCATCGAGAGGGGTCAACGCATTTCATGACAACATATGTCCCTAAGGGCCCTAGGACCCCCAAGGACATATTTGGTTGGTTCCAATGCATCGAGAGGGGTCATAGGTTAACCTATGACCCCTCTCAACACATATCATGACAACTTATGTCCCTAGGGGCCCTAGGACTACGAGGGACGCATTTGGTTGATTTGAATACATCAAGAGGGGTCATAGGTTAATATATGACCCCTCTTGACACATTTCATGACAACATATGTCCCTAGGGGCCCTAGGGACCCATTTGGTTGGTTTGATTTCATCAAGAGGGGTCATAAGTTGACCTATGACCCCTCTCGGCGTATTTTATGATAATTTATGTCTAGAGACCCATTTGGTTGGTTCAAATGCGTTGAGAGGGGTCATAGGTTAACCTATGACCCCTCTCGACGCATTTCATGACAACGTATGTCCCTAGGGCCCCTAGGGATGCATTTGGTTGGTTCTAATGCATCAAGTGGGGGATGCATTTCATAACAACATATGTCCCTAGTGATCCTAAGACCCCTAGGGATGCATTTGGTTGGTTTTAATGCATTGAGAGGGGTCATAGATTAACCTATAACCCCTCTCGATGCATTTCATAACAACCTATGTCCCTAAGAGCCCTAGGGCCCCTAGGGACACATTTGTTTGGTTCTAATGTGTCGAGAGGGGTCATAGGTTAACCTACGAACCCTATCAATGCATTTCATGACAACATATGTCCCTAGGGGCCCTAGGACCCCTAGGGACACATTTGGTTGGTTCTAATATGTCGAGAGGGGTCATAGGTTGGTTGGTTTTAATATGTCAAGAGGAGTCATAGGTTAACCTATGACCCCTCTCAATGCATTTCATGACAACGTATGTCCCTAGGGACCCTAGGGACACATTTGGTTGGTTCTAATGTATTGAGAGGGGTCATAGGTTAACCTGTAACCCCTATCAACACATTTCATGATAATGTATGCCTCTAGGGTTGCTAGGACCACTAGGGATGCATTTGGTTGGTTATAATACATCGAGAGGGGTCATAGATTAACCTATGACCCCGATCAATGCATTTCATGTTGTTGTATGTCTCTAGGGGCCTTAAGATCCAGAGGGACGCATTTGGTTAGTTCAAATGTGTTGAGAGGGGTCATAGGTCCCTATCGACGCATTTCATGACAAAATATGTTTCTAGGGGCCCTAGGACCCCTAGGGACACATTTGGTTGGTTCTAATGCATCGAGAGGGATCATAAGTTAACTCAATGCATTTCATGACAACATATGTCCCTTGGGGTCCTAAGACCCCTAGGGATGCATTTGGTTGGTTCTAATGCATCACCTATGACCCCTCTCAATGCATTTCATGACAATGAATGTCCCTAGGAGCCCTAGGGCCCCTAGTGACACATTTGGTTGGTTCGAATGTGTCAAGAACCTATGACCCCTTTCGATGTATTTCATGACAATGTATGTCCCATTTGGTTGGTTTGAATGCATCGAGAGGGGTCATAGGTTAACCTATGATCCCTCTTGATGCATTTCATGACAACCTATGTCCTTAGGGCCCTACGGCCCCTAGGGACATATTTGGTTGGTTCCAATGCGTCAAATCAACGCATTTCATGACAATATATGTCCCTAGGGGCCCTAAGACCCCTAGGGATGCATTTGGTTGGTTCTAATGCATCAAGAGGGGTCATAGGTTAACCTATGACTTGTCTCGACGCATTTCATGACAACTTATGTCCCTAAAGGCCCTAAGAACCCTTAGGATGCATTTGGTTGGTTCTAATGTATTGAGAGGGGTCATAAGTTAACCTATGACCCCTTTCGACACATTTCATGACAATATATGTCCCTAGGGGCCCTAGGACCCATAGGGACCCATTTTGTTGGTTCCAATGCATCAAGAGGGGTCATAGGTTAATCTATGACCCCCTATCAATGCATTTGGTTGATTCTAATGCATCGAGAGGGTTCATAGGTTAACTTATGACCTCTCTCAATGCATTCGAACCAACTAAATGGGTCCCTAGTTTGAATGCGTCGAGAGGGGTTGCAAGTTAACCTATGACACCTCTTGATGCATTTCATGACAATATTATATTTAATAATAATATAATACTATATACTTTAATATAATAATAATATAATACTGTATATTTTAATATAGTAGTAATAATTATTAGATTATATAACAATAATAATCATATATATATATATATATATATATATATATATATATATATTACTAGATTATATATTTAATAATAATAGCAACCATATATATTATTATATATAATAATAATCATATAATATTACTATATATATTTAATAATAATAATCATAATAATCATAGCAATCATACATATTACTATATATAATAATAACAATCATACTAATCCTCTAAAATTTCCCTCCAAAATTTCTAATGTGGGTGGTTTCCCTCCCAATTGAAAAATTCGGAGTAATCAGATACCCAATTTCATATTGGGTATCCGATCTGTAATCAGGTATCTGATTAGGCTTGGTATTTATCGAACCTATTTGGTCAACCCAAAAAATGTGTTTGAGAAGGGTTTCACTGACACTCAGACTTCGAGTAGCCATTTGACAATGTTATTTTCATCAAAAATGAATGAAACAAAAAGGGTTTTTTTATCACTCTCAAGATTCCATTGATATAATTGTTGTCAAATTCTGAGTTTGATAAGTATTTATTAGTTAATTTTCAATGACGATGAATGTAAAGTTATGATTAACATACTGATTGAAAAATAGCTATAACTTTCGAACAATATAACATTTTTTTAATCCAAAAGTTGCATCACATTCTATACTTCGCTTAGTATAAGGAAAAAAATTAATTTGGTAAAAAATTTGATTAGTTAAGGTGGTCAAACATGAGAGCTTTTTTATTTCAAAAAATTTTTAATAGAAAAGTCATATTTAATCATTTATTTGGAATAAAAATACCCAAAAATATGTGTCACATTCAGGCACGAGTCTACTTTTTATATCTATAATTATATTAAAAAATATTATCATTTGATTTCGATTAAGGTGGTCAGACATACACCTACTTTTTATTTTCGCTCTAAAATTTTCATAGTTCTGCATTAAAATCCAAACTTTTGACCAATCAATTTTATTTTTTTTCTCTAGATAAGTTCTAGTAGTTTAGAAACTACATTCAATTTCCTATAGATTATTTTCTTACAAATTTTTGATATAAAGTCCAAAACCACTTTAAAATTATGTGTCAAGTTGACATAACCTTAATTTGCTGGTTTTTCACTGCCACTTAAGGCCATAGTTTGGTTGACCATGATCCTGTACATATCTAGAAGGTTAAGGTTTTATGTACATATTAGAATAGTTTTCTATTTTCCAAGAAGTTCACTAGCACAGGCTATTTCTCTGTGAGATAGAAACATTTTGAAGTTTTATAGTCGTATGGATTTCAGTTTTGTTACAAAACAAGGCCCATTTTTTGTGACTCTAGCCCAATGGATTGCTTAAGGTCACTGGTCCATGCCTAGCAAGAAAGCATCCCCTTTGAGTTGCCAGAAATGTTAATCATTTTAGCCCCTTTCCTAAAATTCTAATGTTGCCAGTCTCATGAACATCCAGGGTGATAGCCATTTTTTCATTCATTGATTTGTTCATTTATTACCATGCAAGCACATAAGGGATATGTAAAAACCTTATTCCTTCTTTTATATCCCTAAGTCTTTTTATCTTCGCATTGTATGACCATCACATGAAACACTTCAAGTTGTGATGATGTGAAATTCCTTTTCACTCTGGTGCTCCAAATTAGGGCTTCTTTGTTAGATGGGTCGCAAAGGTGTGAAAATAGTCAGCCATATAATCGCAAGCTGGTGTGTCAACAAGGGTTCAAGTCATGAAGTTGTGATGAAGGATACAAAGAAGTCTATTTCAGTGCTTTCACATCTTTGCATGTGGTTGAGGTTAACCTAGATTTAGGCTGGTGAGGTAATCAGGGTTCACTATAGTGGCGAATATTCATAAAATGATGATTGTTTCCCAGTGACCAATGTTGATTTGGTGAAGTTTTTACACATATCCAGGTTGGCGCATCATCCCAAGTTTACCAAATATAAGTGAAACCCCTAGGCTCATCACTAGAGGATTTATGTCATTGGATCACATTTCGAAATGAAATAGCCAATCAAAAATATTTCTAGGATACAACAAATTAAACACTTCCACCTATGATATTTTTGGATGACTTTCATTCACCCTTGGTTTTAAAAAATATTTTAGGAGAGGGACGAAATTCACCACCCAAATATATGGACATGTGTGCACACAAATTCAATTTTTCTATCTATATTATCCATGGTCGTATAATAGATGAACCATATTCGCCTTGGAAATTCTAGAATACATTTTTTCTTACACAGGATTTGCCAAATATTTGGTATGCCCTATAATATTCCTAAGGATTTCACCACAAAAGAGTGGTATAAATATAGTCATAGATAAGTAGGTTGTCTCAATTCCAATTAGTATTTAGTTGCGAAGTCTCAATTTCTCATACTGCTAAGACCATTGCTTGGTGAGCCACGAGTGTGATGACTACATTTTAGCCAAAGGCAAGTAACTCAGACCCCTATCTGTTTGTTCTCTATAATTTTAGTTTGTTCTTATATGTAGTAGATACAAGTTAGACTATTAGTGGTCAGTTATTAACTAGGACCAGTACAGTAACGAGGGAGACTTAAGATATCTATATTTTTAGTGTAGGTTGTACAACTAATGAATACTATTTAGATAAACATATATAATAGACTATAGTTGACTGTCAAATTTTGAATAAATTGAATTTTATGATTGCCTATATTTCTTTAGAGATGTCAAACATGAACAAGTTTAAGAGTCCTACATGTGGTGGAAGTCAAGAAAGGCTAGCCAAGCGCACTTGCACCTTGGCATCGTATTTTGGTGGGAAAAATCAAGAAGCAACATCATCACAAATACATTTACAATTTTCTCAACCACTACCACTACCAATTCCACTGGCATATATTGAAGAAGTAGGCGAACTTGATATTTCTAATCATGATGAACTTAAATAAAATATTCAGGTAAATAGCCAAAGTAGCCAAAATAATATAATAGACTTGGATGATAATTCTAAAGATGGTGATAGTGCATGACCAAGGAGGGGTAAAAGGAAATACAATGCAAAAACTAGTGTGAAATCCAACAGAAATTGGCATTGGGATGTATCAACCAGGAATTTTCAAATAGACTGGGCCTCAAAATTTCCATTCATTGAACTTGTATGCAATCCAAAAGAAGGTGAGCCTTTGATAGAATGTAGATGTATGATATGCTCAAGGATTAATAAAAAGGAAAATAGGTTGTAGCTAAAAATTGACACCGTAGAAAAGAATATGGGTAAAGTTTATGAGAAGCAAATCATAGATGGAGTGAAAAAATCAGTTACAAGATGGAAAACCAAGGAGGAGTGTCAACATATTAAGAATTTTCAAATTTAAAATTTCATGAGAAAATATAGATGAAGCCTACTGAAGTAAAGGGCTCCATGGAATCTCTTATTGGAAAAGAAATGGAAGTTCAAGATATTGTAAAGTTCTTCAGTTAAGTGTTGTCTTCTATATTTTAAGCAAAGGTTTTGCCATGACAAACTACCCATCATTGAGTACTTTATTACACTTTGCAAAATTTTGTTATTATGTGAGGAGTCACTAGTTAGTAAACAATGGATGGGAATGGGCAAGTTGTCTTGTTGAGGTTGAAAAGGAAGATATCAGAGCAAAAATTTCATTTCATTATCTTTAGATGATATGACAAGAATAGACTACTTCTTGGGTATGCATGCATGTCTATACTATACACAATTTTTTTCGCCAACCCAATCTACTTAACTATTGTAAAAATGAAGGATAATTCAACGATGGAAAACATATTTGAACTTGTAAAGAGTTCCCTAATTGAATATGGAGGTATAGATGAAAGAATGATTGCCCAAAAGTTGGTGTGTGTTGGAGTGGATCGAGCTTCAGTAATGTAAGGCCACAAGAATGGTCTTGTCACAAAGTTAAAAGAATTTGTTGTACCTTACATTGTTGGCATTCACTGCATGGCCCGCAAAATGAATCTAGCTTTTTGAATTGTTAGCAACTCTCCACAAATATACAGAGTTGAAGTTTTAATGAAAGAGGTCTATAGGCACTTTTGTCAAAGTTCTAAACAATTCATGAAATTTCAATAATTTGCTAAGGGCCTAACTAATGGGAGAAAGCTACTTAAGAATAATGATACCAAATGGATCTCTTTGGATGGACCAGCTCATTGAGTTTTTTCTAAATATCCATCAATGCTTGGTACAATGGAATCAAATAGCGACGATCAAGGTGTTCAACAAAAATATGGTGATCTACTTGAAATATTAAGTGATGTAGAGACACTCTTAATGTTACCAACCATTCTCCCCATGCTAGAGGAAATGTGAAATATAGTGAAGAAGACCCAACAAAGATATATGTATATTGCAGAATATAATACGCTATGTAAAATGACATGCGCAACCCTCAATAATCTCTATAGAAATTCAAATTCATTTTCTATGGATGAAAAACTTTAAGGGTGGATGAGAATTGTAGATTTGGATAATCTTGGTAACTTTTTCAAGATTGATGCAAAGGGGGAATTATGTGCCAATATACAAGGTCTTGAGATACCAATGCACTACTATGGAAGGCCTATGTCCACAAGAAAAGGAAAGAAACCCACGCAACAAAAACTAACTATTACAAAGGAAGTGTTTAAATAGATTGTTGAGTCTATAATTAATTTTATAAAAGATATTTCTTATAATATTTCCTTAGAAATTAGAGAAAGATTGTCTCGACATGAATTGCTTGAATCAATGTGTGTTGTGTTTCCCCATTACTAGAGTTTAAGAAGTGCTAAAGATTTTTGAGATAAGTTAATGGTTTTGATAGATCAATTTTGCAAAAGAAAATAAATCAATGGGGTGACTGTAAATAGAGTATTAGATGAATCTCATTTGAGAGAGAAGTTGTGTCATTTTGCCTGTACAATGATGGAACAATATGATCATATGCAGAACCCTAGAGAAGATGGATCAGTAACCAAAATTTGGACAAATCTAGATCTGAGTGAAGTGTTGTGAGATTCAATATCAAAAATTTTCAAGCTTGTCGAATTATGTATGACCATGATATTTGGGTCTATGGAGGATGAGAGTGTTTTCAGTGCTTTGGAGTTCCTAAAATCAAAGATAAGAAATAAATTAGACAAGTATTTGGAAAATCGTCTAAGGTTGTATACATCCAGATATGAAATCAATACGTTTCCTTATGAAAGGGCACTAAAATTGTGGATGAAGAAATGCCAAAGAAAAGGTTTGGACAACGTTTCAAACAATGAGATCAGTAACTCAAGTAGTGGTGCTACTGCTGGTAGTGGTAGCATTGATGTTAAAGCTAAGGATTACTATTAGGATGACGAAGGTATGCCTATTGGAGAAAGCATGGAGCATGATGGACTATTTGAACTTGATGCCAAGGAATTGGAAGATTCAAATGATGAGATGATGTGGTAAGTTTAACACTTACAATAAGATGTGTCAATTCTCAATTATTATCTAAATATAATCATGATTCATCTATCATGCATAATAAGTTATATCATTTTTTAAATGTCTAATGTCAAACAAAAAAGTACATTTTAAATTAGATGATGCCATGATTCGTAAATCAAGATTCATTTAGATTTTAACATTGCTATTTTTTTTTATTTGCATTATTATGCTCATATGATACGTTCTTATGGTACAATGACAATCCTTGATGATTTTTGTGAAAATATATCAAATCAAATGATAAAATTCAATTATTTCAATTTGCAAAAGTTAAATTTGAATGACCAATTTCATAATCATGAGTTAAAAGTACTAAATTTACAACTGTAACATTTAGCAAATGACCTTGAATTCCCTTCTATACAAATATAGAAATAAGGGAGCAACAACAGCTTCAGGTCATTTTGCCTCATGGGAAGAGTCTTAGACTCTTAGACTCTTAGACTAGCATCAAATTTAGTATCAATTACTTTTTTGGCCTTTGCATTTGATAGGTCTCTGCCTAGTAAGAAAAATAGCATTTTAACTTTGCTACGTTTATCTTGTTCAAGAAATAAAGTTCAAACTTTAAAATCATATCAAACAATTACAAATAGAAATAAAGTAAACACTACAAAGCTGATTAAAATCACTTACCAAGTGTCACATTATACATACTATGATGCTTGATGGATGTCTTATGATATGACTAAAGGTTCAACCAACTTTTTTAGGATGTTGAAGTCTACTTCATTTGGTGTTTTAACATTTGTTATGTTATGGTAGATGACCTTTAACTTTGTAAGACTTCCATATTTGGAAGTTTTACTTGAAAGCAATGCTACATCCAATAGTGGACTCAAATTCACCAATGGTTTGATACAATTCAAAATGCCTTTAAGAGTTGAATCCTGAGGAAACTTGACTACTTTAGACATTATTTTGGCCTCCAACTTTTTTTGGTAAGCTTCCCTGCCAATGAATGTCATTGATGAATTACTAGAGAAAGAAGTAGGCAAACCGAGACTTATCATTAATTTTTCTCCCAATTGAGTTCAAATATTCCTCTCTTTCCCTTATACTTTGGCATTTTTGAATGATAGCTTATGTCTTTACTGATGTACTAACACAGTCATGAACTTCTTGGCTGGCCAAATACCTATCACTATGTGTGTTGATTATGTGTATAATCTATCTTGCAGTCTTCTTGAGCTTTAAAAGGTCATTATTCTTCTCAATCTACTCTTTGATACTCCCAGAAACAGCTCAAAAACTTTGATGCAATTCAAACCAATCACACAACCTATGGATATTTGTCGTAATTTCCCCCCACATTTTTTCTTTAATTAGCTTGACTGAATTTTTAATTATTTTATTTGACTCAGAGAAGTTGTTCTCCAAGGTTTTGATTGTTTTATTAGCCTTCTGTACCTCTTGCACCATTTGTGACAACTGATTTTCAATTTGTTTCTTTATTTCCTCTGCTTTCTCTTCCCATTGTTTTTTCTTTTTTCTTCTCATTGTCCAATTCCTTATTTGTGTTATTGATCATATGTCCACTTGACTCCAACTTTTTGAAAATATCTAATACAAATGCTCTTCATCCTCAATTTTTAAATTTATTTCTTGCAATTTATCCCTAAGTTCTTTGACTTTTTCATCGGCTTCCATATTAGCATGGTTCAGAGTATCACTAAGTTTCTTATTGCTCTATTCCAATTGTTCCTTCAACATCTCGAGTTCTACTTCTCGCTCTACATTTACATCAAATAGCTTTTTATTGTTTTCTTCAAATTGTTCCTTTAGAATTTTCATTTCTACCTCCATATTTTCTAGCTGAGGCTATACACTTGGTCCTTGAGAGGAAGCAATTGCAATCCTTTTCTTTATTTCTTTGCACCTGCTATTTGCCGCTTTCTCCTTTGCCTTTGCATTTTCTAGGTCTATTTTTAACTTTTCAATTTCCTTCTCTAGCCCTTTTTGCTCTCTCTCCACCTTGAATAGTGAATTGTAGATGATAGATTTGGTCTTTTTTGCTACACTGACTTTGTCCATATTTTGTACTTTAGAGAAATCCATAGATAGTGTGCTAACATGAAAATCTAATGGATTTATCTCTCTTTGGTGGATTATTATCTAGTTGTGGGGGACAAACAATCATAAACTCCATCATTTCTTTATTGGTGTTATATGTTGGAAATATCATACTTACTTGATGCAGGTTCTTGAGATCAAACCACCTCAAGTACATCCTTCTTGAATGCCTTTTTTTTCCTATTCACATTTGTGGTTTCTTGAAAATTTGATACAAATTTATTGAATTCAAAATTTGGATCTGTTGATACAATACGATGCTTGAAAGGAGAAAGAGAACTTGCAACATTGTACTTGTCTCCACCAATGCTCAAGGTTGTAATAATTGGATTTGGAGGATTACCAATACCAACAACATCACCTTTTCCTAATCTTACCCCACTGCCATTAACAAGTGGAGTTTTTGGATTGTTCTAAAGGTTCTTGGTTGAGGGAGTTGAGAAGAGCATTGTACTAGTATTAGTATCTGAAACCTTTTGCTTCTTTGCACGATGACCTTCAACTGCAGGGATAGTGATCTTGTCAAATTTTAGTCACATCACACCTTTTGCAAAGGAAACAACTTCAAAGGTTATATATCCATCTAGGATGAAAAATTGCTTGAGTTCACCTTTTTTTGAACCTGATGGGTCATCTGACTCATCTCTAATTTTTGGTCTATGATCACATTTTGGTACATCTGATATTGGGAGTGGACACTAATTTCCTTGACCTATCATGCCCAAACCACCATCACCTAGGTAACCCATTTTTTCTATCATATTTTCCCCTATGCCATATTTTTCCCTTGTCTACTGGCTAAGTACAGCATATTGTCTAGTTCTTGGTGAATCAAATGTACTACTACTTGGAGTAGTAGATTCAATGGGACTAGTGGCAGTGCATGTGGCTATGGATGAAGGATCCTTACACACCTTATGCTCATTGCCTTCATCAATTGCATCACGTTGTGCTACTGCTACATCTGGATGCTCATTATCTCATAATTTGTTAAATGTTTCATCCTCAGGCAAGTCTTCAAAATCTATAGAGGTGTTTGGTTTGTTGAGATTCTTCCTCATCCCCCAAAATGCATTAATTTTTTATCGACACCACTAAGTAGTTGCACAATCATGATTTATGGCATCTGGAAGATCTTCTTTACTTGGATGATTGGGTTTCTGGTATAAATTGTAGAATGTCACAGGCTGCACTTTTTCTTTTTGTCTGTGCAATTCTTTAATTTGTGCTGACAATTCATGTATTGAAATGTTTTTTTCACTAGAGAATTTTTCCATCTCTATTTTGACCCCTTCCCATAAGTCCATATTTTTAAATCTTTCAATCAATGGCACACTCTCATGTTGACATTCTCTTGCAAAGTTCCCATTCTGTACAAGCTTTGTACCAATTAGTGGGTCATACTGCAAGTGCCTGGCAACATCAAATTTAAAAACTGCAAACAATTCTTCTACCAAATTGAATGCTCTCCTCTCAAATGTGAACCCTCCACATCCAACATGTAAGGAAGGAAAAATGGTTTTCTTTTGCTAACCATGAAAAAATACATCTGTGATTTCTATCTGTCATACATATTCCAATACAAATACCCTCTTTGTCACATGTATACGAAGTTTGTAGGGTTCTACAACTGAACCATAAAATCTTAATATAGTACACTCTTCCATAAAGTACCTGCTGACCAATTGAATTTAACTTATTAGTTGAATTAATCATTTACAAGATACATGCAATCTAGGCATTGAAGTGCCTGTAATTTTATGATAAAGTGGTGCCAAAAAGAAGTCTACAAAGTGGTTGTAGTTCCCTTGGGGATAACCCATCTTAATCACAATTGTCCATTCAAATATTGGTTTACTGAAATTAAGTTGAAGCTTGTTTGTTTCAAAAATTTGATGATGCTTTGATAATAGAAGATAGCACAATTAGGTCGCGTATCTAAATGTCTTCTATGATAGTAGATTTGTCCCTCTTTTAATCATTAACAATTGTTCATTCATGTGATGTACAATGTCTCCAATATAATTATGTCTTACAGATTGTTTTAGACAATGAACATTGAAAATCATTTCCAAAACGCTGGCACCCACTTTCTCATTACTTTCCAAACCTAAACACATTGATAGTTGAGATACAGTATCCTGAACCCACTGTGAAAAAAATCCAATTCTTAAGGAGTTTTATGATCATGAGGCAGATTGAATGCATTTGCTAACCCCCTAATATAACAATATTTTTTATCTAAATGTAACTTGTCACATGTTCAAGTTAGGTTAACCTAATAATTAACCTAACATATCTGAACCTAATTAGTGATAACTAGTTATATTTTTCATCTGAACCTAACTTGTCAAATTTTTATCACTAATTTTTGACCCAAAATAAATCTCAAGTCATCAATCTTTGATGCTCCAAGGGTGTTAGTTGTCGATCTTTACATGTCTAGTTATCCCACCATGGTCTATGTCAATGCCATGTGTCTTCTTTTTGACTTGATTCATGTATGGCACATGTCTTCTTTCTGTGGTATTTGAGAAAGCAAGACTACTCTAGCCAAAATTGGCCTAAAATATGACTAGGGTCATTCGATCTTTGTTGATTGAACAGTGTGTATCGTTGTAAAGGATGTGGATGCTGCAATAGATGTTATGTCAAGTATGCCACATGTCCTCTTCCTAGGGATTATGTGAATACAAGTCAACTGTTACCGAAATTGGCCTGAAATTCATTTGGAGTCATTGATCTAAGTTGATTGAATGGTGGTCGACTTGATTCCCTATCTCGTGTGTCAGTATGATATCCATTGTCCATGTCAAAATGATTATCAAATAGTCACAAGTATTACATGTATGCCACGTGTCTTCTCTCCGGAGTGATTTGGGAAAACGAGTTGAGTGTTGCCCAAATTGGCCCAAAATACATCTTGAGCCATTAATCCTTGCTCATCCAATGGTAGTTTTGGCATCCCCTTTATTATATTAACACTTGTGTCATCATATTAAGTTATAACTAACAATTGTGCATTTATGTACACTCAATGATTAGCCAATAGGAGTCATTTGTTCATATGAATGTGAAAGAAGAAGATTTCTACTAAGACCTTTTAGATTTTATATAGCAATAATTAATATTTTTAATTGTTAAATCTTGAAAAAAATTATATAATAGTCTACAAATTCTATTAATAAGAAATATATAATCAAATCCTACCTTGGAAATATAATGTAAATTACCTATCAACCCTAATAAATAAAAATCAAATTGTCACATAGTCATAGCTTAAATATATATACATAGTTTAACTATTGATAATGACAATCCATACATAAATGATGCTCTTGTAAAAGAAGGCAAAGAAAATAATTTCCATTTTCAAAATTAGAATTTTTTTTTGTGAATACATATAATTTTTTTAAATTGTAGATAATAAAATAAAATTTGATATTTATTTATTTTTAAAGAGTCTCATATGATAGAATATTTTTTCGTGGGTATGGTTGATAGAATTGGTCTTTTTCTATAAAGTTAAGTTGAAATTATAATTATTAACATTCATATATAAAATTTAGCATTTGACCTAGAAAAATAGAAGAATTTTAATTGTCACAAATAATAGCACTAAAAATACTAAGATTTATACATAATTACTTAGAATAGATATTAAAAATGCCATCTAATTAACAAAAATAAAAAATAAAAAGCATTTGTTACACAGTTTTAAAATTATTTGTCTTTACAAATATGTGAATAATTCTATATTTATATTAATTTTTTATCAGATATAAAATAAATAATAAATTTTTTTAAAATAAATTAGTTCAAATTCAAAAAAATGTTTATATTAGTGTATTATTGTCTATTGTAAGAAAAAATATATTTTGTTGATAATTTATGGTGCCTATTCTAAATTACATGAATATCAAATTGAAGTAATTAATAGTAATTTACAATGTTGTTTACATGTTCAAAACATAAATGAAATAGAATGAGCAAACATATATAATAGAAAGTAGACATGAATCTATGAACTACAAGATCTACAAGAAATTAAAATAAAAACTTGCCAAAACATTAAAACTAAGATTGAGAAAAATAAAATTACATTTTTTAAAATTATAAAAATATATTTTTATCAATATCTCATTAGAAAATCAACCTTAAAGAGGGCTTACAACATTTATGGCGAAATAGTAATTTTTTGGAGCAAAAGCTCCCACAATAAGTCTATCGGCTTAATTAATTATAATTTTAATTATTATTATATTATAATAAAAACAAGACTATATTAACACTTGTGCATTTGTGCAATGTGCAGTGAATTTCAAACTAAACCATTTACATTAAAAAAATATTTATCTTATATTATGCTTTTGAAGATGCTTAAAATATAATTAACTTTTAAGGACCTAATACAGTATAGTTAAATTATTCTAATTCATATAGCATACTTAAAGTTTTAATTAAAATTAATTTTTTAACTAAAAAGTGATTACAATATGAACAGTTGAGCATTCCTAGATAACATATTTATTAGTTATTATAGACTAGAGATAACACGTCTTTTTTCTGGTTGTATTTATAAAACTAGTTGAGTGTGCCCCACATTTGTCCGAAGAAGATCTCTGGTCATTGATCTAACTTAATCAAATAGTGCTACTATGCACATAGTGATTTCATACTTGATCATGTTTGCCACGTGTCTTCTTTCCAAGGCTTTTGGAAAAACTAGTCAGTTGTTGCCAAATTCAGCCCAAAATTTATCTAAAGTTGTTGATTTTTGTTCATCCAATGGTCATCACGGCATGACCTTTTAACTTTATAATATTAGTAACATAGTTCTTAAATATATTAGAATATTTCTAATTTTAAAAATGAAATAGTTTTTCAATGATACTTTAAATTTGATTTTAAAAGTAACTATCGATTAAATTGATTGTTAAATGTGAAACCTCAATAAGTTGATTTTAATTCAATGTTAAATGTCATATTTTGTTTCTTAACAATTTAATAGAAAAATTGGAAAATGAAAAAATATTGCATAACAATGAAATACAATTTTATATGGAACTCTAGAAATTTCATTGATATTCATTCACTTGAAAATTACAATCTGAAGTAGAGCCTAGAGATTGTAGAGGCATGTACAATGATTGTAATTTGATAAAAAAAAATGGAAAGTGAAACCAGACTTCAAGGGAAAACCTTAGTGTTACTATACTGCTTATTGTAGAAAGCACAAGGTTGGACTGAGGTCGTGAATTCTTCTAGCCACTTGTTGTCCTATGCCATTGCGTCTAAGTTCTACCATTTTTGAAGAAAATCCAAGCCAATTCGTCCCTATTTCTTATGGTGCTTGAACTACCCAATAGTCAATCCCAACAAAAATGGTTGTAGGGTCACATTCTGGCCAAGTTCCAAAAGCTTATGGATTTCACCCACCCAAGGGAACCCCACCCCTAATTCTACATGAGCAACAATATCAATGTCATTGCCCAAGTATTATGCTTTAAAATTCTTCCTTAGGAGCAGCAAAATGTCAACCCTTGCTTCTTCGAGGTCAAGTAAAGAGGTAAATGGGATGTAATGTTAGTGTTGACACAATACCTATTCTCATTCTCCAAAAACTGACGCTCTAGAACCATTTTCACAGCATGAATAATTAAGTTCACAGTAGTAGCTGTAACACAAACAACCTTGTAGTTGAGTGACAAGAGGTTTTCATCAGGGACTTCACCTAAAAAGGCCCTCTATTCCTCTTCCAATTTGCATGTCAGGCAAATTGGAGTGGCCATCTTGACTACAGAGCAAGGCCTACCACTCTACTAGACTACCACCAAGTAAACTAGATGAGAATTGAATGAGAACTAAAAGTATATACCTATTACCAGACTATTGACTACCAAAAATGAGATGACCAATGATGAAAGAAGCAACTCAATTGCCTATAAATAAGCTAAGTAGTTGAGAAATGGTGCAGACTCCCTACATATTTGTTCATCTAGCTTCCAATTAATTTTTTTTAAATTATTAAATCTTCAAAAATCTTCAACTTAAATGTAAGTTCGTGTCAAAAAATTTGTTTTATGTGCTAAGCCGATCGAAGAGGGAATGCCAGAAATAGTGACAAAGACATGTATGTACTATCCACTACAAGTGGTATAGATTGGAAGGAAACATGTCACCATTCCAGAGACTTGAACAAGGTCAAGGCTTCATTTCAGATGTTTGGCCCAAAATAAACCTTGAATCGTTGATATATTATCATTTGACAAATGATAATTGTATATGGATGTTACTTGTTACGCATGTATGTTGGAGATATGAAATGGTATTAGAAACAAATCCCAAAAATCCATTACTACATACATCAATTCCTGGTCACATGCAGTATGTGTAGTATGTATTGTGTATTACTACTAACTAGTAAGTACTTACTAGAAAGTGCGTAATAATTTGGTATAGCTATGATACCAAATAAGAATTTTCCTTAGGGAAAAATCACACAAGATCAAGGAACTCAAGCACAAGCACAAGAATAGACCAAGGTATAATCAGAATAACAATATCCAAAATTGATTTATTGTTATTCAATGTTCTGTCATATGTACACATTAGGAGTGCCTATATATAAAGGCCTCTAGAATGGTCCTAGAATGTCTAGAAGTCAGCACATTGATAAGTCTTACAACCAAGCACATGTCCACCAGGAGTGGATTATCCTCCATTGAGCACAGGAGTAAGTGTGATGATGAGAGGATAAGCCTACAAAGGTGTAGCACGTAAAATTAAGTTGTAGACACGATCTGTTAAATTAAGAGTGGGTATAACTGTATTAATTATATTACAACTCAGTTAATTATGCAAACTCCAGTGTTTTCAACACTATGTGTTGAATTGGAGTTGCTTACTCCTATTTGTCAACATCACAACTCATAAGAGTACGCAAACTCCTAGGCATCAACCTAATAAATAGTAAAATAATGCATTGACCTAAGTAAACTTAAGTAAAGTGTAATAAGTAAATACTTATTTACATCAACACCCCCCCTTAAGTGCAACTTAGGGGAATGCACTTAAGCTCACAAAAGCTAGGATGAATATGCATAATGGGTCCTGGCTACTAAGCCATGTCAGGTGCCCATGTACAAAATGAAATGCAATGTTGAAATGCAATAAAATCTCTCTTCAAATGAAGAAAGAGGGAAAACCTCATGTGAAAAACCCTCCCCCAAAAAGAGAGATGAAAAAAAATAACATGCATGGATGGATGGAGTATTCAAAACCCCCCCATTATGACATACATCAAGTATATACAATAGAGAAGTATAAGAAGGACAAAACCCCATAAGAGGAAAAAATCCACCCATAAAAGAGAAGAAGAAGAAGAAAAGGTAGTCCCCCCCCCCCAAATATAAAGTGTCGATCAGTGATAGCTGCTCCAATATAAAAGTTGATCCATGACTATTGAATAATGTTCCTCCCCTTTGGAAAAAACAATATCATAGGTATATATGAAATGCTTCCCCTATGTGTAGATAGAATCCCAATGATGAATAGTGTCTCAGAAACCTACTCAACTGTCCTTGTTTCAATACTAATGGTTGCCCCTTCCAACACTGCTGAAAAGAATGAGTGCAGAACTAGCAAGGATGGATGTAGAACATGTCCCAAAGAACATATTGTCTCCTCAAATGATAAAGAGATCTCCCGCAACTGTTGTACATAAGGATCCACAATCATATCAACTTGTGAAGATTGATCATGTAGAGAATGGATAGGAGGGTCAAAGTGAGCCCTCACAACAACTGAAGAAGAATCTTCTACATCAAAGAGAAGATGTAGATCATCAATGATGTCTCCCAAATCTACTATGTGTGACTCCACGAACAAACCTGAAATATCTGTCAAGAAGTTATCCACTAATGCTGGAGCTGAAAGACAAGGTGTACCCTGCTATGTTGAAGTACATGAACCTATCACTATGGCCATGTATGAAGTATTCACCTCAACAAAGAGAACACAAATATCATCGATGATGTCTCCCACATCTTCAATGTGAGACTCCATGAACAGACCTGCAATGTATGGAAGGAAGTCGTCCCATGAAGCTAAAGTAGGAAGACATAAAATTTCCTACTACATTGAATTAGAAGCATCTGTGGTTGGAACTAGATCAATAGTCGCAACAGGATCATCAGGAGGTGTTATCTCATATGGAGAGAATGTAGCTACAACTAGAGGTAAAAGATCTTTTGGGAATGGAGGAATGTGTGCATCTCCATACAATAGCCAAAGATAGATCAAAATATCATATGGATTAGTTGACTTCATGTCATCAAGTGAATCCATAACCTCTATATCCATAAATAGAAAGAGTGTACAAAAAAAGATGGAACTAGTGTCCTCATTGTATGAAAGTCCTTTCGTATATGGCAATGCATTATGCTGACTAAGATAAGGGATAACCAATTGACTCCACTCCTTGTAGTTTTGTGTTGTCAAGGTAATTAAATCTTCCTCATCCATGATGTACTAATCAATGTACCCCCCAAAATGCAAAGAAAATCAATCAACCTGTACAAGAGGCCACTTGTCAAAATGTACAAGGTGGACTTCTATTTTTGCTAGTTACAACTGCCTTTTGAGGTTCAGATCTAGCACTAAGTATTGTAACTCAAATGTACAAAATTTTTGAAAAGTAATAAAAGTAATAAAATGCAAAAAAGACCCTAATCTTGAAAGTGATATTTTTTTCCATACAACCCTATAATCTGATTGCAAATTTGGGAATTAGATAAAAAATAATGCACTTTCAAAACAAAATAGAATATATTTTTGAGTCCAGATGAGCCCATACGGAGCATTTCAAGTTGCAAAATGCAGGATTGGCTAGGTATAGCCCCCAAAAGATGCATTTTCTGACAAATTCATGCACCAAATCCAAAAAAGAACAACACCACTAAAAAGTTCAAGAATTTTGACCCAAAATTAAAAAAAAATCACACCTGATTTGGAGTCTGGATGACTGAGTTATGGCCTCCCAAAGCTGGACTGTCAAATCAAAATAGCATCTGGAGAGGGGTCTGGGCAGAAAACTGAGGTTAAATTTGACGGTCACATGGTTATCGCAGCAGTTCATAAGTGCCTAAGAATGATGATCAGACAACCATCAAATTTAGTGCTATGAATATTGACGTCAGTGAAAAAGGGTCACCCTGATGATGTGGTAGGTACGATTGTTGATGTGGCAGCATGGATCGTACTAACGGCGATGACTTGGTGTGTATGGAAGTACAAAAGGTGCCTGTGTGACTTGCCATGTGGTAAACACGTGTTTAATGTTGAGTCGTTCATGGCTAACTGGTACTGCATGGTCCAACTCGACACTACTGGTGGGAGGGAGGTGGGAGTAATTGCAAATCTAAATAACGATCATAACAAACTTGCAAATCGGACCTTCGGGTGTTGATTTGGAAAAAAATAACCTCAAAATTGACTTTGGCCCAGGGTAGGCGAATTTATAGTCGATTATCACTGAATCAACATTCTGGACACAATGGCGAGTTTTATTTTAGCTCTAGACACTCCCAATGATTACAATACTCCAGATCTTGGTTGAGGTGTTGAAGAATGGTCTCAAACAACTATGTGAAGAGAAATTCCCTCAGCTTTGATACCATGTAAGAATTTGGTATCGCTATGATACCAAATAAGAATTTTCCTTAAGGCAAGATCACCCAAGATCAAGGAACTCAAGTACAAGCACAATAATAGACCAAGGTATGATCAGAATAAAAATATCCAAAATTAATTTATTGTCATTCAATGTTCTGTCATATATACACACTAGGAGTGCCTATATACAAAGGCCTTTAGAATGCTTTTAGAATGTCTAGGAGCCAACACACTGATAAGTCTTACAACCAAGCACATGTCCACCAGAAGTGGATTATCCTCCATTAAGCACAGGTGTAAGTGTGAAGATGAGAGGATACGCCTACAAAGGTGTAGCATGTAAAATTATGTTGTAGAAACCATGTGCTAAATTAAGAGTAAGTATAATTGTATTGTCTACATTACAACTCAATTAATTATGCAAACTCCAGTGTTGTAGACACCATGTGTTGAATTAGAGTTGCTTACTCCTATGTTGTCAACATAACAACTCATAAGAGTACGCAAACTCCTAGGTGTCAACGTAATAAATAATAAAATAATGCATTGACCTAAGTAAACTTAAATAAACTATAATAAATAAATACTTATTTACACCAACAAAGTGAAATTACAATTCACACAAATTTAGAAGGTAAATTTACGATTACTGTAAAAAAACTAGAGCCCAAAAAGAAAACACCATGCCCACTAAAATATCAAATGTCAACAAAAAGGGTTATATATATATATATATATATATATAATGGTTGTGGTTGTGGTTTCCCTTAGAAAGGGAAGCGACAAAGCTTCGACAAACATCACTCGAAGGTCTGTCTTTTCTATCTCCTTTTCGAGCTCTTTGATGGCGTCCCCAGGATAAGCAAAGAAAACTTGTGAAGCTGCAATAAGCCTAGTAGTAAGATCAGTTTGTTCCTCATCCTCCTCCATAGACAAATATGGGTTGACAACAGGGCTTGGATTTTCATTTGACGATCCCTCTTCCATAGGCAGTCCCATTTTTGGCAACCAATTACTTTTCTTATAATGGCAACCACTGAGCAAGATGTTTGCAATTTAAAGAATGTTTTTTCAAACAGATTCCACCATGCCATAAATGCAATAGGAAATTCCACATACGTGTCATCCAACCACATTCGCCAATGCATTATATATGTTTTTCAATAGAAAGGAAAAATTGCCTAATCGAATATATTTTTTTCCAATAAACAAGAAAAATTGCCTAATGCAATTTTTTTTTTTCCAACAAATGGGAAAAATCACCTAATGGGATATATATATTTTTCCAATGAATGGAAAAAATTGTCATGTATAATATATACCCTTTGTATCAAAAGGGACAAAATCGTCTCGATTTTATGAAATTTTGTAGTAGTTGAAGAAAATTTGCATCTAACATTAAACTTTTTGTGACATGGAAAAAAAATTCACCAACAAAAATTAATTTTTTGCCCCGAAAGTAATGCTAGATTTGCCACGAATTTATATATTTTTTGGGGAGGGGGTTCTTAAAGTTATCCCTACTAAGGTTAAGAAATACATTGTACTCACATCGTCACACATGGTTCAAAGAAAACCCTGGTTAAGGCTGTGATTTTAAATTTAAGTCGCGATGGTGCAATGGCAGTCAGTTTGAAGGTTAATCGCAGAGTCACAACAATTAGTGGAAGGAAAAGGTGAGAGGTCATGACAGGGTGATCAATGATTGAGGGTTGTTTTCGTAGTAGCTTTGCAAGTTGACACAGTCAATGGAGAAATGAAGTGGAAAAGTTGCAATCAAAAGGAAATAATTAGCTTCAGAGGGTTATCACAATGTCACGATCTAAAGGGCATTGATGACTTTTCAAGTTGTGAAGCTGCAACAAGCATCAAATAGTCAAAGGTTGTGGTATTTGCATCATCGCAAGTGTTTAAGTTGTAGTAAAATCTTAAGTTGTGACAGTGCCTATGGTATTGCTAGTAGTTAAGGGTTAAGTGAAGTTTCGCAAGCATTCACCCACAATTATAGTTTTCAATTTGAAGGCTACAAAATAGTGAGTGGTCAGTCTAAACCACATTCGCAACATTGCACAATTAACGTGCTTGAGGTTTGGCAATTGCAAAGGGGCAACAAAGGCAAAATGGATGGCTTCGCATCATCGCACAGTTAAAGGGTTGTTAGGTCCAAACCATAGCGAGGATGTGAGAAGGCCAATTTATGATGTTCACAAGGTCGCAATAGCTAGAGGTCTAAAATAATAAAGAGCTATAAAGAAGTGATGAGGCATAATATGAGAAGATCGCAATTTCGCAAGACTATGCAGCCAACAAGAATTTCAAGTTTTGAAGCTGCAAATAGGTGCAAGCATAGGCCAATAGGATAATTAAAATGTTGAGTGAGGTGGAAAAATGTTTCAAAAATATGGGGCCACATGGCAAGTTGAATGGTTGAATTCAGTTGACTTGTTGATATGGTTGATCTGGCATGTCATGAATGCAATCCATGCAAAAGTTGACACAGTCAATGGAGAAATGATTTGTTTGCCTACAACTATTTTCTTTTGGTGTCCTCGAAGCCATTACATTCCATGCTCCTTAAATGCATGTCATGATTGAGTCTGTTTGATTTTATATCTTGCGGCTGTGTGCACTTTTTTCCTTGCTCCTTCTGTCATTTCTTGTGGGTAGTTGCACTTAATGATTAGATTTTCTTCTGATTCTCAATTACTGCTCTCATCTACAATCCAATCTCATGGTTGTTGAAGTTAAACTCAAGGTTGTATCTGGGTTATGCTTACACCCTATAAAGGCAAGTTTTTTTGTTGTTAAAAGGATCTCTCCTTTTCTAGTCTTCTACAAATATTCTCTGTAAATGTTCTTGCCTCTAATTCAATAGAAATCACTATTGTCATATCCATTCTCAATCAGTTAGATTTGTGTAATTTGATTACACCTCATTTTCCTGGATGTATTTTGGAAATTACAACACCATATGATTATGTGCATTTCAATTAACTAATAGGTTAAGTGAATTTGTTGTATTCCTTCCATGGTTATGTTATTTTCTTGACTTATCTATGGTGATTAAGATTGAAAGAATATAGATAGTGGTATATCTTGTGACGTCTATTGAGTTTTATTGCAGTTATCAGGAAGAAGTAGATCAACATACTATTTGGTGAATCACCCCTCTATATTAGATTAGGTAGTTTAATTTTTTATGCATTTCCTTCTCCCTTTTTCCTCTCAAGAAGTAGTTAGGTGCACCCTCATAGTAAGGAAGTTGGCCTTCTCTGGAGATTCAATCTCTGATTGCAAAGTCCAACACTTTTGAGATTGTTTCCATGTTAAACGAGGTTGCTTGAAGGTCATACCTTAAGCAAGGGTGCAGACTTTCATGTCAACAATAACCATTAAAGGACTATCTCTAGATTTTTTCAATCTAATTAAAGCTACAATATTAACACTCCCTCTTAGCTAGGGAGGATTTTTATAGAACACCTATCAATATGGCATCCTCGAAAATTCATACCCACCAGAATAGATGTTATCTTTTGATATCATCAAAAGTATGATCCAAAAAGTAAAATCAACCATATGATATTCATCATACTTCTATTTTCGTGGAATATGAACTTACATCAAGTACATGATACTTACCAAGAGAAAATATGCATATGGTGAAACATCATGTCATATCCCAGTGGAATATGAGTTATCTAATCTCTAGGATGACAATTGAATGTAATATATCAAAATAACAAGCTATTATGATATTTGGGACAATAACTTAATGTAGTCCATCATGATTAGCCGATAGGCTATCATGACCTCCAGGACAACAACTTAATGTAGTCCATAATGAAAACAAGTCAAGTTGTTAAAATCACCACCTTATAATAGCAACCATAACCAAATATCAATGAAAGATTGTCACCTCGCATGATGTTTTCTAATAGAATCATGTAGTAGCTCACATGTTATCCACCATGAACCATGTTAGAGTGTGGATCCACCATAGTTGATGCTCAAGGTTGGAACAAGGGCTTTCACCTCAAACTTATGTCTCACAAAGAAGAATGTGTTACAAGGAATTTCACCTCGAACTTCTCCTTATTAATTTGTTGACTTTTTCCATCCAAGTTTGCTTTTCATGGAATGTCTAACTCCCTCTTAATCTAATATCAACCTTATGACCTCCTCATACAAAGTTGCCTCTAATGAAGTCTCAAACTCTCTCTTTATGTACAAGGATACTCATAATCTCAATCATCAAAGATACTTGCTTCAAGCGCCTCACTTTATCTAGCCAAATCATCAGATGACTAATGAATTCTAGATCACAACTTCCTTAAAGCTATTGTCATAACATTGGGTATACACAACATTTGGTAGCATGTCTAAAGTACCAACCTTCTTTTCATGTACTTGTGTGTTCTCATTAATAAAAGTTTGATTAAAGAATTCAACATGTGCCAACTATAGTCCTTTGTTGGTTGTATGTGGAATGCTTGTGAGTTTACTATTGCAAACCCTCCTGATTCATTGGCAAATGATGTTTTATTCTATTTTTTCCATAGAATCACAAACGTTGATCTATCGATAACATAATAGAGGACACTGTGTTTATATATTTTTGCAAGAAGTATTCCTTTCGTTCATTATATACAATCTAACAAAATCTATCTTACTTCCTTAGCTTTAATTTTTTTTAATCTCTCATTTTCTTACATTTGCAATTTGGCTTAAACACCATGTTGAGGAAAAGGATTGCTACAAAGGTAATAAATCTTCTTACTATTTCTGTGTGGTCCAAGTGCAGATTTGAATTTATATAAATATGAGTAGAGGAGACATGTATCTATGGTAAATTGTAAGTCAATCAACATTGGACAATATATTAACAACAATATATAACTATATCTATATATAATGTGTGTATGTGTGTTTGTCTAATTGATGATTAACCAATTATAATAATGCTTAACCAATAACTATAGAAGGATTATCTCTAGATCAATTCAATCTCACTAAAGCTAATACATTAACACTAAAATCATGAGAGTTGTGGTCCATACACTTAAGGCTAAATTCATACTAAGGAATTATGAATTAGAAATGTTTAAGAGATTACAAAATCTAAAGCAAAAAGATTTGACAATTAAAGAGTATACTAAGGAGATCTACTAAACGACAATCAGATCCAAGAATCAAGTCATCTAAAGAAAAAAGTAGCTAGATATGATAATGGTATGACACTTAACCTTCAAGATGAGTCAAGTATGTTGAGGATTAATACAATTGAGGATGTTTGTTACTATACGCTAAAGGCAAAAGATAACTTAGAGAAGACAAACTACCCTTAAGGTTAGGGATAGACTAGTTGTTGACAAAAGGAAAAGGTAAACTTGTGATTGAAGAAGAACCTAGTTAGAAGATTCATGGATGGAACATAAACAATGGGGAATTTTAAGGTATCCATTTCAAATGTGGGAATGTGGGTCGTATAGTTATACAATGTTTGGTTAGTACTAGCAAAAGAAAACAGAACCTAGTGGCACATGAGGAACAAGCAAAGAAAGATAAACTTGTTGAAAGATAAATTGCGCCTAAGATTAGAGAATCGCTAATGTTCAAGAGTTAAGTAAGAAGGAACTGGAGCCCATGCAAAGAATGCAATTGTTCCGAACTATTTGCAACTCTGATGGAAAATGCTACAGAGTGATATGTATGGTGGAAGTACAAATAACCTTGTACGAGACGAAATGGTATTGAAGTTGGCATTAAGATGACTCAAACATCCTTGCTTTTAAGGTATAAGTTGGTTTCAAGATAATCATACGAGGGAAGTGAAAGAACACTATTGGATTAATTTCAACATTGGACCTTAACTGGGATAAAATATTGTGTGATGTGGTTAACATGAGTGCCTGACATGTTTTTTTGGGTAGACCTTGGCAATATGATGTTGGTATTGTTCATGATTATCGAAGGAATGTTGTTCCTATCATCAAATATGTCAGAAGATTTTATTTACTTCCTTTGAAGGAGGAATGAATGAAACCTAAAAATCTAAGTATGATGAGCTCTTGCACATTAGGAGATCAGATACTTTTAAATTAGAAGGTGATGTATCTACAACATGTGGATGAAATTAGTTTATGAGGTTGTATAGTTGAAAGATTTGATGAATGAATGTGAACCAATGAAATTGAACAATGGTGATGTCATAGCAAGTTAATAGTGGAATGGATCAAATGAGTAGTAGTATCTTATGAAAGGATTGAAAGCTAAGAAGATATTGCATGATGATAGAGGAAAATCACAGAATAGAAGTTGAAGTAAGTATTACTTGGAAACTGCAAAAATGATAGAGACTAAAACACTTATTATGGTACAATTAATCATAATAGAGGTTATCAACGTAGTAGCATTAAGATATCTAATCATGCAATGTATTCTTTTGGATTTGTGCATTTGTAGTCACTATAGTCCTTGTTCTTCATATGGAGAAGACAAGTGGGTGAAGAATGACTGAGATTTTTATTCTGAATCTTGTAAGATGTTCATCAATTACTTTTATGAAACATCTTCTATTCACCTAGGGTGTTTGGTGCAAGTACATCCTTGGGTCGTCGAGAAACTTGCAACACCCAAACATATTTCCTTTTGGTTTATTTGTTTAATACTTAGTTGGATAGTTTTCCTATTATTTTAGTTTGTGATCAATGTGATTGGATCATTCTATTATGTAATCCTTATCGCATGGTCTAGGCATCATGGAATTCTTATGCTTAGCTTCACATCATGCTTTAATGTTTCCATTAGAAGTTATCTTACGATGAATCTAGTCCTATACTGGCTTTCCTATTCTAATGGCAATGAAGATTTATGACATGTGATGTGAATTGGTGCATAGTTCTATGTTATTACATGTTTGATTGACCATCTTCTATGTTTGCACGACATGAGGTATTCATTGTTGTGATGTGTACTCAGAGGTTTATTTGGCATGGTTTCCCTCTAGATTATTTCTACGGCCAGACGAGGTCAATGGTCCTGGGGCAACACCCTAGGTGCTCCCTATCACAGTACATGGTGAGGTTGAGAGGCAACGCCCCCACGGGGTTTTCAAGGGCACCGCCCCCGAAGCTAAAAATGACTTTATATTGTAAAAGGCTTCAACTACTATTTTTTCTATTATTCTAGCCCTAATTGTGTAAGTGGCAAAAAGCTTGTATAAAAAGCTTAGGGTTAGGGTTTTCATAATGTGTGTGATACAAAAAACTTGGTTCTTGCAACGGTATTGAGCTGTAAGGGATTACGAATTGTAATTAGGCTGTAATCACTGGATTATAATAATATTGGACAAGTTGTTGGTGGATGTAGCCCAAGGATTGGGTGAACCACATTAAATCTTGGTGCTTTCTGTTCTCTTTTATGTGATCTATTATTTTCTGATATTGATTATATTTGCATGTAACTATTATTTTTGTCTAAGGTTAATTCGAACATTTATTTGGGGTTGTTCTTCTCATTTGGGTCTATAATATGTTCTCATTCTTTTAAAAAGTGATGATTAGATAAGCCAACTTGTTGTTGGTGATCTTGTATATGTGTAGGGTGATAGTTCTTTTTTATGTGGTGCCAAAAGTTGCAAGAGTGCTAGATAATTAAGATGTAAAATAAATTATGAAAAACAAGTGGAATAACTAGTGTTTGTTTGTAGTTTCATAATTTGGAGGGATAATCAGTTGCAGAAGGGATTATTGAAGGCGATGGATGTCTCTATCTTGTTGCAGTTGTATATTGACAATGGTGATGTAATATATGTGCATTAGCAAGCCAACTTGGTGATAATACAGTGATCTTTCTTCCATTTTGTTTCTTTGTTGTGAGCCTCTTTGGGCACTTCTATTGTGGTTGATCTAGCTGCAAGGTCAGGATGGAATGAAAGTGTGTCAAATTTAGGGAACGTCACTCTTAACACTTAAAATGGTCCAAGTGCGGTTGACTACATTATTTGCTCTCAAGATCACACCTCAAGGGTAGTGGAGATAGAGATAGGAGAATGGCTAATTAGATAAATCAATACCCCAATCCATTTTTTTTCTGAAGTTGCTCATTGATTTAAATGGACAAAGAGAGCAAATTCATCTTAACCATAAGCTTCATAACTTAGGAAAGCCATAATTGTTTTAGAGGTGCTTGTTAACAAATTGCTAAAACATTGGAGTCTAATTTAGATCACATGAAGTAGCAGCTTGTCGATAAAAATATTCCAATTCCTTTAATTCACAAGGCAAATCATATACAGCAACACCATGTGGATAAAGATACTACAATTCATTTAATTCACAGGGCATAAAAGAGTGCAAGAGAGCGAGATCCAAAAGAGATACAAAAAATTCTTTCTAAGCAAACACTTGGTTTGACAACAATGAATATCAACAATCAAAAAGAAAATTGAGAGGAATGAGTAAACAAAAGAAAAAGAAAAAAGTACAGCAAATTGCTAAGAGGTGAAAAAAGAAAAATATGTAAACATTAGAAGGTTTGAGCTAATTACTCATGGAAAACAAGATCCCCAAAAAAATTTAGTTAGAGTTGCAACAGAATAGGAAGCAAATAGATTATAAATCATAGAGTTTCAATGACTTGAATATACAAAGTTGTCATATGAGTGTGGACAAGGTAAGCATAAACCTTTGATAATCAAGAGTACAACCTATCTTTTTACTATAGAAGATATTATGTAAGTCATAATGAGGTTAGCAAGGAGAAGGCCCAAGATATTGATGTGTTGCTAGTTGAACATTTAAAATGGGGCATCACTGTCCTTACAATGCATATCAAATTTATTTTCAATGATGTAAACAAAAATGGCTTTCTTGAAAATTAGACAACCAATTTTGTGATTCCCCTTCGTGAAAGCGACAACATAAATAATTCAAAATACCATATTATTATGGCAACCATCTCCATCACAAGGTGTTAATAGCCCGAATATGCAAAGATATTGTATAATTGTGGGCAAGATAAGAATAAACCTACGATAACCAAAGGGACAACGAGACTTTTTCTGATAGAAGACATTATGCAAGTCATAAAAGAGATTAACAGGGGTAAATTGAACATTTGAAATGGGGCTTTGATGTCCTTACACCTCAAATCAATCGTATTTTCAAAAATGTCAATAGAGAGTTTTCTAAAAAATTGAACAACCAATGTTGTGATTACCTTCCACAAAAGCAAGGACATAAATAATCCATCAAATTGCAATATTGTAATGGATAACCCTTTCATAAGGAAACTCTATGGTAATATGATAGAATACAAAATCAACAAGTGGGCATAGAAGGTAACATATTGGTTTTAGACCATAACACTTCGCTATTTATCACTATTACATTTTTTATAGGACAAAAAAAAATTGAGTTGATGAGGTGTTTTGCTATCTTGCAGACTTCAAAATAGTCGTATACCACAAAATCATGCAACAAACTTTGGTGCAAAATGGAAGAACTAGAAATTCCTAATGAGCTTTAGGGTGGTGCCACATAGACTATATGAGCAACTCAAAGCAAAAACCAAAATGGTGGATGGGATGTTAGAATGTTTTGGTAGCAATATGGGTGTCAAACAACAATATCTACTCTCTCCAATTATATTTGGTTCATATATTAGTAACTTAAAAGAATGGCTAAACAAGGACTAATAGAGGAGTTCAACTAGGTAAATATATAATAAAATGACTTCTTTACGTAGATGAACTCATCCTACTTCAAGGTGCTTGAAACTTTTTGCCATGAGGTTGGGATGCAAGCGAATACTAACAAAACCAAGTTGATGATCTTCTCCTTGAAAGGAAACACAAAGTAACAACATTGTTTTTAAAAGACAATCACTTAGGGCACGTTTGATTTGTGGAAGATGATGAGAATTGACTTTTTCGTAATTTGGATTTGAAAAATTTTGTCTGTCAAAATTTGCAAAATGAAATTCGAATACCTTAACTTCTAATTCTACCTCAAAATCAAGGTATCAAACTTCCCACTAGCAACTAGGAATTGAAAATCAAAACCTAGCTGGAATTTTTGAGTAGTGTCAAAACAATGAAGTGGACTTTTTTTTTGAAGTCTACAAGCAACTCCAAGCATATGCATAAAAATGTATCTTCTTACTCATCGTCCGAGTGAAACAAACAGTAAAGTTAAATCTCAAATATAGGAATGAAAATTTGCAAAATCTTGATTTAGATAGATCAAGATTTTTCTACGCACTAAACAAATTCTTAAATTTAGTGAGTACAAATATTTAAGAATCAATTTTAACAAGAAACTCAACTAGTAAATAGTGAGTACAAACATTTAAGGATCAGTATTAACAAGAAACTCAACTAGTAAACATGCAAAACAAACAAAAAAATGGAAGTTCGATAAATTTTATATATGATGAGAAAACCTCTAATCAGTTCATCCAAGTGTCAATCAAACCTCTATTTCTAATGCAAAACACTTTTTTTTAAAGAATCCTTTAAAGATAGCATGTACAAATATATGGGGATTGAATTTCACAAGAAACTCAACCAAGAAACAAGCAAAGCAAAAAAAAAATATGAAGATTGGAAACCATCAGATTCCTTATAAATCAACTGTACTTACACTGCAATAATCCTTTACAAATGTGAGACTTGGGACAACAACATTTCAAATAAAAAATAGTAACGAATAGAAAGAATTCAATGACTTTTAATATAAGAAGCCTCAAAATTAATATTGTTATCCCTTATGATATCCTATTAGGAGAAACATGTACTTTTCCATTAGAAGCTTTAGCAATCACCCATGAAGCTATTTTTTAAAAAATAACACTAAGTATGTAAAAATACTAATGGCCTAAATTGATTATGGAGTTGAAAGATTGTGTTGGAATAAAGAATGTGTCGGAATAAAGAATGTGTTGGAAGAAGCAAAAAGATAAGTGAATGAAAAAAAAGGAAAGTTAACATACAAGGGTGTTTGGATACCAATTAAGTAAAAAACAAATTTCTTGTAGAAAAATTCAAGAATAAGCAAAATGGATGTAGAAGAGCCTACCATATCAATTAATTTGATCAAACAAAAGACCGTGAAAAAAAAGCATTTATAGAAAAAAATATCAAATTGAAAGCAAAAATGATCATAGCTCAACTTAAAACTAGTACTCAACATTTGAAATGTGAAACAAGTAGGTAGATAATACCTATTCTACAGATGAAAGAAGAAGAAAAACAGATTTGTCTATTCTATAACAAAGATGTGGTAGAGACATAAAGATTTTATCGGACAATCAAGTACCATTTAAAGAAACACAAAATTTTAGAAGCAAACAGTTCAAGTATTCTATTTGAAGAAACACAGCTACGAAAAATACGTTGTAGAAGATGGGATCTCAAAAAGAGAAGTTATAGAGTCCTTAAAATCTTGAAACCCTATTCAAGAGTGTGTGCCACTTATATTCAAGAGGTGTGTGCCACTTCGGAGGTCCCATTGACTATTTACAACATTAAAATCTTTCTTTCATTCATTCTTCTCTGTTTCTTCTCTGCTTAAAAATCTTTCTTTCATTCGTTCTTCTCTGTTTCTTCTTTGCTAATACCACCAAAGCCCCCCATCCCACTGGGTCTTATTCCATTGGTGTTTTTTCCCCCTTTCCGTGGAAGCCAGCAATCAATTGATATTTCCTTGCCCTGGTCGATCTTTTTCTCAATGGATAAATAGGAACAATTATTTCTTCTCCGCTGCCTTGAAACAGTTCTTTACAGTCCATAACTGGCCCCAAAATAGGTATATATATAAATAAAAAATTTTCCCCAACGGTAATTTGGAGCAGCTCCTCAAGCTTTCTTCAGGATGATCATACTTAACCTCATCCTTTTGTGGATTTGAAAGAAGCACAGCAACATTGACATCTTGATTTCTTGTACTCTTCTAGTGATGGATAGCTTTGGTTATCTGAAAATCATTTTGCTGTAAACTGCTTTAATGTTGCTTTAATATAATGTTATCCTTTAGCCCAAAAAAAGAAAATATTTATAAGAACAAATGGTTTTAAAATATAAACTACAGGTCAAGTTGCAGTCCACCTTAAACTAGTCAGGGTTGCCTTGACTTATGAATACCTATCAGCGTACACACCTTCACCCATTAGGCCTGTTTGGTCGCAGTGAGAGGAATTGAGAAATGGGAATTGCTATCCTAGAATAGGAATTTCTTCTCTCTGTTTGGTTTGACAAAATAGAAATTGGAATTTGACGCATTCTTGGGAGGGTTTGAGACTGTCACGGGGCTGGATTTTATGCTTATGCCCAGGTTAAGCCTTCTCCTTGAGAATCTCCAAACCACGCGCGGCACTGGCGATCCCTACTTCTGATCCACCATAAGATGCAACCATTTTCGTTCACCCAGACTACGCCTCCCTGTCTTCATCAAAATCTGACTGCCTAAACATACACTCCCGCGGAATAGAAGCACATGCCGAACCATCCTACTCTCATGGTTCTCTTCCTTAGGTGCTCCACGCACGCATCCTCGAGCCTCTGGTTCTACCCCTGTTCAACCTCAACGCTGAACCCCTACTTAACCCTTTTGATATCTTCGCCTCGGCGACTCCCATAAGCCCACCTTACTCCAACATCGGCCACATAGGTGATCTCAACTCCCACGAGTCTCTTGACCACATCCTGATCCTCTATGATCATCTTGCCACTCTTGAGAATGCACCGAGCTCCCAGAGCTTCTCATGTTCAACTCACCTGACTCCCTGAGCCCAACGCTGCACCACTGCAACCTGGCATCGAGAACCTCCTAGATTCTCTTGCTGAACACTGCATCCACACTGGCTGACTTGGACCCCCAAGAGTTCTCCCTAGCTCATGCATATGCTTCCAAAGCATACTCAACACCATCTTGACATCTCTCTGAACCTTCTAGCTCAACACGCATACACCTTGTGCATACTCGGCACCTCCACGGTACCTCTCTGAACTACCTGGCACATACGCACACCTCCAAGGTATACTCGGCATCCTTATGGCACCTCTCTGAACTTCATAGAGTCCTCCAGTCCAATCCTTAACATGAACATGCCTCCACGGCACTCCATCACTTGTTAGTCTCCCTAGCTCCCCATAGAGCCCACCTGAAGACCAACCCTTGCTCCCCACGGAACAACCGTCAACCTTAGCCAACTCTGGATCCCCATCATGAGCCCCAACTGCTTCGACACCCCAGTCTATGTCTACATGCCCTTGTTGGTGACCCTCAAGTCCTCGTACACCCGGTGCACTCAAACCAACCTCCTCATGCATCCACGTCGTCTCACGCTCAATCCTCGGATCCCTTTGCGTTGCACAACCTACTTGAGTTCCACACTCTAGCTCCATGATCCACCCACCCTGTGGGATGCTGGCAGGTTGAGCCAACTCGGTGAACACTCCGTAGCTTCACCTCTGAACCACTTCACCCATCAGCTTCACTCGTTTCACTCATGCACCACAAGCCTTTGCTCCTAGCCTTCCATCATGACTCACCTCCTTGAGTCATGCCCAACGACTACCTCTTCGGATACCTGACACAGATTCACCCGCTTGACTCGGCATCTCCTTGGCACCATTCCGAGACACTACATCCCGCTTGCCATACTTGACCACCACGGTCTCTGAGATCCTATCTCAATGCAAACCCATGCAACCAAGCACCCAGGATGTGCACCCATGGCCACACCCAACCGATACCGCACCACTTAGCCATCTAGCACAATGACACCTTTCCCGCACAGCTAACCTCAAGCCCACAATGCTCCTACTCGGACAAACCATATTGCCTCCTACCGCAAGACTAGGAAAACCACTTCCCTAGCTTTCAAACACCGGACAGCCCCAAGGGGAGAAAGACTGTCAACATTGATCCAGCTCCTCTGCTACACTGAGACAAGGACCTTTGTCATAACACCAAACCTCACCACGTTGCGTAACAGCGGAGCAACACTTCATTGCTCCTAAAGACTTCGCGTCACCTCTGTCTCCCGGAGACCAGAGGGAGGGACTACTCTGCTTCGACCCTCTCGAGGGAGATGGACTCTCAAGCCATCCTTCATGCACACCGGCACTTACCCTCCGCGGATACACCTCAGCTCGGCTCCACGCCTCGCCTACACCACAACTATGCTAGAGGGAACATCTCATAGCACAGTCCCAAGGTCACACCTCGGCCCGGATCCAACACCGTGCCTACACCACAACTATGTTGGAGGGGAACCACTCGCAACACAGCCCCAAGATACACCTCGGATCATGTCCCGGACAAGATCCTACACCACAACCATGTCTGCCCAGCACACGACATAGTCCCATTTACACCTCGGCAAGACCCACGTCTGCCTACACCACACCTGTGTGCACCCAGCTTTGCAGCACAGGCCCATCCGGCCTCAAGGTCTCATATCGCGAATCACCAGCCCCTTACAGAGACATCCATAAAATATGTATGCAGAGTAGAGGAACCGAACCTGGCACCTGTTGCATCCACGCACACAGATTTCATGGATCTTTGAACTCTGTTTGGATATGCCTGCAAGAGCAGCCTGAGATAAGGAGGGTCAAGAGGGGCAGTAGTACAAACTTTTACGTGAACAATGAGGCTTTCAAAGACGCTTGTGGCTATACATTCAAAGACTTCCTCAACATTGCCTCCATCGACACCGAAGGCGCAGCAATAGCAACTACCTGCAAATAAAACGTTCACTCTGTTAAATCTGTAGCTAGCGTATTGTTGAGGACACATTTGAGAGTTTGAGCTACAGTCCATCATGTTGAACACACGGTTTTCGCGCAATTTTTTGTGTTTGCCGATACATAATTCAAATTGAGTTTCTGACAATGATATCAGCGACGACCTACAGAGGATCATCAGCCGAAAACGATGCATTTGTGGTTCAGGAGTTGTGAAAATGATTTGTGATTCAGCCATTTCATCAAATAGTTTAGCAGATTTCTAATTTTAATCAAATAATCAAAAGTCAAAATGAGAATAACAATAGCTATTCCTATAACAGGTTTTTTGGAGAATGGATGTGCTCATTTTGGGCCACAAAATCTTATCGAGGCATCTGCTAGAAAATCTGTGATTGAACCATAGACTTAAATCTCACACCAAGATTACTTTTATGCAGAACAACAAAATGCCAAAGATGATCTGAATTGCTCTCACTATGCATCATCTATAACCACTATAGCTAGTTTCAAAGACACCAATGGTAAAGAAAAATATTGCCACAGTTAATGCTCCATACACAAAATCTTCCCCGGAAAAGCGATACAAAATCTGATCCAGGCATCCGCCTAGAAAATTTGTGATTAAACCGTAGACTTAAATCTCACACCAAGATTACTTTCATGCAGAAATACAAAATGCCGAAGATAGTCTGAATTTCTCTCACTATGCACCATCTATATGATAGGTCCCAGTTAGAACTACAACAGGTCCTCTTAGGGCGAGAACAGACCACAGAGTTTCTGAATGAAAAATTTACCTACTTCTCTTATTCATGTTGGCAACCAATAAATAAGCTGTAGCTTTAACAAATTGCCAAAATCCTAGTACAAATGTGACAGAATTGCAAAACAATAATAACATAACAACTTATTCGAAGTAGAAGAAAATCTCCAAAAGACTTGGTCTGCATGCCGTGCTCAGTCTCAGTCTTCTACCTACGTTACCACTTTTTAAGCAATCCCAAAATACTCGGGATTCTTCTTGACACGCCTGCCACTTCTTCAAGCAATCCCAAAATACTTGGGATTCTTCTTGACACGCCTGCCACTTCTTCGAGGCACTGGCCTATCAATACCTCCCCCAACGAGTGGGACCTTGTCCTCAAGGTCCTTGGTGGGAAATTGCTGCTTCAGCAAATCTGCATCTTCCGAGGTGGCCTCCTCCGCAGGTAAACAATGCCACTGTACTAAAACTTCTTCAACAAACTTATTGCCTTGCTTAACCCAACGAGTGTCAATAACCTTGTCTGGTTCAAGTTCCACTTCACCTTCCTCAGTGATCGGAGGTAATTCCTGGCTAACATCCATGCGCTCCCTAACATACTTTAAAAGGGACACATGAAACACAGGGTGTATACACGCTCCCTCTGGCAACTGAAGTTTATATGCCACTTTGCCAACTCGATGCAGGATAGGGTATGGCCCAAAGAATCGACTGGCCAGCTTTTGATGAGCTCTTTTAAAAGCAGTATGCTGGCGATGAGGTTGAAGCTTAAGGAACACCATGTCGCCCACGTCAAACTCGACATCTCGTCTCTTCCGATCAGCTACTTGCTTCATCCGATTGATGGCCACTCCCAAGTTACTCTTCAGTTGCTGCAGCAGTTCATCTCTTCAAACCAAACTATGGTCTACTTCATTCACTGGTGAAAGGCCAGCTTGATAGAAAGGAATGGTTGGTGGCAACTGACCATAGAGAGCCTGGAATGGTGTCATAGCAGTGGAGATATGGTATGTGGTATTGTACCAAAATTTTGCCCATGGCAAGAACTCTACCCATTTCTTAGGCCACTGATGAACAAAGCTACGGAGGTACTGTTCTAGACAGCGATTCACCACTTCTGTTTGGCCATCTGTTTGTGGGTGGTAGCCTGGTAGGCTGAGCTAAGTTTGAGTTTGGTCCCTGACATAGTGAAGAATTCTTGCCAGAATTTACTGATAAATATGGGGTCGCGATCGCTGACTATGGAGTGCGGCATTCCATGTAGTTTGATTATGCCCTCCACAAATTTTTCTACTACTGTTTTTGCAGTACAAGGATGAGTTAAAGGCATGAAATGGGCATACTTAGTCTGTCAACGACAACCAAGACAGTATCCTTTCCGTGCAAAGTTGGTAAGCCTTCAATGAAGTCGAGCGTAATATCATCCCATACTTGACATGGAATGGGTAGAGGTTGGAGAAGTCCAGCTGGTGCAAGAGCCTGGGACTTGATTTTCTGGCAGACTTCACATGCAGCAACATACTACTGGACATCTTGATACATTTTAGGCCAATAGAATTGTTGGGCTAGCCTTTTGTAAGTTCGCAAGACTCCTGAATGGCCTGCAGGCTTACTGTCATGAAACTCCCCCAATATTTGCTTGCGCAACTCCTGTATATGGGGCACCACCACTTTATCTTTAAAAAATGCCAGTCCCTCACGTAGCTTATATGGGCCTTCAGGCTGCTCCTTAGCTATTTGGCTCACTTGGCCTATGTAGGCATCCTCCTGTGAGGCCCTTTTTATATCCTCCCATAATTGAACCTGCGGCACAAAAACATAGTTAAGAGTTGGACTATTGGGCTTGCGGGATAGAGCATCAGCTGCAGAGTTGTCGCGGCCTGGCCGATAGACAATTTCATAATCATATCCCAACAGTTTAGCCACCCATTTTTGTTGTTCTGGTGTTGCTACTCGCTGCTCCAAAAAATATTTGAGGCTCCGTTGGTCTGTTTGGATGCGGAATTTCTTGCCCAGCAGGTACGGACGCCATATACGTATCGCTCCTACTATAGCTAACATTTCCTTAGCATAAGTAGACCATGATTTCTTTGTGATGCCCAATGCACGACTCATGTAGGCAATTGGTTGTCCTTGTTGAGAAAGAACTGCACCTATCCCTTCCCCAGATGCATCAGCTTCAATGGTGAAATTATCGTTGAAGTTGGGCATGGCTAGCGTTGGTGTGGTGATCATAGCATTCTTGAGTGCAAGGAATGCAACTTCAGCTTCATCACTCCAGCCAAATTGGCCCTTCTTGAGGAGATTAGTGAGAGGGCGGGCGATGATGCCATAATTTTGAACAAATTTCCTGTAATATCCAGTGAGTCCTAAAAAACCAACTCTGAAATGTTAGTAGGACGAGGCCACGAGACCATGACTTTGATTTTTTCTATGTCTACCTTAACCCCCTGATGTGTAACAATGTGCCCCAGGTACTCTAATTCCTATAGGCTGAAGGCGCATTTTTTTGATTTGATGAAGAACTTGTGCTGCCTTAGAATTTCTAGTGCACTTTTTACATGGTGTAAATGAGTTTCCCAAGTAGGACTATAGATTAAAATATCATCAAAGAAAACTAGGATATATTTTCTAAGATGGGGGCGAAAGATAGAATTCATGAGAGCCTGAAAGGTGGAGGGTGCATTGCACAACCCGAAGGGCATAACTAAATATTCGTAGCGGCCATTGTGGGTACGAAAGGCAGTTTTAGGAATATCTGTGAAGTGAACTCTTACCTGGTGATATCCTGCCCTGAGGTCCAGTTTGGTAAAATAGGAAGCACCATGAAGCTCATCTAACATATCTTCAATTGTAGGAATGGGAAAGCGATCTTTTATGGTAACCGCATTGAGAGCACGATAATCTGTACAGAACCACCAGCTACCATCTTTCTTTTTCACCAATAGTACTGGGGATGAAAAAGGGCTCGTGCTTGGCCGAATAATTCCTTGATTCAACATCTCCTGTACCTGTTTCTCAATCTCAGCTTTTTGGAAGTATGCATATCTATATGGTCGAACATTGATCGGCTCTACCCCTTCCTTGAGAGGAATACAATGCTCGACTTCCCTTGTAGGTGGGAGCTGAGTGGGCTCGGCAAACACCTCCTCAAATTGCATTAAAAGCATGTGCATGTCGGGTTGCATGCCCCCTGGTACTATATCCAGCGATAACTGCATGCAAATGGCGATCACCGTGTGGCCCTGATGCACTTCTTTGGACATTTCCTTGAGAGAAGAAGTTTGCAACTGTTGGTTATTTGACCCTTGGAGTCTCTGAGGCTCATTCTCCCACTCAAACTCCGTAGTCGACTGCTTCCAATTACATGTGACTGACCCCAACATTATTACAAGGTAATTGGTAAATACTTGCTTATTAATAACAGAGACCGAAAGGTCAATTTATACAAAAGGAAGAGACGATGTTTCCTTAGGAAACGATCGTAAAGAATAGAAACATTCTATTCCAGAGAAAGCAAAAAACGAAAGCAAACTAAAGCTAAAGATATTTACAAGATAACCATTAACTAATAATAGACGTCTTATCTATTATTGTAATACCCTCCCTTAATGGTTAATCTATCTAACACACCAAGCTGTCCTTTGAATTTGACAAACTTATCAGGACCAAGAGGCTTGGTGAGAATGTCTGCAGTCTGATCTGAGGTAGAAACATACTGCAGATCTATAGTCCCGTCTTCAACCAGTTGTCGTATGTCATGACAATGAACATCCACATGCTTGGTTCGTTCATGGAAGACTGGATTCCGTGCTAACTTGATAACGCCTTCGTTATCAACAAACAGAGTAGTCGGTCCTGCTGGTGACATCTGCATATCCCCAAGCATCCGACAAAGCCAGACAGCTTCACATCCTGCCTTAACAGTCCCTCTATATTCAGCCTCTGTAGAAGAGAGAGAAACTGCCTGCTGCTTCTTGCTGGTCCATGTGACTGCACTGGATCCCAAACTGAACACATATCCAGATGTTGACTTTTTATCGTCAATAGAGCCTGCCCAATCTGAATATGTGAACCCACTGAGTTTAGGATTAGAACTCCGAGAATACAGAAGTCCATAATCAGAAGTGCCTTTCACATAACGAAGCACACGCTTTGCTGCCATCCAATGATCAGCCTTAGGAGCTGTCATAAAGCGTGAAATATAGCTGACTGCGAAGCTGATATCAGGCCTAGTAGCAGATAGGTAGATGAGGCTGCCTACTAGTTGCCTATACGTAGTATCATCAACGGAAGGAGAATCAGACTTGGCTGATAACTTGAGACCTTTCTCCATAGGTGTAGATGCAAGTTTGCAATCCTGCATTCGAAATTTGTTTAACAAGGCTCTAGCATATTTGGACTGAGAGATGAATATACCAGAAGACTGTTGCCAAACTTCAACACCTAAGCAATAATGCATGAGCCCAAGGTCAGTCATATCAAAAGACTGGCATAAGTGTTGTTTGATTCCCTGAATCAAAGATGCCGAACTACCAGTGATGATCAGATCATCCACATAGATAACCAGAAGGATGATGTCACTGTCAGTAGTCTTGATGTACAGATTTGAGTCTGAAGAACTCCTCTTGAAGCCTTGATCACTGAGGTACGTATCAATCTTGATGTACCATGCCCGAGGGGCTGCTTCAAACCATAGAGAGCTTTTACCAATCTGAGAACCTGATGGTCTTTACCAGCAACCTTGAAACCAGGAGGCTGCGTCATGTAGAACTCTTCATGGAGATCACCATTCAGGAAAGCACTCTTTACGTCCATCTGATGGACCTTCCAGCCAAACTGTGCTGCCATGGCTAGGACTAATTTGATGGTGCTCATCTTTGCAGTAGGAGCAAAGGTCTCCTCATAATCAATGCCCTAACGCTGAGAAAAGCCCTTTGCCACTAAACGAGCTTTGTACTTATCCAAAGTACCATCTGATTTGTATTTGATTTTGTAGACCCATTTGCAGCTAATGGGTTTCTTCCCTGGGGGAAGATCAAAAAGGACCCAAGTGTTGTTCTTCAGCAGGCTCTGGTGTTTAGATTGCATGGCCTGTTCCCACTCTGGAATTCCTTTAGCCTCGGAATATGTTTGAGGTTCAAACACACTGTGAATGTTGGCCATAAGAGCAAAGTTAACAGAATCTATAGTTTTGCTCTTTTTTCGAGTAGTTCTCCCATCAATGAGCTCATCATCATGAAGATCAGCAAGTGTCTTAGCCCACCACTTAGGTCGGAGAGGAGAATGACCAACAGTAGTACTAGGAGATGCTTGATCAGCAGGATCCTGATCAGAAGAATTTGGATCAAACTCAGGTGAAGCATCTTCAAAACGAGGTGATCCTGCAGGAGAAGCCGGAGGTGGTTGTACAAGTATCACTGGCAGGACTGGAGCTGTAGGAGCTATTGGAGCCCTCCCATCAGGTGGACCTAATGGAAGCCGAACTCCCAAATCATGAACCTGCATAGGCTGGTCTGCTGGATCAGGAACAAGAGAAACAGGCATGAATGGTCCTGGCTGCTCATCAAAGACTACATCGCGGCTGTATATGAGACGAGATGTCTCAACATCAATAAGGCGGTAGGCTTTGTGAAGACTGCTATATCCAGCAAGCATCAGTTTCTGACTCTTGGCATCCAACTTGGTGCGTAAAGCATCAAGGATCCAAACAAAAGCAAGAGAGCCAAAAACCTTCAGGTGACTGATTCTAGGCTTGCGACCTGACCAGGCCTCTTCCAGAGTTTTACCTTTGACCGCCACTGTGGGTGATCGGTTCAACAGATAAACTGCAGTGTTAACTGCTTCTGCCCAAAAACGCTTCGAAACATGTCTGTGTTCGAGCATGGAACGAGCCATCTCGATGATTGTCTTGTTCCGACGTTCAACTACACTGTTCTGTTGTGGCGTGTGGGGTGTGGTGAACTGGCGTTGGATGCCATGTGTATCCAAGAAGCTGGAGAAAACATTAGAACAAAATTCCCCCTCATTGTCTGATCTAAGAGTAATAATAGATTTCCCAGACTCTTTTTCAACTAAGGGTTTAAACACCTGAAATACAATAAATGCATCAGATTTCTTTTTAAGGAAATACACCCACATTTTTCTACTGAAATCATCTACAAACAACAAAAAATACTTGTACCCAAGAACAGAAGGAGTGGCCATAGGGCCGCAAATATCAGCATGAACAAGCTGAAGTATTTGAGAAGCTCGCCAAGAATCGCCACTGGGGAAAGGTGTGCGATGTTGCTTCCCAGCCTGACATGCGTCACAAACTCCAAGGTGTTGGGTTTGAATCTCTGGCAAACCAAGAACAAGCTCATCCCGAGCAAGTTGTGAGAGATAATGCACATTTAAGTGCCCATATCGCTGATGCCAAAGTGAGCTGATGGAAGATCGCCGAGCAGCCATAGCTAAGTCCTGAGAATCACCAGAATCAGTAAGTCTGAAAAGACCATGATCCTCAAGACCAACTGCAATAGTAGACTTAGTTGCCCGATCAGTGATGGTGCACTGATGTGAACTGAAGGTGACTGCCAAGTGTGGAGAATGTCGCAGCAACTGACTAACCGAGAGTAGATTTAGTTCCATCCCTGGAACGTAGTACACATCAAGGAATATGAGTTTCCTCCCAACAGACTCAATTTGAATGTTGCCTTTACCAACAACCGTGTACTCTTCTCCACCACCAAAGATAACAGAATCTGAATAAGGCTGGTAGTCAGTAAACCAGTCTCTGCGGTGAGTGAAATGTCGAGAGGCACCTGAATCAATGTACCAGGCAAATGACTGTACATGATCTGCAGGTCTTTTAGCCATGAAGGCATAAAAGGCAAATTCCACCTGCTCAGTGTGCTCTGCATTGTTCGCTTTGGGTTGCGAACCTGATTGCTTAGACTGGGCAGCTAAGCGTTTCCGACATGCAACCTTCATGTGACCATACTTGTGGCAATAGTTGCATTGAATGTTCTTCTTTTTGGTACCATCGGATGCTGGAGCAGAAGACTTCTGCTGAGATGGTTGTTGAAACTTGCCCTTATCCTTCTGAAAGGATTTCGCAGCAAAGGCTTGCTCAGTGGAGGTGGAACTGGAGCTGCTACCGAACTGTTGTTTCCACCGATCTTGCTGAAGTAGCAGGGTGCAGAGATCAGTGAACTTTAGATCAACACCAGTAGATGTGATGTTGAGAGTCTCGATAAAATGCTCATAGGAATTTGGTAAACTCCGAAGAGTGATTACCACAATATCTTCTTCCTCCATCTTGCGACCGATGGCAAGTAACTGATCACGAATTTCCTGAATCCGATTCAGGTGTGGCTGGAGCGAGGTGCGCTCATCCATGACAATAGAAAACAGAGTGTTTTTCAGAAAGAAGGCTCTGCTCTTGTCGGAAGTCTCATGAAGACCTTTTAGATGTGTCCAGATTTCGGCCGCTGTCTTGCCGGATGGAATCTGAGAAAGCTGGTCATCAGCTACGGAGAGTTTGAGAAGCATTACTGCCTCTCGATTGTTCAGATCCCATGTATCTTGATCAAGACCCGGAGAAGTCGGACGCTGCTTAACACCCAGAACAAGTTGATCGGTGTTTCGATATTCGAAGATTGCGATGATGCGCTGCTTCCAGGTTCCATAATTGCGACCATTGAATTTGGAATTATGCTCGAGCAGAATATTTGTCAGAGATGCCATGGCACGTTTTTCAATGAAAACTGTGAAAATCTGTGAAGGCACGTTCTTCGAGGCAAAAATACGGAAGACCCAGAAAAATCAGAGAATGACCCAAAAGAGAGCTTGAAAAACCCAGAAGGAATCTGCTGTCGTTTTTTGAATCCGCTGGCTCGAAAATCGAGGCACAAAAATTGAAGCACCCAAAAAAAACGGACGACAACCGAGTTGAGCTCTCGAAAAACCCACCAAGAATCTGCAAACAAAAAAAAATTTCGACCCCAAAAATTAGGGTTTCGAAAAAAAACGGCCCTAGCTGAAAAAAGCTTGAAAAAACTTCAGATTTCTTGATGAAAAATGGTCGAATCTGCTTCCCAGAGCACGATGACAGACTGAGACGGCTAAGAGCATGAAGATTTGATATAGAAACATGCAGATTTTCACCCCAAAAATGCGAGTCTCTAAAAAATGGCCACGATTTCCACGCGATTTGCAGACCCGTAATTCGGGAATTTCTCCAAGCAGAAAAACCCTAGGTGGGTTTTGGAGAAATTAGCTGAAATAATTTTGAAAAAATTTAAACAAATAATTTCAAGAAGAAATTATAAATTTTTCCGAAAAAATTTAAGTATTTAGCTCTGATACCATATTACAAGGTAATTGGTAAATACTTGCTTATTAATAACAGAGACCGAAAGGTCAATTTATACAAAAGGAAGAGATGATGTTTCCTTAGGAAACGATCGTAAAGAATAGAAACATTCTATTCCAGAGAAAGCAAAAAACGAAAGCAAACTAAAGCTAAAGATATTTACAAGATAACCATTAACTAATAATAAACGTCTTATCTATTATTGTAATAAACATTTCCAACCACTGGACCCCGAGTATGATGTCGAGACCTGCTATGGGAAGGCCATAAAGAGTGAGAAAAAATGGAACACCTTGATGATCAACCAATACCTTTTCAAACCTCCCTTGGCAGCTCAATTTTTCTCCGTTGGCTACCTTCACAATGAACGGGCTGGTTGGTACAACTGGTAGTCGAAGCAAGCGAGCAACTCAGTCACTGATGAAGTTGTGAGTTGAGCCGCTGTCAATGAGGACCTCCACCTCCAGTCGCCCAATCTTGGCAGTTACTCTCATCGTCTTAGGTGATGACCATCCTGTGAGTGCATGTAGTGAAATTTCCGGCTTAGCTTGCTCCTTGGTCTCCTCTTCCATCATTTGCTCATTTGACACTTCTTTGTATGTGAAGGTTTCGATGCCTGTAGGTCCTTCCACAAGCATCAGTTGTGGACCTTTGCATTTGTGTCCTATAGTAAACTTATCATTACAATTAAAGCATAGCCCCATGGCTCTCCTTTTTAGCATCTCCTCCCATGACAACCGTTTGACCGGATAAGTCGAGTTGGGCCTAGCTGGTGCAAGAAGATTCAATGGCGATCGACTGCTCTGTGGTCGTGCAAGTTTTTGTTGGCGAGTCAGTTGTTCATCTCTCATCTGGGCAAGGCTGATGGCCTCCTTCAATGTTCGTGGCTTGAACATGCGAATTCCATCTGCTATCCCTGGTTTGAGACCCCCCATAAAAGTCCCGACCAAAGCTTTCTGTGACCATCCTTCTACACGATTGCCCAGCCTCTCAAATTCTTGCTGATAATCTCTTAATGACTCCACTTGCCTAATGTGAGATAGAGCTTCATCAAAATCTTCCCCTTCTGTGGATCCAAATCGAGCCCACAATTCTTCCGAAAAAATTGCCCATGTCACCTCCTTTCTCTCTTCTTTAAATGTTCTGCTCATCCATCGCCACCACTGGTTTGCCTCACCCTCTGAATGAAATGAGGCTAAAGCAACTTTGCGTGTCTCCGGTGTTTCCTGGAACTCAAAGAGCTGGTCCACCCGGGCAAACCATTCTGTTGGGTCGTCCCCAGAAAACCTTGGAAACTCAAGCTTGGCCATTTTGGAAGAAACGACCATACGGCCTCCGTCAAAATCATCCCTGCTGTTGCGTGAATGTCTTTCTTTTTCGTAATGGTTATGGCTGGAGCTATCCTTGTTTGAAGACAGCATCTCAGACATACGGCCAAGCGTTGATTCGAGATGACAGAATTTGTCAGCCATTCCCAATTCCATTCGCTGCATGCCATCCTGAAGTCCTCCCAGCTCAGCTTCCAAGTTCTCGATTCGCTCTTTGTTGCTTGCCATGACTAAAAATGCAGCTCTGATACCAATGATAGGTCCCAGTCAGAACTACAACAGGTCCTCTTAGTGCGAGAACAGACCACAGAGTTTCTGAATGAAAAATTTACCTACTTCTCTTATTCATGTTGGCAACCAATAAATAAGCCGTAGCTTTAACAAATTGCCAAAATCCTAGTACAAATGTGACAGAATTGCAAAACAATAATAACATAACTTATTCGAATTAGAAGAAAATCTCCAAAAGACTTGGTCTGAATGCCGTGCTCAGTCTCAGTCTTCTACCTACGTTAACACTTTTTAAGCAATCCAAAAATACTTGGGATTCTTCTTGACACGCCTGCCACTTCTTCAAGCAATCCCAAAATACTTGGGATTCTTCTTGACACGCCTGCCACTTCTTCGAGGCACTGGCCTATCAATAACTATAACAGAATCACACTTCACTTTCAGAAATGATAGCTAGTTTCAAAGACACCAATGCTAAAGAAAAAAATGACATGGTTAGTGCTCCAGACACAAAATCTTCCCCGGAAAATCAATAGCAAAATCTGATCCAGGCATCCACCTAGAAGATCTGTGATCAAACCATAGACTTAAATCTCATTCCAAGATTACTTTCATGCAGAAAGACAAAATGCCAAAGATAATCTGAATTGCTCTCACTATGCAACATCTATAACCACTATAACCAAATCAAGTGTGCCTGAGGGACCAAACATGGCACATGCTGGTACAATAAATAAACAGAAATGGACAGTCAGAAGAGAAGACTAGGCAAACTACTAAACTAGAGATTCTAGCTGGATGAATCCTTTTAACAGAATAAATCACAATGGCAAAGCTTCGAACTTTTGACAGCAGTGAGCAGTTCCAGAGGTTCGTGTCTGTGGAAATATTTAAGAAGTCTACTTGCACTGTTGACCCCTACACAAATAAAACGCTTCTCATAGTCTGATAAAACATTAAAGAATTGAAGTACTCAGCAACTGATTACTTAAGTTGGGCATTCGTTCACATGCGCAGCATGGGCAATTTAAAGTAAACAAAATACTAACTTCGAGGGGCAACTACATGCATTAAAATAAACTGTTAACAGTACCAGAATCAAGTTGCTTTTGTACACAGACTTAGCATTAGCATCTTGATTAAGAAAGAATTGGATGGAGGACTTCACCAACTCAGAGACGTGGCATTAGTATACTTCTCCTTGATGGTATCAATGACATGTACTGCTAGTAGTGTATGCATAAACTTCATACTCAACAGTAGTCTAAACCTAAGTTGCTGGTTCAGACGGCATGGATCCATTTCATACAAGACTTTTTTCATAGATATGCGTATCTATAGCAGCAAACAAGTTCATACACAAATGAAGCCAATAAGTTTTTCTTTTCATTTACAAATACACAAATGACATATAAAACAACCCTTTCGATCTTTTTAGTGGTCACTTTTAGGTTTAAAGGTCAAATAGACCTAAGTTGGCAAAACATCTTTACGAAAAAGTCAATAAAAAAGACTTCTCAGTCAAATCAAAATTCTCTCCAGATTCGTTTTAGGTTCCTCTGTCCAAATGAAGTGTTCTAAATTTGTCCAAAATTCTTGCAGGGTTCTTCAGAGAGAATAATGAGCGAATATATCAGACTCTGGCAGAATGTTGAGCCAGTTCAACAAAAAAATGATCAACCCCTCAAAATAAAATCATATGCACTTAACTAGATGCATCACAAGGCGGATAAATTCATTCCATCATTGTTTGAAATTGAGCCCATCCCCCTTTATGAAAGAAAATTGGCTCAATAATTAGATTGCAGCTGTAAGAAGGCTAAACCATGATAATGCCTGTCTGCGAGGCACAAAAGCCAAAATGGGCATCTGACAAATATAAGCAGCTCAAATTTCACTTACATCATAACGAGTCCCAAAAGGAACACGTTGAACTAAGTCTAGTCTCAACAAGAAAAGAAAATGTTGAATCACATGGAAATACATTTATCATAACGGATCAATGGAATCACTTGTATTAGAAAACAAGCTTAGTTCTCATGAATCAAAGGACTAAAAATGGTTGTGGCTGCCAACTACACATACAACCAAAAATTAAGTAAGTCAAGATAGTGGCTACCTGTCAGACACAAAGATTTAAGATGACCATTGACATGTTCTAAACTTATAAAAAGCTCGAATTCCAATTGAAAAAGACAACATTGGCTCCCATAAAAACATCTGCTAAGCACATTTATCATAAAACAATCAACGCCTCTTTTACAGAAAATAGCTTGCATGCTAAATTAATCAATCGGATTAAACTATTTCAAAAAAAAAAGACAAAGTTGGCTCCCATAAAAACATCTGCTAAGCACATTTATCATAAAACAATCAACACCTCTTTTACAAAAAATAGCTTGCATGCTTTAATCAATCGGATTGAACAAATTCAAAAAAAATAGTTCAATTTTCAATCAGAAAAGCATAAAATTGAATCCCATGTAACATGTTGTAATAGAAAAAGCTAAATTTTCTACTGTGCAATTTAAGAATCACTAAAACAAAATCAGGACGTCTGTTATAGAATCTGTCACCTTCTCAAAAGATCACAAAACTTCACGGCTACTAAGTAGTAATTAACGAATTTCAGGTCTATACACAGTTAATTCCTAAATCCAGCTTACAACTACCGTAAATAGGATTTTAAAGGTCGGCATCCTCCTCAGGCTGCTTTAATTTTCAAATACAAATATTGATAAGCAGGAGATAATTTCCACAGCAAGTCAAATTGTGATATTGCTATCAGGATTTACCTATCATGGGTCAATGAGTTTGACTTAAAATCACACAGTTAAATCCTGATAACAATATCACAACAAATATTGACTTCAAAACTACATCAGAGAAGATGAGGAGGATAATATTATGAAAAAATCAACTAAATGCATTCATCATAACATATTAATGTCGCACTTTTAATAGAAAACAAAAAATAGATTTCCAAACTCCAATTTAGGGACAGCGAAGGCCAATCACATAAACAAACCCCGAATTCATTTCATCTCTAAACCTAATTCACTGGTATTTAATATAAAAATAAGTCAGAAACTACGAATATGATTACATGTAATTGACAACGATAAAACAGATCGATAATTGATTTTAAGATTTAACGCATAAATGAAATCATAGATTTTCATTAATCTAGTCTAATGATTTGTGAATGCCAATTGCATAAATGAAATCTGAATCCCTGCTACAAAATTCTTATCGAAACAGACAATTTAAAAAACCAGCATATAATGTAAAAACGCGATGCAACTCCTTCCTGGACTAATCCAACTCATCACTAAACCTTATTTAACCCAAAACCGAATTCGTGGACAAATCATCTTAAGCCTCGGCTTTCTGATAGACATAAGTCAAACCACATTTACCGCAGTAATGCCTGTCAAAGTGATTGGCCATGAAAGTTCCAGCTCCACACTCCTGATTAGGGCATTCCTTTCTGAGCCTCTGCACCTTCCCAGAGTCATCAACCTTGTAGAACTGCAAAACAGCCAACTTGACCTTCTTCTTCTTGTGCTTAATCTTCTTGGGTTTCGTATAGGTCTTCTTCTTTCTCTTCTTCGCACCTCCTCTTAGGCGAAGGACCAAATGAAGGGTGGACTCCTTCTGGATGTTGTAATCTGCAAGGGTCCTGCCATCCTCCAGCTGCTTCCCAGCAAAGATCAGCCTCTGCTGGTCAGGAGGAATACCCTCCTTATCCTGGATCTTCGCCTTCACATTGTCGATTGTATCAGAGGATTCTACCTCTAGGGTTATTGTTTTACCAGTCACTGATATAAATACATACCAAACCCTACATTAAAAAATTAAGGGGAGAAAATCCAAACAGAAACACAATATGAAGGAAAAACAATCGATCAAGTATACAATGAAATACATTTATCTTGATCATGTGTGCAATGAAAATGAATTTATCTATCTGCAGAAGAAAGGAAAACAAATTGATGCTGAGACTACGGCACAAAAAAAGAACCACTAGAGATTAAATTCATGTTAAGTAGGAGGAAATAAGACTGTTTACATGTTTTCACGAATATCTGCATCTTAAACACGTCGCCCTGCTCCAGACGCCTGCGGCGGATGAAAAATCCTTCTTTACACCCGGAGACACTAAAAACCCTTGAAACCCTAACCGCAGGGTCCTATGCAGCTGCTTAAGTGGTCTCATGGAGAGGGCTTTGAGATTTATTTGAAGTAGGAGATAATGGAGATAAATTGGTTAGATTATGGTTGAATATTTAGAGAAATAAAGGGCTACTTATATTTTCATGGCACCTCGCTTTATTAATAAAAATATAATTAAATGTTTTACAAGATTGATTGCACTTTGATAGAGATGATATGACACCTTTACAATGGATTATGGAGAATCATTTTAAATTTGATTTATAATGTTCATATAATTAGGAGTTAATAATAAAATTATGTTTTAAATATATTTAATGTAAAAAAATTATAATTAATATTTAAATTTAAGTAAAATATAATTAAAATATATTATGCAAGAGTCTACAATAGTAACTTAAACTAAACTAATTTTAAAAATAAACTGAAAAGTCTATTATGAAAATTAATAGAAAAAATAATATGAAAAAACCAAGTAAGATAGAGCAAAACAAATTGTTAGAGTAGTAAGATATGTATTATTAATTAGATTTTTTAATTATTTTTTATGAATAGTCCCTTCCTTATATTTAAAAAAAATATAATAAAGTTACATATTAAGTCATTTATTATCTATAGCTTGCTTAAGAATTTCTTTTATTAATTGCTATCATGCAACCTAGGTTAGTTTCCTTTTAGGCTTTCAATTTCCTTTTATAAGGATTGATCTATCTCTACAATTCATTCATTTAATACAATTGGAATATCTTTTTTGCACATCAAGAATGTTTCACCTTCTTATATCTGTGAATTCGACCTTCGTAGCTTTGTTCCTCTCTTTCTTTGACATGTAGTGATTTTTGTGAGTTATGGGGTTGAACTTTCATCGATTTCTACACAAACAATAAACTAACACAATTATAAAAACTAAAAAACTAAACCAATTTTTAAAACTAAACTATAAACTAATTTAAAAATATTTTAATGTTTTGAATAATAAAGTTCTATATTTTAGATGTCATTCAAGCTACCACCAACATAGAAGTCTATATGTGGAGGAAAAAAATCACTTCCTTACTATAATGTGGGTACTCATTTAAATATCTATTTTAATTTTTCAGTTGTATTTTTAATTCGCAAGATCGGTGCAATATATAAATTGATTGTGTAGATTTGTAGTAGCTTTGAAAATTAATCATGGGGAGTGCATATGCCGTTTTTGTGACACAAAGCATGAACCCAAGGAAAATTAGCCAAATAGGTCCTTGAATTTGAATGTCATCATTTTACCATATTTTACCTCTAATAACATTTCCTTAGGTTGACTCGTCAAGTAGTTTTTTAAGTTTTACGTTTTTTAACCAACATTGGTAAACTACCTAAAGGACTATAAATAAGTTGTAGTATAATGTAAAATGTATTAGACTATAAGTTTCTCTTCATTGGATAACAAGATTGGACTCTGAATGTAGCCCAATATTGGGTGATCTACGTTAAATCTTTTGTCTTATCTTATACTTAGTGTACTTTATGCTTTTGCATTATTAGTTATATTTGCATGTAATTGTAATATTTTTGTTATCCAACCCTAATAAGTGGTATCAGAGTGAGATTGTTTCTAGTTATCCTCTTCAAGAAGGTCTCATAGTTAAGTGGAGGTAGTGGTAGGTGAGGTTTAGATGAAGGTTAAGAAATTTAATGAGTGGAACTTTTAGTTATGGAAAATGCAAATGGAGGATTATCTCTATCTGAAGCATTTATTGAAGCCATTGAGAGAAAAATCCAAGACAGGCTCAAATATGTTAGATAAGGACTAGGATATTTTGGGTAGAAAATAACTAAGAAATATTTGGTTATGCCTAGCATAATCAATAGCATTTAATATTACAAAAGTGAAGACAAATAAATATTTAATGGAAACCATAGCAAAATTGTATGAATAGCCTTTTTCTTTGAATAAGTTATTTCTTATGAAGCATTTATTTGATGGGAAGATGATAGAAGATGGCTATGTTGTTGATCATTTTAATGTGTTCAAAACGGTCATTAATCAATTATCTTCTATAAATTTCAATTTTGATGAAGAAATTAGGCCTCTTTTGATTGTGTTATTTGCTTCAAAGATGGAATGACTTGGTAATGGTCATCAGTAACTCTATTTGTAGTTCAAATATTCTTAAATTTGATAATGTTGTTGGTGTTATTCTAAGTGAGAAAATTTATAGAAAAAGCTTTGGTCGATCCTCATCAAGCAGTGTTTTGAATGTAGAAAGTTGGCGATAGATCAACAAAGAAAAGAAATGATTCTAGAAATTATGGGAAATCATGAGGAAGATCAAAGGGCGTGAGGTATCAATATGGAGGACCAAGATATTGTTGGTATTGAGGAAAACTAGGTCATAAGATGAAAAATCTTTGGTCTTGCAAGATCATCTAAGGAGACAAACAAGAAGAAAATAAGGTGGAAAATGTGGTTATAAGTAATAATTTTGAAGAGGGTGACATGCTTCTTTTCCTATAAAATTCAAATGATTCATAGGGTTTAAATTTAGAGGCTCGATTACATGCTACACCCCATAAGAGCTATTTTACGATTACGTCTGAGGGAATTTTGGGCTAGTTTATTTGAGATCTTATGAACCCTGTCAGATTGTTAGAAAGGGAAGAGTTAAGATTAATTAGATTAATTTATAAAATGTGAATCATTACCTATTATGGTACAAGAAGCAAGGAATGTTCTAAGGTTGAGTAGGAATTTAATTTCAGTAGGGAAACTAGTTGATGAGGGTTGCATAATTACTTTTAATGATAAAAAATGGAAGGTTTCCAAAGGCACCATACTAGTAGTAGCAAAAAATGTGAAAGCAAGCACCTTATATCTTTGTACAGGTAATATTGTTCATATACTTTAATTTTTCAAGAGAAAATAAATGTTCAGGAATAGTTGTTGTAGTTGAACAACAAGTACATCAAACAAATGTTGTAGATTCTGAAACAACATTATGGCACAACAGACTTGGGCATATGAAAAAAGTGTTAAAGAAATGATGTATGGTGAATGCAAAAGTTGTGAGCACCCCCTTGCCTAGACAACTGAAATTGGCAACGGATGTGTGTTCAAAGATACAAGAGAACAATGATAAAATGTCAAAGGTACCTTATGCCTCGATTGGAAGTAGTTTAATGTATGTCATAGTATGCACTAGACCAGATATTTCACATACTATGGAAATTGGTAATAGGTATATGAGTTAACATAGAATTTGATGTATGAGCATCCTTGGGCTTTAGTACTCTTGCATCACCCAAAAGTATATTTTTTATTTTCTATTTTACAGCTACCTGTCTAACAGTTTGTATTAGCAAACACTTATTTTATTTTCTAGGATTTTGCAAGCTTGACTTCATATTGTGGATATATGATGGATCCTTATCCTAAGTGTGCATATTTTAACGTGACAACTTGCATAAGTTATGCTTCATTTTCTTGGGTGTTATTTTCCTATGTTGCTCTTCGTGCGATGCCTGGTATTTAATTTGGCATGGTTTTATGTTTAAGAATTAGTTTATGCACTCTTAGATCTAGGAATTTTGTTAACATATGGACCTATACCTAAGGTCACAAAATGTTGTCTCTTGTATTATGTATTTGGTCATTAAATCATTAAGGGTTGGTCTTATAATGTAATGCACAATTCCTATTATTGGAGATTGTGTACTCAAATTGACCTAGTGTCTTGATGGTTATATATGTAATGTCCTAGAGTCTTGGTAGGTATCATGGAGGTAGTATCTTTAGTGGGGTACTTAGAGGAAGCTTGGATAGTGAAATTTGGTATGTAGTCTAGAATGTTCATTGGTCATAATTAGGAAGTCCTTAAAACCTGGCATATAGTGTATTTTACCATGCGAGTTGTCTTATGAATTAGTGCAATGTATGGTGAACATTTGATGTAATTAAGATTTGATGATAATATGGTATATATTGAAATTATATCTTATGTAGTTACGATTTGTTGTATTTGTTAAGGGCTTGGTCATCTCCTTTGGGGACTCACCTTTCTTGGACTGCATCAGAATTAAATGTTGGAATGCAATCAAATATATTCTCAAATACTTGAGAAGTACATCCATTAAATGTTAACATTTTGGGAGCTCTAATACTTATTTACAAGGCTATGTTGACTCATAGTTGGCAAAGGATTTAGATACTAGGCAAAGTACTAATTGACATATATTTATTGTTGGTGGGACAACAATGAGTTGGATTTCTTGATTACAGAAGGTGAATGTTTTATCCACTAGAGAGGTAGAGTATGTTTCTTCTACAAAAGTAGCCAAGGAGGTGATATGGTTGCAAATTTTTGTGCATGTTTAGGACACTTATAGACTAAAAAGTATTTGTTTACTAATAACCATAGTATCATTCATTTAAAAATAATTGTGTCTTGCATTCTAAGGCCAAACACATACAATTGAGGTATCACTTCTTTCGGTCAATTTTTGATGAAGGACAACTAAATATGGAAAGATACATATCGACAAAAAATCTAGCAGTTGTGTTTACAAAGGCACTGACAAGGAAGAAGTTGAATTTTTGTTCAGGTGCAAAAATCCAATGGGAGATTTAGGGGTAGTAGTGTTGCTACAAGATCAATATGTAAGCATAATGTAGTTGTTTAGTGTAGATCTTGACTAGTCCCCAACTAGGAGATTATTGGTTTATGATGACTAATCAGGCAGGTACTATATACTCACCATGTATCATGGGGTTCAGGGAAATGATATTTTTTTGTGGGGGGTGGGGGAGGGGAGGAGGGGGGCATTAATTTGTCAAGCATTTCCCTAGGTTGACTCATCAAGTAGGTTTTACTTATCAACTTATATTGGTAAACAACCTAAAGGGCTAGAAATAAGTTGTGGTATAATGTAAAATATATTAGTCAACAATTTTCTCTTCATTAGATAATAAAAGTGGACTCTCTATTTGGTGGATGTAGCCCAAGATTGGGTGAACCACATTAAAATTATGTCTTTTATTATACTTATATGTACTTTATTCATTATTGGTTATACTTGCATGCAATGGTTACACTTCTATCTTCTAACTCTGAAAGCATCAACTCTTTAAGATGATTGGAGAACTTTGTATAGATCCTTAAATTTGAAAATTAAACAACTTCTTTTGATGAGTGTATGGATATTGAATATTTCTCTTTCAAACAACTTCTACCTAAAGAATATCTTATTATGATCAACATTCCCACTTAACACCCAAGTGTCTAAACCTCTTTAAAGAAAAATCTTCCATTTGTTTGTATCATTGTATCCATAGCCACAAGACTAGTGAATGTTATCATTTGCAATGCAAAATTAAAAAAATCCATTGATTTCAGTATGCTTCAAATGAATTGCAATGATGAATGGTATATTTTTCATGACCATTGTACTTAATATATCTACATTCCTATTATATTTCTCTAGATCATGTGACATTTATAACTTAATCTTTCTAAGCTCATTGTCATCATTTGTGAGCAACATAATAGTCATTTTCCATGTCTCCTCACTTGGGGGGCAAGGGCATTATTTCACTCTTCTATCCATCTCAAAGGATCTATTTTCTTTCTTTATTGAGCTTTTTTATATGATGTCATCATTTCTTGCATGTGTTTATTGTGTTACAAAAGAATTAACATCATGTTGTGGTTTCACAACACATGCCCCAACTTTTATGTAAAAAATGGAGACCCCCTTTTTCTTTTGAGTCACAGGAGCATTCTCCTCAAAATAGGGTATCTTTTGAGGCACCTCGGTGAGTGGAACTACCGTGAGTTATGACTAGGAGTCTAAAGAGTAAGCGTCATCTAGGATCTAGCAAGTAGAAGGGTAGAATTCATGCACTAAGATCGAAGTACATACCTTGTGCAATCACGCACTTACACAAGGTGCACAACTTTCCCCTATTCCCATTTTCCAAACAAGTGCCAAGGTGCACACCTATGCACCATGTACACCTTGGCAAGGTACACACCCTTTTGTCCTCTACACAACCCCACCCTATTACTAGGGGCGGACCCCCTTGGGTTCGCTCATAGTTTTCATCAAGATATCTGGTTGCAAACCATCACACCCTTGAAGATTTGTAGACTTCAAGCCTTCGCAACATATTATGCTAAGGTAAAAACATGGTGTGGACATGCACACTTGTACACTTGTACAGGTGTGCATGTGCACCTACTCCACACCTCCATTGTAGAATAACTTTTCTAAACCATCTTTTTGTGCTCAACCCATGGTGTGCAGTTATGCACTAGATGTACACCCATGCAACATGTGCATGTCTGATAACCCAAATCCCCTTAAAGCCATTTTTGTGCTATTGTGCACCTTGGGCACTTGTGCAAGGTGCGCAAGTGCACACCATGTAGTTTTCTTTCAATTTTTTAGCTTTTAGTCATTTTTTGCCAATTTTTTTGATTTGTTAAGCATCATTTTGGCTTCCTAGAAAAAAATCATGATGTTTGTCTTTTGTGCAAGTTACCATGGTGTCATCATCTTTTACAATAACAAAGATCACACTCAAAGCCATGACCTTAAAATTCCAGGGAATATGTAAGAAGTCAAGGTTCATTGATTTGCACTCAAAGATTAGGAATATAGAGCTTAGACACATAGATTGAAACTAGTTCCTTGCACAACAAGCCCATTATAGATTGAAGATGATCTCTACACTCATTCTAAGTGGTTTGGTCAATGCAGTATCACACCTAGTATAGATGCAATCCTCTGAATTGATCATGACACTAGAAAAACATTGTCCCTAATGACAAGGTGGTAAGGAGTGTAATTGGGGAAGTTGTCTTGGACATCCAACCATACAATATAGAGAAGGTATTCCACCTTCCTCTAGATGATGAGTACCAAGAGATCACCTATGAGAGTGTCGTCCATTGGTACAAAGAAAAATAGCAAGAAACTAGAGACATAGTATAGGACAAGTACTTGATCACCAAGGTCCCACATGTTAAGAATTCAAGAAAAGTGGATATGATAAGAGGATATATGATTGACAATATTGGTTATTGTATTGTTCTCTTGAGAAGAGTGATGAGACTTCCAACAACATGTCATCTTGAGACATGGATGGTCTATTTTATAGAGACAATCAAAACAAGAGTTTGCAAGATCGAATGCGAGCACTATCATAAGAAGCTCTTTGGATGAGCATCTTACCTTGGTCAAGAATGGCCTACAGGTTTACATAACATCCTATGTGATCTACCTATTGGTGGAAACTATCCAAGTTTGGTAAGGAGGGGAAGCATACAAGATCCTAACGTGTGGCCACACATTATGTACTTTGAAATTGATGTAAAATAAGCTTGCAAATTATAGCCTAGAGTACATAATAGTAAATAATGCATTCATCTTCACAATATTCCACTTCATAGGAGGGGATTACGTGAAAGGGATATCAAGGGAGGTTGCAGCTAGAGTAGCACGTGTAGGAGGATACTTCATCTAGTATCATACATTAACATATATCTAAGTGACTAGAACCCTCCTTCATCCTAAGAAAGTACCATGCTATCCATACAATAGGCTTGTACTCCTAGAGATTGCCAGACAACTGAATTCTATGTATGAAAGAGTTCAAAAGAAGCATAGGAAGACATGGGTATGGTATATCACCATTATGCCTTATGAGGTGAAATAGAAACAAGACAAATGCACCTACGAGGTGGAATGGGAGAAGTATCCTCTAAAGGATTACCCGGTGGCTTGCCCATATTTTGATAACATAGGGATGATCCAACATGTTGTGGGCAAAGAGTTCATTCCAAATGCTAATGTCTAATATCATTGGTTGAATCATGTGGATGATTAAGAGGTCCAAATCAAGGACTATTGGAAGATGAACCTAGAAATTTTTTGAACCTACAAATACCTCTAAAGGTGTGGAATAAGGATAACCCCAATGTCCTAGATCTCACCCACAAAAAAGACAAGATATTTGAGCATCCTATCATGAACATAGAGGTAAACAAAGAGGAGAACAATGATATCCAACACTATGATCAAAATTTGGTTGAATTAACAAGAGATTAGATATGGAAGCCCTTCCACCTAGATGTTATACCTAATATTCCTATATTACAAGCACCAACAAGGCTGAAAAGGGCAAAGGAACCAAAGTCATTGTCCCCACTTACAAGGAGAAGTCCTTAGTTGGACCTGATATTGTCCATAGCCACAAAATGGATGTGGCATATATCTCTACACTCATTTTGAGTGGTTTGGTCAATGTAGTATCATACCCAGTATAGACACAGTCCTCTGAATTGATCATGACACTAGAAAAACATTGTCCCTAATGACAAGGTGGTAAGGAGTGTAACTGGGGAAGTTGTCCTAGACATCCAACCATACAATATAGAGAAGGTATTCCACCTTCCTCTAGATGATGAGTACTAAGAGATCACCTATGAGAGTGCAGTCCATTGGTACAAAGAAAAATAGCAAGCAACTAAAGACATAGTATAGGACAAGTACTTGATCACCAAGACCCTGAATACTAAGAATTCAAGAAAAGTGGATATTATAAGAGGATATATGATTGACAATATTGGTTATTGTATTGTTCTCTTGAGAAGAGTGATAGGACTTCCAACAACATGTCATCTTGAGACATGGATGGTCCATTTTATAGAGACAATCAAAACAAGAGTCTGCAAGATTGAATGCAGGCACTATCATAAGAAGCTCTTTGGATGAGCATCTCACCTTGGTCAAGAATGGCCCATAGGTTTACATAACATCCTATGTGATCTACCTATTGGTGGAAATTATCCAAGTTTGATAAGGAGGGGAAGCATACAAGATCCTAACGTGTGGCCACACATTATGTACTTTGAAATTGATGTAAAATAAGCTCGCAAATTATAGCCTAGAGTACATAATAGTAAATAATGCATTCAGCTTTGCAATATTCCACTTCATAGGAGGGGATTATTTGAAAGGGATATCAAGGGAGGTTGCAGCTAGAGTAGCACATGTAGGAGGATACTTCATCTAGTATCATACATTAACATATATCTAAGTGACTAGAACCCTCCTTCATCCTAAGAAAGTACCATGCTATCCATACAATAGGCTTGTACTCCTACAGATTGCCAAACAACTGAATTCTATGTACGGAAGAGTTCAAAAGAAGCATAGGAAGACATGGGTATGGTTTATCACCATTATGCCTTATGAGGTGAAAATAGAAACAAGACAAATGTACCTACGAGGTGGAACGAGAGAAGTATCCTCTAGAGGATTACCCAATTGCCTGCCCATATTTTGATAACATAGGGATGATCCAACATGTTGTGGGCAAAGAGTTCATTCCAAATGCTAATGTCTAATATCATTGGTTGAATCATGTGGATGATTAAGAGGTCCAAATCAAGGACTATTGGAAGATGAACCTAGAAATTTTTTGAACCTACAAATACCTCTAAAGGTGTGGAATAAGGATAACCCCAATGTCCTAGATCTCACCCACAAAAAAGACAAGATATTTGAGCATCCTATCATGAACATAGAGGTAAACAAAGAGGAGAACAATGATATCCAACACTATGATCAAAATTTGGTTGAATTAACAAGAGATTAGATATGGAAGCCCTTCCACCTAGATGTTATACCTAATATTCCTATATTACAAGCACCAACAAGGCTGAAAAGGGCAAAGGAACCAAAGTCATTGTCCCCACTTACAAGGAGAAGTCCTTAGTTGGACCTGATATTGTCCATAGCCACAAAATGGATGTGGCATATATCTCTACACTCATTTTGAGTGGTTTGGTCAATGTAGTATCATACCCAGTATAGACACAGTCCTCTGAATTGATCATGACACTAGAAAAACATTGTCCCTAATGACAAGGTGGTAAGGAGTGTAACTGGGGAAGTTGTCCTAGACATCCAACCATACAATATAGAGAAGGTATTCCACCTTCCTCTAGATGATGAGTACTAAGAGATCACCTATGAGAGTGCAGTCCATTGGTACAAAGAAAAATAGCAAGCAACTAAAGACATAGTATAGGACAAGTACTTGATCACCAAGACCCTGAATACTAAGAATTCAAGAAAAGTGGATATTATAAGAGGATATATGATTGACAATATTGGTTATTGTATTGTTCTCTTGAGAAGAGTGATAGGACTTCCAACAACATGTCATCTTGAGACATGGATGGTCCATTTTATAGAGACAATCAAAACAAGAGTTTGCAAGATTGAATGCAGGCACTATCATAAGAAGCTCTTTGGATGAGCATCTCACCTTGGTCAAGAATGGCCCATAGGTTTACATAACATCCTATGTGATCTACCTATTGGTGGAAATTATCCAAGTTTGATAAGGAGGGGAAGCATACAAGATCCTAACGTGTGGCCACACATTATGTACTTTGAAATTGATGTAAAATAAGCTCGCAAATTATAGCCTAGAGTACATAATAGTAAATAATGCATTCAGCTTTGCAATATTCCACTTCATAGGAGGGGATTATTTGAAAGGGATATCAAGGGAGGTTGCAGCTAGAGTAGCACATGTAGGAGGATACTTCATCTAGTATCATACATTAACATATATCTAAGTGACTAGAACCCTCCTTCATCCTAAGAAAGTACCATGCTATCCATACAATAGGCTTGTACTCCTACAGATTTCCAAACAACTGAATTCTATGTACGGAAGAGTTCAAAAGAAGCATAGGAAGACATGGGTATGGTTTATCACCATTATGCCTTATGAGGTGAAAATAGAAACAAGACAAATGTACCTACGAGGTGGAACGAGAGAAGTATCCTCTAGAGGATTACCCAATTGCCTGCCCATATTTTGATAACATAGGGATGATCCAACATGTTGTGGGCAAAGAGTTCATTCCAGATGTTGATATAGAATATCATTGGGTAAATCATGTGGATGATTAAGAGATCCAAATCAAGGACTATTGCAAGATGAACCTAGCAAATTTTTGAACTTGCAGATACCTCTAAAGGTGTGGAATAAGGATAGCCCCAATGTCCTAGATCTCACCCACAACAAAGACAAGATCTTTGAGCATCCTATCATGAACATAGAGGTAAATAGAGAGGAGAACAATGATATCCAACACTATGCTCAACATTTGGTTGAATTAACAAGGGATTAGATACGAAATCCCTTCCACCTAGATGTTGTACCTAATATTCCTATATTACAGGCACCAGCAAGGCTGAAAAGGGAAAAGGAACCAAAGTCATTGTCCCCACTTACAAGAAGAAGTTCTCAGTGATACTGTCCATAGCAACAAAATGGATGTGGTATATATCCATAGGGAAGCAAAGACTAAGTCTAAGAAGAAGAGAAAGGTAGCAAAGGTAAAGAAAGTGCAAGCTAAAGAGCCCCTAGTTCAAAAAGAAGCATCCATGTTAGTTCCTAAATGAAGCGGAATGACAATAGTGGTGACTAGGGAGAAAAGGAAGCTACAAGGAAGAAGGGAACTTCTTCCCCCCAGATTCTTGAGACTATCCCCGAGGCTAAGGAGGAAGGAGAAAATGAAGAAGAGCTTGTTTACGTGCCTTTGAATAAAAGAACACATTCAACCAAGATTATTGAAGAAGAAAGAAGGATAAGTTATACATGGAAACCCTCAATAGCACAAGAACAAGTGATCCAGATTGAAGAATCCATGGATTAGGAATGAGAAGGATGGACTGAGTCCACACAAAGGAATAGGTTTGATGCATTTAACATCACTGACTTCAACTTCATGCTTATGGAGTGGAAATGAAGGGTGAAGTAATAAGAGATATGTCATGCCAGGAACACACTACCTTCTCTCCACATGCTCTAGTCAAGATTCCTCCTCCACCTCTAGGGAAGTCCAATACACCATCTCTACTAGAACAAGACACTACACCATTGACTCCTCCAATTATAGAGCAAAAAAGCCAAACAACAAAGGATGAAGAGTATTCTATACATCACATAGAGGAAGCTTCTGAGGTATGAGGGGTTGTTGCCACTAAAGGGAAAGCTCCACCCATAGAACAACCACTAGTGGTGGAATAACCAAGAGTAGAGAAGACCAAGATAGATAAAGGAAAAGGACCAACATTTGAGACAACTTCGTCATCGGGTTAATACATGATTTTGATGGGCATTATTGAATCTTAGCTAAAATGAGAAGTAGAAACTCGACAAAGGAGGTACATAAAGGCTCCTAAGGAGGTTATGGAAATTTTGATAGAGGCGGTAATGTTGACAATATGGCCAATTAGATGTCTTGATGGTTGTCATTTATGGCAACATATACTCAACTTTTCATTTATGCATTCAGTGACAGAAAATTGTCTAAGTATTAGACACTTTACAAGAGTACAATGAATAGATCTTAACAGTATGGATGATGCACAGAGAGTTAGCTTATACTTAGTTGAGGAAATATTTAAGCTGATAGGCTTATATGTGGGAGCTTTGCTCCCAATTTTTGCAAATTCCTACCGGAAAATTGTCAGCCTCACTGGAAAAATTTTACCCTCACAAATTTCGATGCCAATAATGTTTCTATTATTCCCCTTTGATTTCTTTCCTTAAAATTGCCCTCCTCCTTTGTTGCTTCTGCATTGCTTTTTCCTCTTTGGTGATAGTTTCTAGCCTTTTTATACTGTTGTAGATCTCACCCAGATCAACATAAATCCCTCCGCAAAGCTTCCCATCAGCACTTCACTCTGCATTCAGTACAATTGCGTGGTTCCTCCCATTGTTTCCCCTTGTCCTACTAAAGCTTGTAAATAGTAAAAGTGACCTTCATACCAATGCAAAGGCCACTGATTGATTAATAAATTCTTGCTTTATTTTTGGACCACCATGATCAACATTGCAAGCTGTAGAGAGGCAATAAGTTGTTTTTGCTTCTATATTGAACATCGTAGGTAACTTCACATTGCTGCTATAATTTTTTTATGGGTTTTAATTTTTTGATTCTTTGAATATTTATAGACATTTATCATATCACCAGTAGCTCTGCTCAAGGAAAAAAAAAAAGATATCTGAGTCCAGAGCATAAGGGATTCCTGCCAGAATGTTTTGTGGTTGTTTATCTATTCTGCCATGGGATGAATTATAGAAAATATTTTATTCGTGTTTATGTGGGGATTGTAACCAACATTTTCCACTTACAAATTAGAAGAGGCAGGGCATGCCTTAATTTGTACCTAGATTGTTAATAAATGACACATATGAAAATGTTGATGCAAATTTGTTGGTTTGTATTACGATGTCGTCACTGGTTTAGAGCTCTGCAAAAGGGAATGCAAAAAACTTCCTTTTTTTTTGTGTAGTTCAAGTCTTGCTTTATTGTGTTTAACTGAGGAAATAGCTTTGTTGATAAAATGGACAATTTATGGATTTATTTTGATTTATGTAGTGTCGTTCTAAAGGGTTTTCTTTGAAGCTTCTTTTTGTAAACGAGAGACAGAGCAATCAACAATAACTACCTAAATAGAAATGCTTGCATTGGAAATAGGGTTATTTTCCATCAATAATGTCAGAGATTATATTTAAAAAATGATAATAGTGAATATTGAATGTAGGTTATGATATCTCATCTCATTATTGTATACTTAATTTCTTAATTAATACCTAAACAAGATGCACAACTTTATACTCTTTCTAGCTTTGAATCTAAATAGAAAAATAATTAATAGCAAGTAGCACTAATGGGATTAATTTACCTATTGAAAATTCTTAGTAGTTGTAAGTTGTTACACAATGTTGACATGTAATTTCTATTTTAAGTAGACAGTACTCAATTTTCCCAGATGCAGATTGTATCAAGCTGTTCACAACCATCTTTCATTTTATAACCACTTTAAAAATTATAATATGCATATTTAATGAAATGACATTTTTAGCTTTTTACCTTTGTTTCTATTGTTGGATTAGTCAAATCTATAATTAAAAATCTTTCTATTCTGTTTCTATTGTTTTCTTGTACTGCCACAAATTTATGAACTAAATAATATTTCCTCCTTTACCCTTCTGAACTTATGTCAAATTTTGTGTTGTTAATAGACATAGTGGAAATGCTTAGAAGATATATAGATTTAATGAACCAGACATGGTACAATATTTAAATTTTAAAACAATAGGTACAATGAGTTCGTGGATTGTGGTCAGTGCATATTATTGTAGAATGGTTCAATTCTTACTACGTATATTTTTAGGTTGCATATGTGAATTTCTTTTGACTGCTTTCTATTTGACTCTGCATTTTCATTTCTTTTCTTGTCTTAACTGCACACTCTGCACACATTTCAACTAGCATACTTGCTAACAAAATATTTCACAAAATTATCCATCCATATATGTTTCAATGTTGATCGCAATGCCAATGCTAATTTTCTTTGCATCATTGTTTTGTTCTACACTCCATTCCTGATCACAATATCTGAATGGATTTCATATTTTGATTGATAGGAAAAAAAAATCTGACTCATTCTCAGTATTTGCCTATTTTTGTAATTCATACTTGCACTATCAATATGTATACAAACTATTTTGGTTCAATCTTTCCAATAAACATAATTCCCTTGTTTTTAACATTCCTATTTCTCAATGCATACTACTACTTTTGCAAATAACAAAATTCAAAATCAAGTATTAATTGCAAATTTCTATGTTATAATAAATTTGTTTGTCTTCATTTTAAAAAAAACAATTTTTATACCATCCCTATCGGCTTCTAATTGCACATACTAAAGCGTGCAACTGCTAGTTATGACACCTTGATTATAATGTGTACCAGTGCACACGTGTGTACGATCAGTAGGCGCAAATTAAATTAAGTTTAATTGTGCTAGTATTTAACAGTGCAGAATAGAGCATAGAAGAAAATAGAGTTGTATGACTTTAGGAATTATTTTGGTTTCAAAATAATTACTACATCATGTTAAGCCAACTATGTGGATATTATTTTATATTATGTCAAGTGTGTGAAGAAATGGAAGCCAACTAAGCAACAATTTGTGAATGCACAAGATATAATTAAAGATCTTATGTTGCGTAGATAGTGTGAAAGTGAGTTACGTAGTGAATGTATGTGATGCACAGATATTGTGGAAGTTGCATGATTATATGTGACATGTGAACTATTGCGAGAACTATCTGCGAGCCTTATGTGATGCAAAATCTAATGTTAGATGAAAGCAAGTGCGAGTTACATCAGTAAGCAAGTATTGTATGTATATCTATGTTGTGAAGGAACTAAATTGTACTTCTTGCATACATTGTATTTGATCTACCAACTCCTAACAAGGCTAAGGCTACTAAGAAGGCCTAGTCCTCTAACAAGGACTTGAGACACTATATGCACTTCATAGACTCCTAACAAGGTCAATATCCTTAACCAGATCATATTGTTTAGTGAATCATCTAGTGGATATCATCCCCACCGGGGTTTTTCCTTGGCCAGGGTTTCCCTAGTTAACAAATAATGGTGTTATGGGTTCTCTATGTGTATGGTTATATTTACTATTCAACATTATTCTAGTTTACTTTCATATGCAAGTTATAAAGTAATTAATAATATTCAGTTGTGGGCAAAAGTTTGTAGAATATTGATTCACCCCCCTCTCAGTATTATCTATTTCTAACAATTAGTATCAGAGCATAGTTACTTTGAAGAGGTTTAATAACTTAAGTAAGATCCCAATGAATATAGAACAATTGAAGAAGAATGTTGAAGAAGCTCTTGAATAGAATGATCTTCTTACTAAAGAGATATAAAGATGCAAAAGTTTACATTGGAAAACTAAAAGATGATATTAATGATCTGAAATCTGGCAAGGAACCATTTACGCAGACTAGTGTTAATGATGATACAAAAAATCTCAAGAAAGAGAATGAGATTTTGAAACATGAGTTGAAATTTGTTGAACTAAAGTTGAGTCTTAAGACTAGTAGCAATAATAGTGAACTTGATCTAAAATCTAAGAATGCAGACCTTAGATCCCAGTTAAGTCAAGTGACATCTGAATTAGATTCTATTAAGATAAAACATGTAGAATTGGAAAAATACAACATCATTGTGAAAGGAGAATTGACACAAGCAAAACAACAATTAGAAAATCTTTACACAAGTTCTGAGAAAATTGATGAACAAATATTTCATCAAAGACCTTCATATGAGAAGATAGGCCTTGGGTATCTTCTTAGAGAGAAGTCAACAAAGAAAGACGAGATTAGGATAGAACCAGATTCTATAGCAGAAATCCCTAAAGAGAAGTTCATGTTGTTTGATGAAGTGGAGAAAATTGAATTGCCAAAGAAATTTGATGAACTTGGAACAACAGAGCAAGTTGAAGAACCTAAGCAAGATGATTCATCCAAAGAGGTAAGACATGAATTCAAAGGTAGATGTTTCATATGCAATGAAGTTGGACATATGAAGAGAGATTGTACAAGTATTTCTTTTAAACCTATTGCTAATTTTGTGAAGAACCTCCTTATAGCAATATCGTGAGAATGCTCGAAATAACAGAATACAAAGTGATAGCAGAACTCAGAATGAATCTACTGATCGCAGGCCACTTCGAGGGGGTAACCTCCTTTGAGCAAGCTCAATACAATAAATTCGTCCGTGCCCATCAAGGGCCTCAACCTATTCTTATATACTGGGTACGATCTAGAAAAGTAATACTACCTATGCATGTGGGATAATAAAATATACTCACGGGACGACTTACAAAGCATATGCGTCCAACAACACTATTCTAACAAAATAAACAGAAGGAACACACAGGTTCCTAACATCCCCTCTCCCTTAGAGAAAAGCTTTGTCCTCAAAGCTTAAGGTGTGGAAATTGTTGTTGAATCTGAAGAAGGGGTTCCCAGGTAGCATCCTCTGGTTGCATGCCATGCCACTGAATCAAGACCTCAGAGATGGAGCGAGAGCGAAGCTGGCGAGTGCGCTGGTCAATGATTGCCACCGGCTCCAGGATAATGGATCCTTCCGTATCCATTTCAGGGAGAGTAGTTTGTGCTCTGACAGTGGTACCCAGAACTTTCTTTAGACAAGAAACATGAAAGACTGGATGAATGCGGGAAGAAGGAGGAAGTTCCAGTTTATAAGCAACTGAACCAATCTTCTGCAGAACCTTATAAGGCCCATAAAATTTTGGGGCCAGCTTATGACGCCCTTTCAGCTTTAGGGAGGATTGTTTGTATGGCTGTAGATGAAGAAAAACCATATCCCCAACTAGAAATGAGCGCTCAGAACGGTGTTGATCTGCTTGCTGTTTCATCCGATTACGGGCCATGTGAAGATTATCCTGTAAGGTACGAAGAATCTGATCCCTGCTGCGGAGAACTATGTCAACTGCCTGGACTGGTGAGCTGTTGGGAGTGTAGGGAAGGAGCACTGGAGGTGCCTGACCATAGACTGCTTCATATGGAGTCATTTTAGAGGCAGTGTGGTAAGAGGTATTGTACCACCATTCAGCTAAAGGGAGCCACTTGGCCCACTGATGTTGTTGTTCGGAAGTGAAGCAACGAAGATAAGTTTCCAAGCATTTATTGACAATTTTAGTTTGACCATCAGTTTGTGGGTGATAGCCCGAACTCATCTTCAGTTTGGTGCCAGTTTTCTGAAACAGTTCAGTCCAAAAATGACTGGTAAAAGTTGCATCACGATCAGAGACAATGGAAGAAGGGAGTCCATGAAGACGAAATATCTGGTCCATGAAGATTTGTGCAATAGAGGAGGCAGTATAGGGGTGGCTGAGGGCACAAAAATGACTATATTTCGAGAGACGATCAACCACCACCAAGATCACTGTCTTGCCACCAAATTTAGGAAGCCCTTCAATGAAATCCATAGAAATATCAGTCCAAATCCGTGTAGGGATGGGCAATGGTTCGAGCAAGCCAGGAAGGAGGGTCGTTTCACCCTTGTGGCGTTGGCAAGTATCACATTCAGCCACCATCTGTTGAATCGTCTGTTTCATCCCTTTCCAAAAGAAGTTTCTCCTTGCTCGCTCATAAGTTTTGAGGAAGCCTGAGTGCCCTGCTGAAGGAGAAGCATGGAGTTCATAAAAAATAGCCTGATGTAGAGCTGGGTTCTGAGGAAGCACTAGCCGACCCTTGTATCGAAGAGAAGCACCATCCCAAGAGTAATGTGGTATAGCAGAAGGATTATTGGCTAGCTGGTGAATGATTTGAGATAAAGAAGAGTCACTGTCATAGCCCTGCTGAACAGACGCTAACCAATTGGGAATGGGCATAGAAATAGCGGAAAGGGAAGCTTGATTATCAAATGTGCGAGAAAGAGCATCTGCCACAATATTCTCCTTACCCTTCTTGTAGGTGATCTCATAATCATACCCCATGAGTTTGCTGACCCATTTCTGTTGTGTAGGAGAGGATACCCGTTGTTCCAGGAAGTATTTCAGACTTTGGTGATCGGTTCTGATGCAAAAATGACTCCCTAAGAGGTATGGCCGCCACTTCTGTACAGCATGCAAAATAGCCATCATTTCTTTTTCATAAGTAGAGAGGGCTAGATTCTTACCAGAGAGGGCTTTGCTAGTGAACGCAATAGGATGGTCATCTTGCAGGAGAACAACACCCAATCCATTGCCGCAAGCATCACTCTCAATAGTGAAGGGTTTGGAAAAATCTGGCATCACGAGAACAGGTGTACTGCACATAGCCTGTTTCAGTTGTTCAAATGCAGTCTCAGCAACAGGGGTCCAGGAGAAGGCATCCTTTTTTAACAGAGCTGTCAATGGTGCTGCAATTTTCCCATAATTTTTGACAAACTTGTGGTAGTAGCCAGTCAACCCCAAAAAACCCCGAAGGCTCGTGAGAGTTTTAGGATGCGGCCAAGTTTTCATGGCATCTATTTTTGTAGGATCCACCCGCACTCCATGGTGTGCAACAATATGCCCGAGATACTCCACTTCCTCCTGGCCAAACACACATTTAGATAGTTTTGCACAGAGTTGATGATCAGAGAGAAGTTGCAAGACAAGCTCCAGATGATGGAGATGCTCAGCTCAAGTTTTGCTATATATGAGGATATCATCAAAGAAGACCAGAATGAATTTCCGGAGGTATGGTCAAAATATGTTATTCATCACTGCCTGAAATGTTGAAGGAGCATTCGTGAGGCCAAAGGGCATGACTAAAAATTCATAGTGACCATCATGTGTGCGGAAGGCAGTTTTAGGTATATCCTCCTCATTAACCCGAATTTGATGATACCCATAACGAAGATCTAACTTGGAGAAAAAATGAGCCCCATGAAGTTCATCAAGAAGTTCATCAACAACTGGAATGGGAAACTTGTCCTTTATAGTGAGATGATTAAGTGCTCGGAAATCAATGCAGAGTCGCCATGACCCATCTTTTTTGCGAACAAGCAGAACTGGAGAAGAAAAGGAACTGGTACTAGGGCGAATAATACCTTGCTTCAGTAAGTCACGGACAAGTACCTCGATTTCGGTCTTCTGATGAAATGGGTAGCGGTAGGGCCTGATGTTGGGCGGAACACTGCCAGGAAGGAGCTGAATACGGTGGTCCTCTGGACGAGAAGGAGGTAATCCCACAGGTTCAGCAAATATACCAGAATACTTGTCCAAAATGTGTTGGAGATCGGCAGGAGTGCTAGAGACTGCTGATGGCTGCATTTGAATGGAATGGAGCTGAGCGATGACACCATGTGAATTCTTCTTAAGAAGTTTTTCCATACGGTGTGAACTGATGATGCTGAGAGACCCTGGTTGTAAGCCTTTCAAAGTGTGTTGGTGCCCCTCGGCTAAAAACTGCATCCAAAGTTCAGCAAAATCCCAGAGAATGGGGCCAAGAGTGGGTAACCATTGGGCACCCAAAACCACATCACAGCCACCTAAGGGTAAGGCAAACATGTCAGAGCGCATGTTATAATCTCCAATAGAGAGACGCACATTGCGAAATTTCCCTTTACAAGGTAAAGTGCCCCCATTGGCAATCATGACTTCAAAGCTAGAGCAGGGATGGATAAAGCAATCAGCCTGTTTGGCTATTCGTGGATCAATGAAGTTATGAGTGCTACCAGAATCAATGAGTATAGTAAGAGGGATCTTCTTGAAGAAACCCTGGACCCGCATGGTTTGTGGAGTAGTGACTCCTGCCAAAGCATGGACAGATATCTCGGGTGGAGCTTCTGGTGAAGGAGGTTCAGGCTGGTGAGGCTCAACCTCATCATCCACTGTTTCCTGAGCATCTACATATTCTTCCAGTTCCGGTGGAGAATCCACATCCAAGAGATAGAGCTTTTGCTGAACACATCTATGGCCCCGAGACCATTTCTCATCACAATTATAACAAAGCCCTTTGTCTCGCCTGACTCGCATCTCTGTTTCAGACAAGTGCTTGATCGGAGTAGTTCTGGGAGCTGGTATGACTGGAGGGTTGTGAGAACCTGTATTTCTGAATGGAACAAAATTAGATCTGGAGCGTTGTAGAGCACTAATCTTGTCTTCCGCTAACTTAGCCAACCCAAGGGCTTCCATCATTGTAGTAGGTCGAAACATTTTGACTTCTGAGCGAAGTGCATCCTTCAGACCACTGACAAAACAACTACGGAAGAATTCATCAGACAAGCCCTCTGTGTAATTAGCTAATTTTTCAAACTCTGTCTGGTATTCTCTTACAGTGCCTGTTTGACGCAGTTTAGTGAGTGCTCCTGTGAAATCATCAAAGGAACTAGGGCCAAAGCGCTCCAAAATGAGGGTGCACAATTCTCTCCACGTTGGGTCTACATTAGCCTTGATGTACCAACGGAACCATTGAAGAGCTTCATGTTCCAAATGAAAAGATGCAAGGGGGACTTTGTGGTTATCCAAAGTATTATGCAAGCTGAAATACTGCTCTGCCCTATAGATCCATCCAGTCGGATCAGAACCATCGAAGCGTGGAAAATCAAGCTTTGGTCCACGGAAATTGCCAGAAGAGGACCCAGTATCTCCTGAATGGTTTCGGCTCATGGCTGACTGCTGAAAGTTAAGACCCAGAATTTTGTCATCCAGATCTTGAAGTTTGGTTTTGAGGGATGTAATTTCCTCTTCCATGATTTTTGCTCCTGTACGCGTAACAACCATAAAACAAGGTTTTTTTTTTTTTGTTTTTTTGGAATGGGTAGAAGATGAGAAACAAAAACTTTTTTAGTTACGGAAAACTTGGATTTGGGTAAAACTCATATAGGAAATGGGTGTTCGACGGGTGGTGGGAGACTATCTGGGGACAAGGGAAAAAGAAAAATGAGGGTTTCAAGGGTAGGGAGGCGAAATGAGGCGAACAGTCCAAGAGGGATAACGGAGCAAAATGAGGAATTGAATCTTGTGGCTCAGTTTGGTGTCGATTGGATGAGAGGTGAAAAAGATAGGGCAAACCCTAAAATTAGATAAATGAGGGATTTAGGGCTTTGATATGTAAAATTTGGGGTTGGGTCGCCAAGGAAGGAAGTATGCGAAATGATATTGCAGACGTTCTGCGGAAGTATGAGCAGAAACAGAAAGCAAACAAGGAAGCTACGACTAAAAAACAGAAAAAATTTTACTCTTTTTTTTTTTTGAACAGTCGACTTAGAAAAATTCACTCACAGACAGAACAACTGAAAAGAGTTATTGCAATAACAAGAGATATTAGAAGTGAGAGGAACCTGAAGGCCACGACAGAAAAAAAAAAATTGATGTAATTTCCACCCAGCGAGCCCAAGAGAGTGCTCTGATACCAGATGTGAAGAACCTCCTTATAGCAATATCGTGAGAATGCTCGAAATAACAGAATACAAAGTGATAGCAGAACTCAGAATGAATCTACTGATCGCAGGCCACTTCGAGGGGGTAACCTCCTTTGAGCAAGCTCAATACAATAAATTCGTCCGTGCCCATCAAGGGCCTCAACCTATTCTTATATACTGGGTACGATCTAGAAAAGTAATACTACCTATGCATGTGGGATAATAAAATATACTCACGGGACGACTTACAAAGCATATGCGTCCAACAACACTACTCTAACAAAATAAACAGAAGGAACACACATGTTCCTAACAAATTTCTATTGTTATAATTGTCATGGTTATGGACATAAAGAAGTAGAATATAAGAAACCTAAGTTTGTTGATGATAATAAGAATAGTAGAATGTTTAAGAATACTAACCCTACAGGTAATGGAAGAAGTAGATCACAAAGCAAATCTAATGATGGAGAGAAACCTAATGGTGAGAGAAATCTGTTTGTTTGTTACAAATGTAACAATCCTAGACATATTGCAAGGAATTGTAGAGCACATGAAAGTCAGAATGGGAACAATCAGAGGAGAAATGCACTTGTATGTTAGTTATGCAATAACTTTGGACACACAGCAAGATTTTGTAGAATGGATAGAGGGAACTTTAACAAGAACCCTAATCACAGAAGGAACAACAACATGAATGATAGAAGGAATGAAAATGGAGGCAACAATAGTTAGAAAGAAGCAGTCAACGAACATGTTGAGGAATTCAAAGAAGCATTTGTGAAGGCTTGTAATCCAAGGAGTTCTCATACAATATTAGAAGATCAATTCTTTGATTCACATGATGGAAAGTTGAAGTCATAGATTGTTTGTGACTCAACTTGTTTGAATTAAGCTATTGTAGAAGTAGCTGAGCACCAGTGGTCATAACTAATGTTAGAGAGTGAGTTAGAGATTGTGCAGTTAATAGAAGGTAGATGACTTAGAGAGAAAGCTATGGTTGAGCGTGCAAGTCTTGATGTGATCGCAATAAGCGAGAATTGTAAGATCAAGGTCATTGTTAAACAGAGACAGTATTCTAAGTTTATGGTAGATATGCATTTATTGTGTAGTGCAATTTGAAATGATTTAAGGATCGCAGACAAGATTTGATGTACCATTTGTTCATGCAAAGTGTCTTGAGTGAATTGAAGAGTGATTTGACAATAATTGAAGTGCAAAGCAAGTTTGTGAAGAGGAAAGTTGCAGAAGCCCTAAAATTGTGAATTTGAGGTATTCTATGGAGTATCGAATCCAATTTCTTGAAGTATTTACTATTATAAAGGAATGGCTAGTCAAAGAGTGCATGATGTTAGTGACAGACAAAGGTACGAGTTCAAGAAACACCCATTTGTTTCTTTATTAGATGATCCTGTAGGTGCATTTTTGCAAGTTCTGGAAAATTGGTTACATGTCAAAGATATAAGGAGTTATATACATTGCACAATTGAGAGTATAGGTGATGAGGAGATTCACAAGGACTTAGGAGTCATGTGTAATATTGACTTATCCTTGAAGTCTGAGTATGAGCACCTTGAAGATTTGAATTTGGTGAAGTATATGTTCTACATAGAATTCGACAATCATGAGTGGACTTGAATTATATTGAGAAGAGTACACGATGATATGTTCTAGTGAGGTGATGTGTAGATTGTCATTGACAATGACCTAATCCACAAGGTCACGGGATTTAGCAATAAAGGTTGTAATCCTGTTAATGAGAAAAGAGTTAGGAAAATACTAGAGACAAACTTGAAAACCAAGTTTGATGGAAGGAATATGAGGGTTGATCCTATTCAGGATAAAGAAGTCAAATTGTTGACCAAAATCTTAGGGTACAAGTTAAACCATCGATCAAGGGTAAACTCTATACCAACTAGATTCCTTCATACAATATATGTGATGCTCATTGAAAGGAGAAAGGTAAAATTGTGTGACATTGTCAGAGTGTAGCTATTGGAAAATATTGCAAAGATAAAGAAAACAAAGAGTGCAATATTTAGATTTGAGTCCCTCTTGACTCATTTGTTCTTCTACGTTACAAGAAAGTTTCCTGGAGTGATAAATTGGAATAGCAGTGAGTGCGTAATGAAGATTGTAACTCAAAGCTACAAATCTAAACCTGAGAATGTCAGAGACATTGATATTGACAGGATGATGAAGAATTTTCAATCTGCGATAAAATTGAGGTATAGGATACCTCCCTCTATTGTAGATAAATATAAGGATGATATATCCTTCATGGTAGAAATTGACAACACCTACATGGAAGTAGTGATACTTAGAGTGAAGTTCATTGAGCCTATGGGCTATGAGATGAGTGCTAAACTAATTGAAGGGTATGCGCAGATCATACTCAAGTTTGAGTAGGGCATAGAATGTCCTAGATGGGGAACATATGATGAAAGATTAAGGATTGTAGAGTCTGAGCTCTATAACAAGAAGGAAGAAGAAGAAAAGAAGAGAAATGAACATGAAGAAAATAAAATAAAATAAAAGAAGATGAAGAAAAGAAGAGGAAAGAAGAATAGGAGAAGAAGCAGAAAGAAGAATAGGAGTAGAAGCAAGAAGAAGAAGAGGAAAAGAAAAAGATAGAACAAGAATAGAACAAGAAGAAAGAGGCTAAGGAAAAGAAGGATGTAGAGGAATACATGATAAAGACTACTATATCTTCAGTAGTATTAGCAGCTGGAACATTAGTACCTATTCCATCTTATGATGAAGATCAGAAAGAGCTAATGGGAACCTTGAACAAATTGTTTGAGAAAAACAAATATGTAAAGTCTTTGGAGAAGACCCTTGCTAAAGTCCTAGAGTGCATGCAGAAGACAGTTTCCATAACTATAGCTAATCCAAAATTGCAAGCCAAGGCAAAAGAGTTGGTGAAGATCTTTGATGGGGAACTCACAACCTTAGCTGAAGTAGCAGCAACACAAGCATAGAATAATCATGATGTAGCCTTATTCAACACAGTGTGCACTATTGTGCACAATGATTTGAAGGCACTTGATGGAAACATCAAGGAATTGAGACAATGTATTGCTAAAGGTAAGAAGTTGTATGGACAGTGCATAATGTCTTACACTTACTTATCTTGTTTTGATGCAAAGATCAAAGGCCATATGAGTGAGCTTCAGTCACTCACTACAAGATTGTAGCAACCAAAGATTAAAATTGAAGATTTTGAGAATGAGATTGAGAAGATCCACAATGCTGTCAGAAGCATTGAATGTGAGAAGGAGAAGGTAATAAGAAGGTTCTATAGATAGAGAATATCTGGCACCCAAAGTTGTAGTTTTGCAAAGAAAATTGGAGGAATGTCTTTCAACAAAGAATCCCTATGACAAATTCGCCTATACCGACTGTAGTGCAGTTGAAGTGGCATCCTATGCATTTTGTGCACTCATTAGTATATTAGATACAGTCAAAGGGAACTAGAAGAAGGACTTTGACAAACTAAAGATTGATTTTTCAGATTTCATATCCAGAATGAGGAGTTGATCAACAATAGGTAGCAAGTTTTTGTGATACAATTTTTGACACCTTTAGTATTGATGTCAAAGGGGGTGTATTGTGTTATTATGTAGAGGAAAATCATATAGATGTAAATGTATATGTAAGGGGGAGCTTATGTATGTATCAATGTAAAGGACTGATAAGGAATGTAATGATCCATCAAAACATGAATAAAATTGTTATGTTTTGAAGGCAATTTTTGTGTAGTTATTTTATTTGTTTTTGTCATGTATGACATCATTTTGAGACTTAGCCAATTCTCCCAAATGTTGCCAAAATTAGCCAATTTTCCCAATTGTTGCCATCAATGCCAGAGAGGGAATTTTTGGAAATATGGTTAGTTAGATGTCTTGATGGTTGTCATTTATGGCAACATATACTCAACATTTCATTTATGCATTCAGAGACAGAAAATGGTCTTAGACAATTTGCAGGAGTACAGTGAACAGATCTTAATAGTATAGACGATGCACAAAGAGTTAGCTTATCCGCAGTTGTGAAAACCTTTGTGACACCTTCATTATGATGTGTACTAGTGTGCATGTGTGTACAATTAGTATGACACAAGTTACAATAAGTTTAATTGTGTTGGTGCAGAATAGGGCATAGTAGAAAACATAGTTGTACGACTTTAGGAATTATTTTGGTTCCAAAATAATTACTAAGTCATGTTAAGTTGACTATGTGTATATTATTTTATATTATGTCAAGTGTGTGAAGACATGGAAGTCAACTAAGCAACAATTTGTGAATGCGTAAGATATAAGTAAAGATCTTATGTTGCACAGATAGTGTGAAAGTGAGTTGCACTATGAATGTATGTGATGCACAGATATTGTGAAATTACATGATTAGATGTGAAATGAAAACTATTGTGAGAACCATCTATGAGCCTTATGTGATATGAAATTTGATGTTAGATCAAAGCAAGTGTGAGTTACAACGACAAACAAGTATTGTATGTATATCTATTTTGTGAAGGAACTGAATTGTATAATTACATGTTAGGGCAGTGAGCTCTTCTTGCATACATTGTATTTGATCTACCAACTCCTAATAGGGTTGAGGCTTTTGACAAGGCCTAGTCCTCTAACAAGGACTCAAGACACTATATGCACTTCATAAACTCCTAACAAGGTCAATATCCTTAACCAGATCCTATTGTTTAGTGAATCATCTAGTGGGTATCATCCCCACCGGGGTTTTTCCTTGGCCAAGGTTTCCCTAGTTAACAAATAATGATGTTATGAGTTCTCTATGTGTATAGTTATATTTATTGTTCAACATTGTTGGTTTACTTTCACATGCAAGTTATAGAGTAATTAACAATATTCAGTTGTGGGAAAATTTTTGTAGAATATTAATTCACCCCTCCACCCCCCTTGGTATTATCTATTTCTAACAAGTAAAGCCAACAATATCCATTTGGGAGGATCTGCAATAATTGGTCTTCATTATGAAGAATGAATAAAAGGATTTGGTTGCACACATAGCCATTCCTCCCCTCATGTAGATAACAAAAAGCATAGCCCCTCGAGACCATCAAATGCAAAAGATCATGTTGGGGAGGGCCCATAAAGACATAGGCAAAGTTTTGACAACCATGGGTCTTGAAGAAGTATTTCACCATTTAGATCAAGGTGAAGAGGAGATTCAAAATTTGAGGAAGTAGAACAATACTTTTTGGTAGTTCATAAAAGAGATAGTGGATCTCATTGACCCATGTCACCTTGAGATAACATTAGGGGTTGCCCTTGAGAAATAAACTCTCACCCCAGAACCAAGTGATTCATTTTTGGGTTTGTGTGGACACACTACAAACAATAAAGGAGTAGAGGTATAGGATGTTGTTGAAGATATATACAGGAGAAGAATTGGATATGATAGATGATTGGATAGAGAAGATACAAGGTGGTAACAAGGTCTTGTTAGCTATGTATGAATATATCCACAAAATACAAGGTAGGACTCATGCCTACTTTTTGGAAGTAGATAAGTACCATAGTCCGGTCAGCTTGGATATTTTTTATGATGACTCCTAAACAAACTTATGCTCATTAGCAATAGTTTTATAGTAGTTTCAACCATACTTTTAAGCAATGTCCTTTGAGGATGATATTTGGTAGTTATTCAAAACCAAGGAGACACTCAAGGAATTAAACTCCAAGCTGGAGGATTTTACAAAAGTAAGACAAGAAGTCCATGATTTCCATGGGAAAGCTAGGGCCAAATAAGAAGATTTAGACTTTCCATATCGCCAATAAATTTCACTAGTTTATTCAAAAATTTAAAAGAATCCCATCCAAACATCATTTTGGTCAAGAATCAACAAGACCTAGATGTTGGAAATCAAGACTTTGGACTTCAAAAATCCTGCCAATTTTTGTCCTGGAAACCCTAAAAGTGTGCATTTTGAAGTTTTGGTGGAGTAAAAATTTTTATCTCCAAAGGTGAGTAGGTGCACAACTTCCCAAGGTACAAGGATTTTTGAATACTTACGGATGTGTCGATAGTCAACTATCAGATGCTATTGTTGAGTATTTTCATGCACCGAAAGCACATTTTTAAAATGTGTTATAGTGCTTAACTAGTAGTTAAGCATGGAGGAGGACAAGTTTCTATTTTTGGAAGGCCCCTAAGATCTATCTTGCACTCAGAGATGTCTATCTTCTATCTTCTTCTTCTTTTATTGTTTTAAGTCATTTAAGGCTCATGCACACATCAATGTATAAAAACAAGGGTGAAGGCCTACATAGCACCATATTAGGAGTCATTTCATATATAATTTGTTTTCTTTTATTAATTCTAAGCATACTCTTCACGTGAGGGAAACCCTAGTACTTAGCATCATATGAAGGAGAGGACCACTATAAGTACAAGATTGTAATATGTATTCAAGGCCAACATTTTATGCAATAAAGTATGTCATTGGTGCTCTCATTCTATGCGTAGTGATTCTTGATAGAATGTGCATTCTCTTTGTGAATTAATACTTCATAAATAATGAAGGAGCTAATAGTCTTATTGTATGTGAATGATCGTGCAATTTTAGTATTATGGGAGTTTTTCATGAATAGTAGCATAATACCTCTATTGTGACTAATTGAAGAATTTAAAAAAAAAAAATTCATAGCAATTTTTCTCACGTGTGTGCACATTTCATGGCTACAAAATTAGATGAGTTGTGAAAAATTATTCTATCTTTCAAAGTTCCATTGACGATTGCATCAGAGAAATTATGGGGCACTGCTTCAATTTTGTAGGTTTTCTACCATCCCCTTTGAAGATTTAATTTGTAGATGCATTGCAACTATGGCTTATGTCTATCTAAATTTCTCATTTTCAACAATTTTATTATCTTTCTTGTTACCTTGTTTTCATAATTTGCTTTTCATAGAAAAATGGCTAAGTTAGAAAATCATGTTAATTTAGGTCAGCATACATCATCTTAAACTTTAGAAAATAACAAAAATATTTTTTTGTTAAATATTTTCCAAGTGTCAAAAAATAATAGATCGGATTTTTTACAAACTAGAAAAGGCATCCTCATTAAAAAATATTTATCAATTGAGCTACCTAGTTAGTTGAAAAACAACCTCCTAGATCCTTGGAGTTGATATTTTATTAACTTTTCAAAAGAGAGATTCTCACAAAAAATATGTCATTGTCATTGTGCAAACATGACACTCAACAATAGTGGCACTAGAAGGAGGGTCTGAAGTTAGTTTGAAACTTTAAGAAAGCTAGAAATTTTTGATCTATTATCCCCCTTACAGAGAGTGTTGCAATCATTACCTAAAAAACATGAGTTCTTAGAACTTGACCATTTTCGCAAAACTCACTATGATAAAGTGATTCCCAAAATTCATACTCCACTACCTTTCATATTGCCAAATTCCACTCCAACAATCCCATGTTTCTTCACAACCAACACCTCCCCTAGAATGACAAAATAAACCAACTCCACCACAAAATGACTTTCTTTGTCAATGCTTAGGATTTGCCTACCAGCTTAAAAGGTAAACTCAATGACCTTCCTAAAAATCCTAAATAATTCTCCCCAAGGTACATTTATAAAGAGACAAAGATAATGAAGGACCGCATTGATATTTTCAAATAAATGTGCAACAAGAAGCAAATTCAACATGAAGATGTGGTTCCCTTATATTTTTGGAGAGACAAAATTTAATTGGTATGTTAATTTGCCTCCAACATGTATTACAGATTGGAACTCTTTAAAAGATATATTCTTGGACCAGTTGAAGACCTTTGTAAACCCAATTGTGGTGCACCAAAAATTCCTTGCCATAAGGAGGGACCCTCGTGAAATAATCTCAAGATTTAATCATCATTTCCATATGCTATACAAAAGATGGAGTACCCTTATACAACACCACTTGAGGTTGTAATACAAGTTTTTCTCAACTCCATGGATCAACTTATTGCAATCTTTCTAAGGAGGTTGCACACTGCAAATATAGATACCCTTGAAAAGGTTTTCCAAAAAGTGATCACCTTCAAAAAACAAGCTAATCCCAATAGAGGGGGAAGCATGATGGTCCCCTTGCTGGAAAACACCATAGGACTTATACCACCATATCTGGCAGGATCACAAATGATAGTATCTCAATACAACACTATTCCTACACAATAATTTGTTGCTACTCCACCAATAGCTCTTACATATCGAAGGTATGATCCCCTTAATTTTTATTTTTTTTAAACAAATGACTACCTCATAAGTGGAACCTAAGAATGATTTCAAAGCTAATAAGTTTGAAGCCATGAAGAAAATGATGTCACAAGTCTCTAATAAGTTGACAAGGATGAAATTGTCTCATGGATAGAATCAAAACTACAAACACCCAACTACTCCTCAAAATAACATTAACTATGTGCAAAACTCAAACCAAAATTATGGTTCTTACAATAACAACAACAATGGTGAAATTAACTATAATATGCAAGATAGAATGAACAAGGCTCCAAGGCCAAATTGACAGAGGAATAATTATCCAAATAATGGTAGCATTCATGTCGATAATGCTAACCCTATCAACTTTGTTGGGGCGCACTTTGCTAGACTCAATGAGAGAAATCAAAATTTCAAAGATTATTATTACTACAATGATAACAAAAGTCAAAATCAACATACTCAAGATGTAGATACAAATCCTATTCAATTCAATGCAATAGTGTTGGAGTCTCACAATGAACCTCGAGTTGAGGAGGAGAATTCAACGAACAAGGAATTTGTGTTCCCTTTCAACCAAGAGGTCGAATCAAAAGAAACATAGATGTTCTCTTTTCATAATGATAACCATAACACTTACACCTTGTGAACCCAAAAGGAAAAATTGAGTGATGGTATACCTCCAGGATCACATCCTACACCCCTAGATCATTGGGATAGAAATAACCTAGTCTAGCAACAAACACTATTCTAAGGGGCGTGTATCTTCAACACTCAACCCATAATGTTGAAAAATTGAGCTTGGCCTTCAAAAAAATGCAGTGCAATAGATGAATTGAAGAAAGAAAAGGCTAATATTTCTATGTATAATATGTTGTAGATTTTCCCTAGCCAAATGGAAGCTCTCCTAAGGATTTTGGACCATACAAAGTTTACGCCAACTCCCAGCACTCAGAAAACACCCACCTCAAATGTATAATTTGGAAGTTCCTGTTTTCTTACTAAGTCATCGGATTTTTAGGAGAAACTTACACAATTTATTTATAGACTCATATGCTAGCTGCAATGTCATGCCACTATCAATTTCTCAAAGGCTAGGTGTGACACCCCAACCAACAAACAAAGTGGTGATACAACTGGACAAAATTAAAGTCAAGGTGATTGGTGTAGGTCACTATGATAGTTACCTATGTGCAATTCTCCAGCTTACTATAGATCCAAGAATCCAAGACATAATTAACATACATGTGGAAGACATCCCTAAGATGTACACAATGTTTTTGAGTAGAGAATGTACTAACTGTCTAAAGGGATGGTTCTTGATTGATTTCACCCAACTATGGTTGCCATGGAAGGGATTTGATAATCAAATCAAGATCGATGCAAACCCCAATTTAAAGACAATGTGATTGAACATAATGCCCCTAATGAGGTATTTTTTCACCAATATCATCTAGGATCATACCAGGTTTTGACACTTGATCTATAGGAAACATCTAAGGGCAATCCTATAGAGGGACTATAGGATTCTTCACTGAGTGATAATGCTTTTAGACAATTCATGGACAACATGATTTTGAGCATATAATATCTTAGAGAAGATGTTGATCCAAACATATTCCTATTACCAGGTTTCTATCACTTTCATTAGGCAAGTCATTCATAATTTGAGTGCCCATTTTTCCAAGATGATATATCATGAGTGCTATCAAAGGTGGCATTACAAGGGAGTATGACACAAACTACCAAGTCAACAATGTACATCACCTTACTGACCTTACCATGAATTCTTGAAGAACCTTGTATAACCAATAGCATTGAGATTATTGATCAAAGTAGTGGGTCTGAAGGTGATGGAACATGATTAGTAACTAAAAATTTATCCTCTCAAGGACTCGTCTCCAAGGAAGACCTTAATATTTCATATAGTGATACTTTGTTAGATGGAGGAGGTCTTCCACCAAGTTTGGAAGGAATAGAGACTAATCACAGTAGGCGACATTATGTCAAAGGTCAAGGTTGGAAATTTGTGGTTGTTAAGCCAAGAGAAGGAACTTGAAAAGTCATGGAGCTCATAAGTGAATAGGAAAACAACAAGCATATGTAGAGCCATTGTCCCAAATTGGAAACATGCTTGCGGAATTAGAAAATACTCCCCAAGGAAAGATGGAATGGAGGCGGCCTAAATCTAAGTCTTTCAAGGACATAGTTAAAGCCAAGGTGAAATCCAAAAAGAAGAAAAAACAAGTCAAAGATACAAATGGGATATGGAATTTGCAATTTGATGGTTCTAAATGCAAGTAAGGAGTTGGAGCTAGAGCTAGAATGGAACTGATTAACCCTAGAGGTAAGTCTTACTATATTGCTTATTGTTTCCAATTTTTTTCTACTAACAATGCTATAGAATATGAAGCTCTAGTGTAAGGACTTTTTCTAGCACTAGAGAAGGATGTCAAAACACTCGTAGTTGAAGGGGACTCTCAACTAGTGATCAAGCAAATTAGAGGAACCTACTGATGCAATGACATAAGATTACAAGCTTATATAAAAAGAGTTTGTGACTTGATGAAATATTTCTAGGCCTTCAATCTAAGATCAATTGCTCAAAGAAGGAATGTAGTTACAAATTCATTGGCCACATCAGTTAGTGCACTACAATCAATGGAGTGAACCAAACTTAAGAGATTTTATGTGGAATTAGTTACAACGCCTTCAATCCTAGATAATATCACCAACTTCCAAATCTTTCAAGATGATCAACATATTCTAGAATTTTTTGTGAGCAATGAAATGTTTGAAGGAAGATGATAGATGATGAGCTTGAAGAAGCCAAAGAAAAGAAGGAAGTTGAGGATGAAAATGAAGTTTTCAATTTGAAAACAAACACCATTCCTAGGGGGATGGTGGAACTTGAGAAAATATTTGACAAGGATGAATCTGCATGGCAAAGAAGACATCCTCTTGAAGAGGGAAATGATGATCATGATTAATTCAATTTAGGTTCTACCCAAGATCTTTGAAGTGTGAAGATTGGTAAGGTTTGCACATAGCAGGAAAGTGAAAAGATGTTATAGCTTTTGGCCAGATACAAAGATGTTATAGAATGGAGTTATAAGGACCTCAAAACCTATGATCTAGATTCAATTGTGCATGATATATCTTTCAAACCATATGTGGAGCCATTCCAAAAAAGATAAAGGCCTGTAAATCTGGTTATTAAATCTCTAATCATGAAAGAGGTCTAGAAATTGTTTGATGCCCGGATCATTTTTCCAATTTGCCATTCTACTTGGGTTACCATTCTGATGCTTGTATGTAAGAATAGTGGATAAATCTAACTATGTGTAGATTTTAGAAGCTTAAATTAGTCATCATAGAAGGAAAACCACCCACTTCCCCCACTAAATGAGGTGCTTCAAATTGTGAATGGATCTAAATGATGTATTTTCATTGGTTACTCTGGCTACAACCAAGTGATGGTTCATGAAGAAGATAGATTGAAAACTACCTTCATGATTTACTGGGCTACATTCACCTACAAATGCATGCCTTTTGGATTCATTAATGTTGGAGCCACATTTTAAAGAGCTATGGATGAAGAATTAAAAGGTTTGGTCAAAAAATACATAGTCATCTACATGGATGAACTCACATTATTTTTAAATAATCAAGTTGATCACATTGCAAATTTAAGGTAGGTATTGAATAGATGTCACAAGTATGGAATTTTTCTCAATCTTAAGAAATGTTCATTTCAAGTCACGAAATAAAAATTGATTGGGCACATAATATTAGAGACTAGTATCTCCATTGATCAAAACATAGTGGAAACAATTTTAAAATTGTTGCCCCTAAACAGTAGAAATGATTTGAAGTCTTTCTTCAGGAAGATGAATTTTATCTGAACATTCATAAGTGGTTTTGCTGAAATAATATGCCCACCCAATGAAATGATCAAGGAAATCAAATTTGATTGGAGACTTGAGGTCAGGAAGGCTTTTGAGGACATCAAAGTTGAAATTTCTATCACCAGTGCTCGTAATCCTGGACTATCAACTATGATTGAAAATTTATTCATTTTTCTTTGAATATTTGTGTGTGGGCATATTAACTCATAAGAAAGATGGTGAAGATGAAATACCTATAGCCTTCATCATCTATCCCTTAAAAAATGTCAAGTTGAACTATCAAAATTTGGATAAATAATCCTTTGCCATAGTGAAGTTTGTCAAGAAATTTAGGCACTATCCTACAACGCAAAATCTAAGATATCATACCAGATCCCATGGTCAAATCATTGTTGATGAAAATGAGTTGGGAGAAAGAAGAGGGAAATAGATGGCTAAACTGTGGGATATTGACATTGAGATTCAACCCATGAAACTGGTCCAAGGCTAAGGCCAACCAAATTGATTATTGATACAAAGTAAGAGAAGGGGCTGATTTCACATGCCTATACAAATGAGAGTGTCATTTTAGATGTTTGGTATTAAGACATAGTATATGACTTATTGGAAAAAAGGGGCCCCAAAGGGATGAACAAGTCCCAACGTAGAGATCTAAGAATGAAATGTGTGTCATACATGTTGAAAGATGGACATTTGTACCAAAGAAATTATGAAAATATATACTTGAAATGTCTAAAATACAATGAGGTGAGGGAAGTCTTGGAGTAGTTACATGACAATTATGTTACTAGACATGGTTTGATAGAATCTACGATGCATTAGATTTTAAGATCAGGATATTATTGGCCTATGCTTGTCAAAGATACACAAGATCATGTTCATTCTTTCTATGTATGTCAAACTAGTGCAAACAAATAAAGGAACCTTGCAACGCCATTACAACCAATGCATGAGGTATGCCCTTTCACTAAGTGAAGGCTCAACTTTATTGGGCTAGTGAATCTTCCTTATTCAACAGGGTATAAAAAAATTCTTATAGCTATGGATTATTGCACTTGATGAACAAAAGTTAAAACATTTTGGAATTGCACTAGACAAATTGTCACTAGTTTTCTCGTAAAACACATTGTTACATGGTTAGGAATACCTTTCTTTTTGGTATATGATAATAGAACCCCCTTTGCATCATTAATTCTCATGTAGTTTGCCTTAGAGAATCAAATGATCATCAAGTTCTCTTCGAACTACTATACACAAGAAAATGAAGTTATGGAGTCTACAAACAAGAATTTGTTCAAACTAGTGCAAACAAATAAAGGAACCTTGCAACGCCATTACAACCAATGCATGAGGTATGCCCTTTCACTAAGTGAAGGCTCAACTTTATTGGGCTAGTGAATCTTCCTTATTCAACAGGGTATAAAAATATTCTTATAGCTATGGATTATTGCACTTGATGAACAAAAGTTAAAACATTTTGGAATTGCACTAGACAAATTGTCACTAGTTTTCTCATAAAACACATTGTTACATGGTTAGGAATACCTTTCTTTTTGGTATATGATAATAGAACCCCCTTTGCATCATTAATTCTCATGTAGTTTGCCTTAGAGAATCAAATGATCATCAAGTTCTCTTCGAACTACTATACACAAGAAAATGAAGTTATGGAGTCTACAAACAAGAATTTGTTCACTATGGTAAAATGCTTGTTGGATGAGAATCGAAAGGATTGACACACTCAATTGAAATATGCACTATGAATGGGTAGAGTCAGGGTCAAGAACACCTTAGGAACATCTCCCTATTTATTGATCTATGGTCAAGAATCAATATTCCCAATGAATCTAAAAATTTGCATCTTGAAATTCATGAGAGGTATGTTGAAAATGAAGACAGGGTACAAGTTTGGTTGATGAACCTTCTGGAATCGAATGAAAATAAAACTACGACACTGGAGCACAGGTCGAAACATCAAGTTGTCATCAAGTGTTGGTTTGAAACAAAAGAAACTTTCAAAGCATTTAGGATCTCTGACCTTGTCCTCATGTGGGATAAGGAAAAAGAAAAACTAGGTAGCCATACCAAGTTTCAACGCTTGTGGATTGGTCCTCATCAAATTGCAAAGATCTTGGGTGAAAATATTTTAAAGAAAGGTACTTTAGAAGGAGAATTGGTTCCATTACTAGTCAATGGCCAGTTTATGAAATATATGTATGTGTGTGTGTGTGTGCGCGCGTGTATATCTATATATATATATATATGTATGTATATCTATACATATACATATATATACATATACATATGCATATACATATATATGTATATGTATAGATATACATACATACCTATATATTTATGTATGTATGTATATATATGTATATATGTACATATATGATATGTACATATACATATATACATATATGTACATACATATACATATACATATGTACATATACATATACATATACATATACATATATATATATACACACACACACGCACGCGCACACACACACACACACATATAATTTTCTTAAGTTGTGTGGTGTGTTTTTATTTGTTTTGTTTGAGTTAGGGAGTCAATGTGTAGTCATGATTACTCTTGGTATATGTATGTATATGTGTATATATGTATATGCATATGTATGTATATGTATATATATGTGTGTGTGTATATATATGTGTATATATATACATACATACATATGTATATATTTATATACATATACACATACATATATGCATATATATACATATATACATACATATATGCATATATATACATATATACATATATATATATATATCTATACATACATATATGCATATATATGTATATATATACATGTATACATATACATATATATACGTATATATATGCATGTATACATATACATATATATATATATATGTATATATATACATGTATATATATACATATATTTATATATATGTATATGCATATATATAGATATATGTATATATATACATATATATATATATCCATATACATATATATATATATATATATATATATATATGTATATATATGTATATATATATATATATATATATATATATATATATATATATATAATTTTCTTAAGTTGTGTGGTGTATTTTTATAACTCAAACAAAACAAATAAAAATACACCACACAACTTAAGACAACGATATCTATATATATATATATATATATATCGTTGTCTTAAGTTGTGTGGTGTATTATATATATATATATACACACACACACACACACACATACACATATACATATACATATATATGTATATGTATATGTATATGTGTATATGTATATATGTATATGTATGTATATGTATATACATACATATACATATACATATATGTGTGTGTGTGTGTGTGTGTGTGTGTATCATTTTCTTAAGTTGTGTGGTGTATTTTTATTTGTTTTGTTTGAGTTAGGGAGTCAATGTGTAGTCAGGATTACTCTTGGTAAGTGAACCATCCCAAGTGACCCCGATTTATGGAAGAGGTATTTCTTTGTCAAAGTAATTAAATAAATTTGTTTCTTGTGAAAACTACATACATGTGTCATTTGTAGGCAACAAAAATTTTCAATCTCTAACTCAGATTATAGACTAATCGCTCTCAACACTTTACTAATTTAAATAAATGATCAATTAGGTTGTTTTCAACCCAGGTGGATAGTAGCTAAGGAAAATTCTCAACTTTTTGGTTTAAACAGATGTTTCCCCATGGGATTATCAAGATCACTTGTTGGCATGTGAGTCTCTCAAAAGTTCACTAAAGGAGGAACACAAGAGCCATCAGACTGAAAAAAGTTCAAAAGAAAGAACATCAACACCTTGACTTGCATAGTCTAATCATTTTTAAGGAATAACAAAAAGGAGAGCAGTCTCATGAAATATGACTCATGCACTTGGTATAAAAGAAAATAAAGGCGACAATGAGGCTAGCACAACATAATTGCTCGCCCATGTAAAAAAACTAAAATTCAAGGAAGAATCAAGTGGAAACACATGAGCTCAGTGAGGTTAACAAAAGATCATTAGAATACCAAAGATGAGTACTTGATTTCTCATTAAGAGCCCTTCGAATGAATTTTCACATCTAGTCATACAATGATTAATAGTTGGTTCATTGGGATTTTTGAAACTCTTTTCGATTAGAAAAATATTATTTTTATATTATTTCACATTCATGGTGGTTGACACTCAGGAGTATCAATGGAATTAAGACATTGAACACACACTGAGCGTAAAAGTTGAAAAGTTTGAATTTTGGTTTGAAGTTTTCAAAAGCCACTTGTGACATTGGGAATCAAGTTCCAACTTGACACAAGTTTGCAGATTTCTTGCTGATAAAGAAATGACTTTGCCATTTCTTCCTTTTTTTTGAGAATAGTTGTTGTGGTTTCACAATACACGCCCCATTTTTTACTTTGAAAATGAGGATCTCCTTTTAGTTTTAACTCACATGAGTCTGCTTCTTAGAATAGGGTATCTTTCAAGGTACCTTGGGGAATAGAACTACTGTGAGTTACATCTAGGAGTCTAGAGAGTAAGCATTGTCTGGGATATGGCAAGAAGGGTAGAATTCATGCACTAAACTCGAAGTGTGCACCTTGTGTCCTTGCACATTCGCAAAAGGTGTACAACTTTTCCATGTCCCCATTTGGAAAACAAGTGCCAAGGTGCACACCCTTTCAATCTCTATACAACCTTGCCCTATAAATAGAGATAGATCCCCATACATCTGCTCATTGTTTTCATTAAGCTCCCTAGTTATGCACCATCACACCCTTGAAGGTTCGTTGACTATGAGCCTCCATAACATACTATGTTAAGCTAATCACATGGTGCACAATATGTGCATGTTTAATAACCCAACACCCCATAAAGCCAGTTTTGCACTATTGCACACTTGCACAGGTGTGCATGTGCACACCTTGTAGTTTTATTTTCATTTTTTAGCCTTTAGTAAGTTTTTGAAAGTTTTTTTGAGTTTTTAAGCATCCTTTTGGCTTCCTAGCAATAAAGTACATATGTTTATATTTTTTGTAGGTTATCATGGTGTCATCATCTTTTGCAACAACAAATATCACACTGAAACCCATGACCTTCAAATTCTAGGAGGAATCTAAGAAGTTGAGGTTCATGTTGAGCTATTGTTTTGCACGATGCTTAACGACAGGGATCCTTTCGAACTCCTCTCTTGAAAAGCCAATTTGGGATCAACTCCAAGGTTTTGGGTGATCTTATGACCTACTGGAATCCGCTGAATTGAAGATAAATGTATTTGTTCATAGGGAGGCCTTTGTTGGTTCTGACCAATTCGGATAGGATTTTGAATCTACTTGCTATCTCAAAAGAAAAAGTCATACAAAAAGTTTTTTTTTTTTTTTTTTTTTGTTTTCTATTTTTAATGAATGAAATCTAAAAATGCAACTATATGAATTCCTAATTTAACCAAGTGTTTGTAAAAGCAAATAACAAAGATAGGGTAACAAGAAGTTTAAGCAAATAATTTGAAAAGTAAATTCCTAACAGACATAAGCTAGAGAAACAATACATCTATGAGTTAAGCCTTTGAAAAGATCAATAGGTAACCAATGAAAATAGGAGCAATGCTTCCTTGATTTCACTGATGCAATCATCGATGAGAATTTTCACTTTTCATCAAATTGTGAGGCCACTAAAAGTGTGCTCATGTGAGACAAAAAGTTATGTAGAAACAAAAGGTAATCTCTTCTTGAACTAAGTATGTCAGTGAAATTTGTAGACCCATAGCAAACACCAGAATTAACATATCACAAAATCAAAATAATGCAATAAAAGTATTGGCTCAATTACATTCCATAAAATTACATTCACAAAATATAACACACTTAGGAAAGAATCACTACACTCCAAATGCGAGCACCAATAGCATATATTATTGCATCAAAATACTAGCTTGGAATACATATTACATTTATGAATTTATAAGAAATCTTCTCCTCAATTTTTGTTGAGAGAGAGATATCTTTATGCAAACATATGCTTCTAAACTAATAAAACAAATCTATCTATGTACAGACTAACACTCTAACTGGTGCTTGGTAGGACTCCATCCTTATTTATATTATTTAATGGATACATGAGCCTTTACATGTCTTGAAACAAAGAAATCATGAGAAAATAAGAAGAAGAAAGCCATTAGTTGATGTAGGAGTGTCTGGAAGTGCCAAAAATGTAAGCTCTATGTTCACTAGGTGTTGTAGGAGTTAAATTGCCATCAGAATGCGTTCTCGATGCATGGAAAGCTCTACATTTAGAACTAACAATTAATTGTTGGTGCACCTTTGACTTCTTCAAAAATTTTGGTGCACCTCTAAAAAAGCGCACCTTAGAAGTAGCACACCTAGTGCACCTGCGCACCTCAAAAGCAAGTTCAAAAAATGCAAAATTTCACCAAGTGTCAAACTAAAATTCTAGCTTTTGGGTTGTGTTCCCCTTTATATCAGAGCTATGGCTGGGTATTTGCTCTTGAATTTCTCAATAATCTCCATGACTTGGGATGCATCCAAAAAATCTAAAGCTTCATATTTTTCCTTCACCTTCTACATATAATTGCCCATCTCGATGTGAGTCTCTGCAAAATCTCCCAATTTTACATCCAAGTCTAATAATGCTTCTTCAGTCCTAAATGCTTGTCTAATATCATCATCATTAGAAGCTTCTTCAAAAGTCTTTTGAAACTATTCAAAAATGACTTGCACAGTCATCAATTTGTCCCTTGAATCATATTCAAAATATCTAAGCATGCATCACTATAATATTTCTCTGCCTCCAAAATTTGCTCTTGGGTTTGATCCTTGAGCTTATGAATATCTACATATAATGTTTCCATTACTTTATTTCCATCTACAATCTTCTCTATCAAATCATCAATTTTATCTAACTCTTCTACTGTATGTACATCCATTATGATCTAATACCTTTGACCCTTGATCGATTGTAGTTCTTGCAAGTCCTTGCCCTAGGTATGTACTTCATCCATTAAACCAAAATCTTGGTTCAAATGGCCACCAACATTTACATTATTTTGCATATGGTGTAGCAGTTTAAGATTTACTAGTATAATCTAAACACCTTTTTCTTCAAAACTTTCTTGCCATTGCTGATAAGCTTTTAGAAATGGATTTAACTGCATAGTCTCCTTATGTCTTTTCTCCAGTGTCACATTCAAAGTCTTCTAAGGATTTTTAGGATCTAGGGGACCAAAAACTTCATTCAAATATCCTTTTAGGATCTCATTCTATTTTTGAAGCGTTATAAATTCTATTTCATCCTATTCTAAGTGCCTAAACACTTCTTTAGTTCTAATTGTCACCATTAACTTGGCAGTTTCCAATGTGGGTTTCTCAAGCACAACCTCCCTAATTTGATAATCTTTTAGAGTCAATTCCTCAACATCTACATGTAGAGGAGGGATAGTAACATGAGAAAACAAATCCTAATTCTGATCACTCATGATAAAGGCCAATGCCCATGCATCTTTTGGTGGTGATTCAAGTTTCTTGAGAACTTCAATCAATTCTCTCATATCCTCTTATTTAGTGGATTATTGTTGCCTTTTATTTCTAATCACCTCTTTCCTCAACCATCTTAGAATATGTCCCATAAGAGATTTACCTTTTGATGACTAAGGAGTTTGTTCTACTATGCTCTTCCCCTTATCACTCCTCTTCAGAGTCTTCTCCTTTTGTGAGAGATCCACATTGGGAGTCTCTATATCTGTAGAGTCCACAGTTCTCACCTCTATGTCTTGGGAAGTTTGATGAGGCTACTCACATATTAGTCCTTCCTCTAACACTTCATCAATGGGCATTTGTTGTGGCTCTTCCTCCTGTTCTGCTTGGACCTATTCTTCTTCATTGCTTAGAGGGAGAGGAGTAGTTGAACCTTTATCCACACAAAATATAGCTTGATTTGGTGATGACAGAGCTTCTTCAAGTCCTTGTGGTTGAGATGGCAACTGACTCCAATCCTCCTATTGAGGTTGATTAGTCAGAGTATCTCTTATTTTATCCCCCACCAACTCAGTGTCAATTGACATAAAATCTAAGTCTGACATCTGAAAGACATCGATCCCTTCACCCTCCTATTCATCAATCCACTATTGCATCTCATCCTCAAAAGTTGTAGACTAAATAGGCTGCATGGGAATGAATGATGGTGTAATGGTGGAGCTTTTTCTCCATTCTAACCCTGTTTCTCTAGCAACACGAGGACTTCGATTCAAAGGAAGGTTATCTTCTTCATCCTCATCATCCTCTTCTTCCTCTCCTTTTGGGATAATCTCCAATACTGATGGAAAAGGCATAACTCTTCTAATCACTTTTTGTCTCCTCTTGACTAGAGTTTTGATCTTTCTTCTCTTAGGAGCTAATGGGGAGGCTTGTACCTCTTGAGTAGGCAAAGACACTTCTTGTATTTTAGCTTAAGTTCCTCCTTGCCCTTGATCTGTCAGTGGCAGTTGAGGATTATCCATGGTCTACGTGGCTTCTACATTCTTTGACCCTTGTACATTCTCTTCCCCTTGTTGTGGTGGTTCTTGAGTTGGTTCTTCTTCTAGCTCAGCTTGTTGAGGTGAAGTTCTTTTCCTTTTGACTTTACCCTTCTGAGTCCTATAATATCCAACTTCTCTATCAAGTTGGTGCACTATTTCTGGCCTCACTGGGGATTGAACTGTGAAAGGGGGCACTATTACTTTGGCTCCTCTATCTTTTGTTGTGTAGGTTGTAGCATGGAAGACTATCGCTTGAGGAATTGTATCTAATTTGAAAGGTCTTTTGATCCAATCCTTGGTCAATTTGATGACATGCCTAGCCCTATGATTGATATCTGAGTTTTCTTCCTTAACAATCTTCGCATTCATAATGGGTCGATCACAAATATTATCTCTATTATATAATGGATCTAAGACATCTTTGGTATCTTGTTGCACTACCTTTAAAGGAACCTTTATCTTCAAAGCACTACTTTCCAAATAGAGAGTCATCTACTACGTTCATCTAATGGTCCTCAATTGCATCTTCATGTTGGAATATTTTGCCTACTAAGTACTACACTCTTCCAATGTTATCAAAATAAGGATGAGGAGAGTTATATTTATCCAAGGGATATTGATCCCACTTAGATTCAAAAGATGGAATATCCTATCTCTGGACCACACTAAATAGTCCTATAGTAATGGGCCATACCAAGGTTATCTTGTACTACTTCCTTACTCTATCATATGCAGAAAAGAGTTGTTGAGTCATCTCCAACAATATAAGTTTGTCACTTGGATACCTAAGGAGCTTCTTGGGATTGATAGTCGTACCCAGTACCCTCAAATAAGTGAATGTCCTAAATTGGATGTAATAGGCACTGACTTTTGAAATCTTTATCGCTACCTCATCTAACATCCTCTTCACATAATCCCCTTCAATGAACTAGATAATTGCAAATATAAATGCATCATTCACTATCCTATGTTCCTTTTTGTGCTCTAGAATCTTTTTCTTCACCAACTGGGGATACACTATATATGGCCATGCGTTTGCATATTGCATGCTTCCTTTTTTGAACAGTCTCAGATAGTCGGTTGCCCTTGCAGCTAACAGGTACACCAAATAGGATGTCATGTAGAACTTATAGTTATTCTTAACTATCACCAACTACTTATCCAAGTTCTCACTAAGAATTGAAGCCCAATTAATTGGCATCTTCATTGTCCTGATGGTCTCAATGAAATGCACCATCCATATATTCAGGTGTCCTGATGCTAGTAATCCCATGACACTACTCAAGAGTATTATAGAATATCTGATATCCTCTTTCATATAACCCCTTATCATGTCCACTTTTCCTACTTTATGCCTTAGAGTAGTCTTCTCAATGAGGTATGAGGACTGGATGATTTCATATGCTTCCTCTACATGTTCTTTGTATCATCTTTCTGCCTGGTGATAGGTTAATCTGATAAACTTATCTGCTCTCAAGAGATGGAACACCTTTTCTATGTTCTTATGTTAGAGATCTAGCACAATCTCTCCAATTATACTCTTTATGACCCTTTCTTTAGAGACATAGTTTTGTGCCAGTGCCATAATCGACTTTGAGGACTGTAGTGATACGAGGTGTGATGTTACATTGACTAGTCTCGATCAGATAAGAGCATATATCAATGGGGACTAAGAATGTGTTCCAGTCGATATGGCCAAGTTCAGTATCCCTGATCTTCAAATAGCCATCTTGGAAGCGTGACTTTGTCGGAACACCTTGAAACTTGGAAATCATTGGTTTTGGGACCATCCTTGTAGTGAGGGATTACGATGAAGAAGCCATTGAATCTACACAAAATCAACATCTAGAAGTCGAGAGTTTGAAAAAACTTAATTAATACAAACCCTACTGATGACACAAAAATAACCAAGAAACCTCGAGTGTTAAAAAAAATCTAAAAAACTCAATTCTAACCCTAATATGCAAAAAAAGAGAGCACATAGCACACCTTAGAGGTTCCCTAGGTGTGTTGCCTTACACTTAGACCTTTATTTCTAAGGGTGCACACCTAGTGCACCTCATGGGGTGCGCTAGGTGCACACCCTTACAACACATAAGTGTAAAAAGGGTGCACATCTAGCACACTTCATGGGGTGTGAGAGGTGCACACCCTTAAGAATAAAGGTCTAAGTGTAAGGAAGTGCACCTAGTGCACCTCTAAGGTGTGCCAAGTGCACTCTTTTTTTGCATATCAAGGTTAGAAATGAGTTTTTTAGATTTTTTCAACACTCGAGGTTTTTGGGTTATTTTTGTGTCATCATTAGAGTTTGTATTAGTTAAGTTTTTTCAAACTCTAGATTAATAGATGTTGATTTTGTGTAGATTCAATGGCTTCTTCATTGTCCTCCCTCACTATAAAGATGGTCCTGAAATGAGTGATTTTCAAGATTCAAGGTGTTCTGGCAAAGTCACACTTCCAAGATGACTATTCAAAGATCATGGACACCAAACTTGGCCATACTGATTGGAACACATTCTTAGTATTGTGAAACAAACCTACAGAGAGGTCCCCATTGATATCTGCTCTTATCTGATTGAGACTAGTCACTGCAACATCACACCTAGTATCAGTACAGTCCTCGGAGATGATTATGGCACTAGCAAAAAACTGTCTCTAAAGAAAGGTTTGTAAAGAGTATAACTAGAGAGATCATGCTAGATCTTTGACCTAAGAAAATACAAAAGGTATTCCATCTCCTGAAAGCATATTAGTTTATCAGATTAACCTATCACCAGGTGGAAAGATGGTATAGAGAACATGTAGAGGAAGCATCTAAAATCATATAGTCCTCATACCTCATTGAGAAGACTCCTCTGGGGCATAAAGTAGGCATAGTGGACATAACTAGGGGTTATATGAAAGAGGATATCATATATTCTATAATACTCTTGAGTAGAGTCATGGGGTTACTAATATTGGGACACCTAAACATATGGATGGTGCATTTCATTGAGACCATTAGGATAGCAAAGATGCCAATTGACTGGGCTTCGATTCTTAGTGAGAACTTGGATGAGTAGCTAGTGACAGTTAAGAATAACAATAAGTTCTACATGACATCCTATTTGGTGTACCTATTAGTTGCAAGGGCAACATACTATCTGAGACTATTCAAAAAAGACAACATGCAAGATGCAAATGCATGGCCAAATATAGTGTATCCCTAGTTGGTGAAGAAAATTCTTCCAAAGCACAACAAGGAATATAGGATAGTGAATGATGCATTTATATTCATGATTTTCCGGTTCATTGAAGGGGATTATGCGAAGAGGATGTCAAATGATGCAGTGCCAAAGATTTTAGAAGTTGGTGCCTATCACATCCAATTTAGGACATTCACTTATTTGAGGGTAGCAGATACGACTATCAATCCCAAGAAGCTCCCTAGTTATCCAAATGATAGAATTATATTATTGGAGATGACTCGACAACTCTTGTCTGCATATGACAGAGTAAGGAAGCAACATACCCATTAGTAGAGGATCATTTAGTGTGGTCCAAAGATAGGATATTCCATATTTTGAATCTGAGCGGGATCAATATCCATTGGATGAATAGATAACTCTCCTCATCCTTATTTTGATAGCATTGGAAGAGTGTAGTACTTAGCATGCAAAACATTCCAACATGAAGATGCAATTGAGGACCATTGGATGAATGCAGTAGATGACTACAATATTTGTATAAGGGATTATTGTAGGATGACTCTCTATTTGGAAAGTAGTGCTTTGAAGATAATGATTCCTTTAAAGGTAGTGCAATAAGATACTGAATATGTCTTAGATCCATTATATAATAGAGATAAGATTTGTGATCGACCAATTATGAATGTAGATATTGATAAGGAAGAAAACTCAGATATCAATCATAAGGCCAAGAATGTCATCAAATTGACCAAGGATTGGATCAAAATACTTTTCAAATTGGATCCAATTCCTCAAGCAGTAGTCTTCCATGTTACAACCTACCCAACAAAAGGTAGAGGAGCCAAAGTAACAATGCCCACTTTCATAGCTCAATCCCTAGTGAGGTTGGAAATAGTGCACCAACTCGACATAGAATTTGGATATTATAGGGCTTAGAAGGGTAAAAGCAAGAGGAAAAGAACTTCACCTCAACAAGCTGAGCCAGAAGAAGAACCAACTCAAGCACCACTACAACAAGGGGAAGATAATGTGCAAGGTTCAAAGAATGTGGAAGCTACGCAGACCTTGGATAATCCTCAACTACCATTGACAGATCAAGGGCAAGGAGGAACTGAAGTAGAAATACAAGAAGTGTCTTTGCCTACTCAAGAGGTACAAACCTCCCCATCGACTCCTAAGAGAAGAAAGATAAAAACTCTGGTCAAGAGGAGACAAAAGGTGATTAGAAGAGTTATTCGTTTTCCATTAGTACCAGAGGTTATCCCAAAAGAAGAGGAAGAAGAGGATGAAGAAGATAACCTTCCTTTTAATTGGAGGACTCATCTTGCTAGAGAAACATAGTTGGAATAGAGAAGAAGCTCCACCATTACACCATTATCCATTCCCATGTAGCCTATTTAGTCTACAACTTCTAAGGATGAGATGTAACAATGGATTGATAAATAGGAGGGTGAAGGGACCGATGTCTTTCAGATGTCATATTTTGATTTCATGTTGGTTGACACTAAGTTAGTGGGGGATAAAATAAGAGATACTCTGACTAATCAACCTCAACAGGAGAATTGGAGTCAGTTGCCATCTCAACAACAAGGAACCAAAGAAGCTCCATCATTACCAAATCAAGCTATATTTTGTGTGGGTAAAGGTTCAACTACTCCTCTCCCTTTGAGCAGTGGAGAAGAACAAGCCCAAGCGGAATAGGAGGAAGAGCCACAACAAATACCCACCAATGAAGTGTTAGAGGAAGGACATATATGTGAGTAGCCTTAGCAGACTTCCCAAGACATAGAGGTGAGAAATGTGGACTCTATAGATACAGAGACTCCCAATGTGGATCTCTCACAAAAGGAGAAGAATCTAGAGAGGAGTGATAAGGGGAAGAGCATAGCAGAACAAACTCCTTCTTCATCAAAAGGTAAATCTCCAATGGAAAATAATCTGAGATGGTTGAGGAAAGAGGTGATTGGAAACAAAAGGTAGCAATATTCCACTAAAGAAGAGGATATGAGAGAATTGATTGAAGTTCTCATGAAATGAGAGTCACCACCCAAAAATGCACAAGCATTGGCCTTTATCATGAGTGATCAAAATAAAGATTTTTTTGTTCATGTTTCTATCCCTCCTCTACATGTAGATGTTGAGGAATTGACTCTAAAAGATTATTAGATTAGGGAGGTTGTGCTTGGGAAACCCACGTTGGACACTGCCAAGTTAATGGTGACAACTAGAAATAAAGAAGTGTTTAGACACTTAGAACAAGATGACACAAAATTGATAACACTTTAGAAATAGAATGAGATCCTAAAAGGATATTTGAATGAAGTTCTTGGTCCTGTAGATCCTAAAAATCTTGAGGAGACTTTGAATGCGACACTGGAGAAAAGAGATAAGGAGACTGTATAGTTATATCCATTTTTGAAAGCTTGTCAGTGATGGCGAGAAAGTTTTGTAGAAAAAGGTGTGTAGATATATAGGGAAATCTTAAACTGTAACACCATATGCAGAATAATGTAGATAAGCTAGTGGCTATTTTAAAAGAGGATTTTGGTTTAAAGGATGAAGTACATACCTGGGGCAAGGACCTACAAGCACTACAGTAAATCAAGGGTCAAAGGTATCAGATCATAATGGATGTACATATTGTGGAAGAGTTAGCTAAAGTTGATGATTGGATAAAGAAGATTGTAGATGGCAATAAAGTAATGGAAACATTATATGCGGATATTCATAAGCTCAAGGATCAAACCCAAGAGAAAATTTTGGAGGCAGAGAAACATTATAATGATGCATGCTTAGATATTTTTGAAGATGATTCAAGGGATAAATTGATGACTATGGAAGTAGTTGTTGAATAGTTCCAGAAGACTTTTGATGAAGCTTCTAATGATGATGATATTAGATAAGCATTCGGGACTGAAGAAGCATTATTAGACTTGGATGTGAAATTGGGAGATTCTGAAGAGACTCACATCGAGGTGGGCAATTATAGCCAGAAGGTCAAGGAAAAATATGAAGCTTTAGATTTTCTAGATGCAACCCAAGTCATGAATATTATTGAGAAATTCAAGAGAAAATACTCAAACATAACTCTGGTATAAATGGGAAGAAAACCTAGAAGCTAGAATTGTTGTTTTGATACTTGAAAATTTTGCATTTTTTGAACCTGCTTCCTAGGTGAGTAGGTGTGCTACTTCCGAGGTGCACTTTTTCAGAGGTGTGCAAGAAGTTTTGAAGAAGTAAGAGGTGCATAGACAATTAACTACCAATTTTAAATTTAGATCTTTCCATGCATCGAAAATGCATTCTGACTATAGTTTAACTCCTACAAACACCTAATGAACATGGAGCTTCTATTTTTGGCACTTCCAGACACTCCTACATCATCTAATGGCTTTCTTCATCTTATTTTCTCATGCTTTCTTTGTTTCAAGACATGTAAAGGCTCATGCATCCATATAATAATATAAATAAGGATGGAGTCCTACCAAGCACAAGTTAGAGAGTTAGTTTGTGCATAGTTAGATTTGTTTTATTAGTTTAGAAGCATATGTTTGCATAACGATATCTCTCACTCTCAACACAAATTCAAGAGAAAATTTCTTATAATTTCAAGAATGTAATATGTATCTTGGGTCATTATTTTGATGCAATAATATATTCTATTGGTGCTTGCATTTAGTTGCCTAAGTGTGTTATATTTTGTAAATGTATGTTCATGGAATGTAATAGAGTCAACAATTTTATTGCATTATTTTGATTGTGCGATCTTTTAATTTTGGTATTTGCTATGAGTCTACAAATTCTACTGACATACTTAGTTTGAGAAGAGATCACCTTCTGTTCCTACATAGCTTTTTGTCTCACATGAGCGCACTTTTTGTGGCCTCGCAATTTGATGAAAAGTGAAACATCTTACAATTATTGAATTCCCATCGATGATTGCATCAGTGGAATTAAGGAAGCACTACTCCTATAATCATTGGTTACCTACCAATATTTTCAAAGGATTAACTCACATATGTGTTATTTATGTAGCTTATGTCCATTAGGAATTTACTTTTCAAGTTATTTGCTAAACTTTTTACTTTTCAAGTTATTCGCTTCAACTTCTTGTTACCATAACTCTATCATTTTATTTTTCAAACACTTGGTTAAATTAGGAATTCATATAGTTGCATTGTTAGACACATTAATTAAAAATAAAAATACAAAAGTATATTTGTTTTTGTGTGCCTTTTTCTTTTGAGATAGCAAGCATATTCAAAATCTTATCCAAATTGGTCAATACAAACAAAGGCCTCCTTGTGAAAAAATACATTTATCTTCAATTGAGTGAATTCTAGTAGGTCACAAGATCACTTGGAACCTTGGAGTTGATCCCAACAACTTTTCAAGAGAGGAGTTCGAAAGGATTCCTGTCGTTAAGCATCATGCAAAATGATAGCTCAACAAAAGTGTTGCTAGAAGGAGGGTGGAGAATAGGTGCAATAGCGCACATACCGAAGCTGTGCTGGTGTGACAAGGGAGGCTTGAAGTGAAAAATGAAGTAAGGAGGAAGGGGAGGGTCCCAAATTTTATAGACTCAGGACTTAGTGCACCTCTTGGAGGTGCACAACTATGTGGTTGCATTGCTATTCATTTCCTTAAGGGATGCTTATATATATAAAGGTGCACAGTTATGCACCTAGGTTTAGGTGTTAGTTTTCTAGTTTTTTAAAGTTTTATATTAAGGAAAATAAATAAGGTGCATAGCTGTGCAGTTGCACACCTTCTTATGGTGATGTTTATTTTTTTTAAAATTTTTTTTTGGTGTTATGTAGGTGTAAGGGCAGAGAACAATGCATTGGTGCACCTAAAGAGCTACATAGGTGTGAGGCGGGGAGCATGAAGGAAAGAATGAAGTGAGGAGAGGGGAGGAGTCCTAGATTTTATAGACTTAGGGCTCTAGCACACCTCTTTGAGATGCGCAACTGCACTACTATATTGCTGCACACTTCCAAGAAGAAAGTCCTCTCTTCACTACCTTAGCACAGTAGCACACCTGGTGAGGTGCACTAGGTGCACATTTTTATTTGCAAAAAATGACTTTCTCCCTTAGATGATGGTTTCCATAATCTGGGTTTTCTAGTCGGGACCTAGATTTGGCCAAAGACATTAGGCAAAACCCTAAAAAAGACTTGGACCCCAAACTAGGGATCTAGAAAGCTAAAAAATAAAGTAGGGGGTCCCCATTTCTAGGTGAAATGGGGCATGTGTTGTGAAACCACAACAAATAGCCTTGATAAAAAGGAAGAAATGATAAAGACATTTCTTCATCAGCAAGCATTCCTCCAATATGTGTCCAACACCAACTGAATCCTGAATAGTCCAAGTGTATTTTGTGTCGCTTTATAGTCAAAACCTCAAAATCTTGAATCTTCAACTTTAGTGTGTGTTTAGTGTATCCATTTCCTTCAACATCTCAGGATGTAATCAATCAAAAGTCTCTAAAAACTTGGAAATAATCTTCCACTTCTTCCAGTCCATTCGTCCGGAATCTTCACAAAATTTGTTTATCAATCCCTTGTCTGAATAGATGAGAGAATTAGTTTCAAGGGCTCTTAACAAGTTGTCACACTTTTTATTTGAAGTCCTGGGTAATCTTTGGAATAATTGCTTCTCATAGTTGACAATTTTGCCATTTTGATTCTTCGATGAAGCAATTGTTTTAATACTAGATAGCTTATTTGGAGTGCATATCCCTATAGTCAGATTACCTTTCTCAAACTTTGTAGAATCTTTCATTCTTAATGCCCATTTCCTTTTTTGTTTTCTTTCTATACCCTAACCACACTTAGACTATGTAGCCAAGACATTGGTGTCATTTCTCAGATTCAATATTTTGTGAACATCCCTTGCATTCCTCTTTTAAGAACTTTTAGAAACTCTCGTGCCAAATAATGATCTTAGCAATTCCTTTGAGAAGACCCTTCAATTTGAATCGATAGGGTTTGGACTATCCGTTGTTGCCTTCAACCTTGGTTTGAAAACACCTAAGATAGTCAATCTTTAAATTTGAAAAGTGTTGAGAACTTGTTGATTTGTAATTATGAATTCAAGACTGATAGTCCCCTATTACTACAAGTAACATCCATTCCTCGGTTGGTATAAGAAATGAAATCATTAGAATGTTTTAACAAAGAAATACCTCTTCCTGAAAGTTAAAACCAAAAGAGTGGTTAATAAGATATGTCAAGATAAAAATCTCGGATGCACCTAATCCCCTAGACTTATGCAACTTTAAAAATAAACACACAACTGAAAGCAAACACACAATTGAAAATAAACACACTTGCAGAAAATGATTTTTTTTTTAAAGCTTCAAAGTAATATTTCAAAAAATTTCCATTGATTGGCAATAGAACTAATTCCCCTTGTAAGGAGCTCAGCCTAAAAGTATTTTCTCCTAAAATTTCTGCAATCTGATAAGGACCAATACACAAGCATTGAAACATAGTGTGGCTACCCAAATTTTCTTTTGCCTTGTCGCAAAGTAGAACAAGGTTGGATATTCTAAAAGACTTTATCATGGCCCTCTTGCTAAACCACCTCTTGATGACAAATTTATCTTTCTCCATATGCTCTAAAGCAACTATCCATTTTTCATCCATCTATAAAAGATTCATTAACCTAATTTGTATCCTATTAGCATCTTCAGTGTACCCACTCATGAATTTCAAAATAGGATTCTTGAGGTTAAGTGGGAATACTGGCTCTTGTCCGTAGACAAGCAGATATGAAGATGTCCCTAAAGCATTCTTGACCTTGACTCAATCTTTCCATAGTGCATATTTGAGTTGATTGTGCCAATCCCTAGGATTTTCCTTCAACAAATGTCTTATCACCATGATCAAGTTCTTATTTCTAGATTCAACCACACCATTTCCTTGTGGATAATAATTTGAAGAGAACTTGATAATAACCTAATTTTCTAGTACCCAATGAGTAAGAAATACCGATGCAAAATCTAATCCATTATCACACACTAGGGAGAATGATATTCTAAATCTAGTAAGAATGTGTTCCTCCAAGAAGTCCATAACCACCTTAGCTATGCAATTTTTGAAAGTCTCTGCTTCTATCCAGCGTGTACAATAATTAGTAGTTGTAAGAATAAAAGTATTCCTAGTTGATGAGGGTGGGTTCACTAGACTAATAAAATCCAGCCCCCACTTTGTGAAGGGGTGTACCTCAAACATTGATTGTAAAGGCACTGCAGGACATCATTCTCTATTAGCACTAGTCTGACAAATATGACAAGTACACACACGTTCAAAAGTATCTTTGAAGATCACTGGCCAAAAATAACCCAATCTTAAAATCATATGAGCAGTTTCTTCTGTTGAACCATGCCACGTACCATATTTATCATGAAACTATTCTAAAACCTCTTTTACTTCCTCACATCCTAAACACTTCAACTAAATCCCTTCATAGTTCCTTTTGTATAATTTTTGATCATGCAACATGTAGGATTTGCATTTCATTTTTAGTCGGCTACATTGTGAACTATTCATCCAATTGGGGTAATGAATTTGTAAAAGGTAGTAAACAATATCCTAGTACCAGACATCTATTATTATACCCTGGTCAATGTCAACTTGAGATACTACAATCTTCTTCTAATCTTTGATATATGTTTCACTATCAAACCAAAATTTCTTTTCATCCTCGAACTAGTCATCTACTATCATTTTTTATAATCCTTGGCCTCTTACTAACTTCATGGGTTGAATCTCTAAATCAAATTCCTAAAGGATCGCCATCCATTTTCCTCATCTTTCACCAAGTTCATTTTGCATCAATAATGTCTTAACCATAGGATCAGGCACAATCACATATGCCTTGCTCCTTAGTATATAATGTCAAAACTTCTTTACTACTTTGATTAAAGCAAAATACTATTTATTGAGGTTGGAATAATTTAACTCAACATTTCTCAGAGGGCAACTCATAAAGGCAATGGGCCTTTCATCTTCCTTTTCCTTCTTCTGTGTAAGAATCCCAACACATGAATGTTTTGAAACAAAAGAGTATATATTGAAAGGTAGTCCATAATCCAAACTCACTATTACTAGGGCTATAGAAATGACCACGTTGATATCCTCAAATGATTTCTTAATCTCCAGAACCCATTTTTTTTTAGCTCCCTTTTTGAGTAAATCATTAAGGGGACAAACTATCTCTGCAAATCTGCTTATGAATTTTCGCACAAAATTTATCTCCCCAAAGAAAGACTTAAGTTTTTTTTAGGTATGAGGAGGTGATAACTTCAGAATGGCTTCACTTCTATCAAGATCTATGGAGATTCTAGCTTTGGAGATGATATGACCTAGGAGCTTTCCTTTAGTAACCCCAAACAAACATTTCTTGGGATTGAGGGATATGTCATATTTACAACATCTATTGAATATCTATCTTAGATCAGTAATATGAGTGCTTTGATCCTTTGAAAAGATAGTTAAGTCATCCATGTAGATGACTATACACTTGTTTATTAATCCCTTAAAAGCTTTGTCCATGGATCGTTGAAATGTAGCCTCTACAATAATCATCCCAAAAAGCATTCTTCTATAAGAAAAAGTTCCTGATTTAGTTGTGAAGGCCCTCTTTAGCATGTCTTCTTCATCAACCATTACTTTATTATATCCTGAATATCCATCTAAGAAAGACATCATTTTTTAACCATTGATAATTTGCAAAACCTCATCTAGAGAAGGCAAAGGGTAGTTGTCCTTTTGAGATGCGATGTTCAAGTTACAAAAATCCACACAAAGACTGATCTCTCTAGTATTTTTCTATAAAAGAACCAAGTTAGCCACCCACGTAGAATGAAAAATGGGGAAGATGATCTTGACATCAAGCAAGTTCTTGACTTCCTTCATTATCAATAGTTCAATAATAGGATTAATAGATCTTTGCCTTTGATAGAAAGGTTTGGCATCTGGTTTCAAAGGAATGCCATGCATAATGATTTCAAGATCATATGTTTTGAGCTCTTTGTAGCTCCAAGCAATGACATCCTTATACTCAGTAAGTAATTTGAGCATATCTCCCTTTCCTGTGCATTGCATGTCTTTCTGATCCTTACTATTCTAGGATCTCCATTAGTACCCAAATTATACAAATCACATTCCACAATCCCCTTTTCTTTGATCATTCTTTTTTTAAGTGCTAATTCATCATGATTCAAAATATATTCCAACTCAACGATTCCCTTAGGAATAGTGTTGGTTCTTAAGTTCAGGATCCTGTCTTCATCTTCAAGTTCATCATCCTTAGGTTTTTCGTCTAAAATGTCATCAATCTCTTTCTCTTTAAAGTGGCCATTGCACATGATAAATTTGAGTATATGTTGATCATCTTGAAAGAATTCAAAGTTTGTAATATTGTTTGGGATGGATGCAGTAGCAATCAATTCTACTAAAAATCCTTTTAGTTTCATTCTCTCGACTAGTTGTGATGCACTAGCTAAAATAACGAGGGTATATGCTACCATCTTTTTCCTCCTTGGAATTGACTTTATATTCAAAGCTTCAAAATCACCCATCAGATCCCATACGCTTTTCCTATAAGAAAGTAGCCTCATGTCCTTGCAAGAATATATTGATTTCACTTGTCTTATTACCAACTGAGAATCTCCTTCGACTATGAGAGCTATGATTCCTTTCTCCAATATGAAAAGAAGTCCTCAGATCAATGCTTTGTACTCTACAACATTATTAGTACATTTGAACTATAATTGATATGCTGCAAAGAAAGACTTACCTTTTTGGTTGATCAGCTCAATACTTGCACTAGCTTCTAATTTGCATTTGGAGAAGTTAAAGTGAAGTGTCTAGATCAAATCTTCTTTGGTCTTCCTAACCTTATGATTATTCATCCTTACTCTTTCTTTCACTTGGGCCTGAAAGGATTGTTTCTTGGGGATCTACTGTAGTCTTTCATGGGGTGGACTTGATGATTTTCCATTGTTAGTCCTTGATGGGGGGCACATGTTTTTCTTGTTTGCCCTAAATTTCCCCAATTAATTCTATCATCCACTTTGGGTTTTGGATGGATGACTACTGAAGTCCATCCTTGACCTTTTACATATCATCTTCTTCTCTGGACTTTGATTATTCCTAGTGGAGGAGAAGACAATCCTCCACCATCTGAAGAGGTGTCATTGTATGATGCATTTAGATCTTCAATTCCCTCTTCAACCTTTTCCACAGATTCAAATATGTTTATAGGACTTTGATTTTCTGTGAGTTCATCCTTTGGAATGTTACCACTCTTTATTTCCATCATCTATGTTAATACCTTAGTGGCTACTTCTTGGTAAAATGAACATTAAAACTCTGAATGACTAACTTTATGCAATCGGCAAAATCATGGGAGAAGTAGGATACTGGGGTTAGCTTCTTCTCCTACACATTGTAAATTAGCCACCATGTTATCTATGAACTGTGTTACAATCTCATTCTTTGGGATTGAAATCCTAGATTTTTCATCTTGATCATTTGATATTTTGGTTGAAGTTGTATCAAAAGCCATCACTTTGTAAGAGCCCAAATCTGATTGTAAGAATGCAACCTCACTAGGCACATTATATTCTATAATCATTGTTTTTAACTTTGGCTCTGCATCTATCTTGATTTGATTGTTCAACCTTTTTCATGGTAACCATAACCAAGTAAAATTTGTAGAAAACCATCCCCTTAGGCATTTTTTCCACTCTCTACTTAGTAGTAGTCTGTATGTCTCAAGAATATCAACCACATGTTTATCAATGATGTCTTGAATTTGAGCATCAACTGTCAACTATATTTGGACATCCTTCAACACACCAATGACTTTTACCTTTGTGCACTTCCAAGAAGGAAGTCCTCTCTTTACTACCTTAGTGCACTAGCGCACCTAGTGAGGTGCACTAGGTGCACGTTTTTATTTGCAAAAAGTGACTTTGTCCCTTAGATGATGGTTTTTGGAATTTGGGTTTCTAGGTCGGGACCCAAATTTGGTCAAAGACATTATGAAAAACCCTAAAAAAGACTTGGATCTTGGATTAGGGATCTAGAAAGAAAAAAAATAAATTAGTTGGTCCCCATTTCTAGGTGAAATGGGGGGTGTATTGTGAAACCACAATAGCTCATTGATTTGGACTCAAAGATTAGGGATACAAAGCTCAGACACATGGATTGAAACTAATTCCTTGTATTGTGCAACGAGCACAATGTGAGATTGAAGATTATCTTTGCACTCATTCAGAGTGGTTTAGTTAATGCAACATCACACCTAATATCAGTGCAATCCTCAAAACTGATCATGACACTAGAAAAACACTATGTACCTAATGACAAGGTGGCAATGAGTGTGACTAGAGAAGTTATTTTGGACATTTGACCATACAATATAGAGAAGGTATTCCACCTTCCTCATGTTGATGAATACCAAGAGATCACCTATGAGAGTACAAATTGTTGGTACAAATAAAATCAATAAGTAGCCAAAGACATAGTACATGACAAGTACATAATCACCAATTCTTCGCACAACAAGAAGCCAAGAAAAGTGGATATGACAAGAGGACATATGATTGACAATATTTTCTATTGTACTATTCTATTAAGTAGCATAATGGGACTTCTGATAGTAGGCCATCTACAGACATGGATGGTCCATTTTATATAGACAATCAAAATAAGAGTCTACAAGATTGATTGTGGCACTATCATAAGTAGTTCTTTGGATGAGAAACTCATCTTAGTCCACAATGACCCACAATTTTATATGACATCCTATGTGGTCTACTTATTGACAGCTAGAGTAAGAAATTATCTAGGTCTGGTAAGGATGGGAAGCATACAAGATCCTAATGTATGGCCATAGATTATGTACTGGTAATTGGTATATAAGAAGCTCCCAAATGAGAGCCCAAAGTACAAAATAGTAAATGATGCCTTCATCTTTGCAATAATCTAGCTTATAGAAGGAGATTATGTGAAAAGGCTATTAGTGGAGGTTGCAACTAGAGTAACATGGGTGGGAAGATACTTCATCTAGTATCATACGTTTACATATATACAAGTGGCTAGAACCCTCCTCCATTCAAAGAAGCTACCACACTATCCATCAAATAGGATTTTACTCTTGGAAATTGCCAAGTAGCTGGCTTATGTGTATGAAAGAGTTTGGAAGAAGCATATGAAGACATGAGTATGGCCTATCATCATTGGGCCTGACGAGGTGAAACAAAAATAATACATTTGGACCTACAAGGTGGAATGGGAGAAGTATCATTTGGAGGATTACCTGGTGGCCTGCCCATATTTTGATAACATGAAGATGATCCAACATGTTGCAGTCAAGTAGTTTATTCCAAATGCTTCTACAAAAGATCATTGGTTGAATTATTTGGATGATTGTGAGGTCCAAATCAAAAACTATTGTAGGATGAACCAACATTGGCAGAGAAAGTTTTGAAACTAAGGATACCTCTCAATGTGTGGAATAAGGATATCCCTAATGTCCTAGATCCCACCTACAACAAAGACAAGATCTTTGAGATACCATCTTGAACACAAGGGTAAACAAAGAGGACAACAATGATATCCAATACCAAGCTTGACATCTTGTTGAATTAGCAAGGGATTGGATATGAAAGCCCTTCCACCTAGATTTTGTACCTAATATTCTTGCATTATAGGTACCAACAAGCTGCAAAAGGGAAAATGGACCAAAGTCATTATCCCCACTTACAAGGAGAAGTCTGTGGTTAGACCTGAGACTGTGCATAGCCATAAAGGGATGCGGTGTATATCCATAGCAAGGTAAAGGCTAAGCCTAAGAAGAAGAGAAAGGCAACAAAGATATAGAAAATGCAACCTAAAGAGCTCCCAATTCAAATATAATCCTCCCTATCAATTCCTAAATAGAGAAAAATGAAAACAATGGTGATTGGGGAGAAAAACAAAGGTGCAAGGAAGAAGAGCACTCCTTCCCCCTAGATTCATGAGACCATCCTTAAGGCTAAGGAGGAAGGAGAAAATGAAGAAGAGCTTGATTATGTTCCTTTGAATAAGAGGATTCATTCAAGCAAGGTTGTTGAAGAATAAAGAAGGATAAATTATACATATACACCCCCAATAGAACACAAACAATCGATCTAGATTAAAGAATCTATGGGTCAAGAATAGGAAGTCCATAGAAGGGGATGGGTCTAATATGTTTAACATCATTGGCTTCGACTTCATGCCCATGGGAATGCAGATGGAGTGTGTAGTAATAAGAGACATGCCATGCAAGAAGATTTTAGGTGATGTTTGGAATGCACTACCTCCTCTCCCACATAGTCCAATAGGGATCCCTCCAAAACCTCCAACAAAGCTAGTTACACCACCTCCAACTTTGTTGAAATAGGACACTAAACCATTTCCTCCTCCAATTATAGAGCAACAAAGCCAAATAATAGAGGATGAAATGTATGTTGTACATCATATAGAGGAAGCTCCTAAGGAAGGATAGGTTGTTGCCACTAAAAAGAATTTTCCACCCATAGCACAAATATTTTCATCCCCTCCTACAACCATAATGGCCAGAGAGGACAAATAAAGGAAAAGGACCATCATCTAAGTTGGCTTCATTATCGAGTCAGTAACTACTCCATCTTGGCTGAAATGGGAAGTATAAACCCAAAAAAGGAGTTACATAAAGGCTCTTGAAGAGGGAATGGAAATTTTTACAAAGGCAGTAAAGACAATAGTATTAATTCAAGAGGATCTGCAACAACTAGCCTTCATCATGAAGAATCTTGAAGTTTTGGTGGAGTAAATAATTTTTTCTCCAAAGGTGCATAGGTGCGTAGGTGTAATGATTTCTGAACACTTGCAGTTGCACTGATAGTTAACTACCATTTACTTTTTTGAGCATTTTCATGCACCAAAAGAATGTTTTTTGATGTGTTGTAGTGGTTAGTTGGTAGTTGAGTGTGGAGGAGGACAAGTTGTTATTTTGGGAAGGCCCTAAGCTCTAGCTTGCTCTCAAAGATGTCTATCTTCTTCTTCTTGTATTATTTCAAGTCATGTAAAGGCTCATTCACCCATTAATGGATAAAAACAAGGGTGACAACCTACTTAGAACCATATTAGAAGTCAATTTGTATATAATTTTCTCTATTTAATTAATTCTAAGCACACTCTTTGCATGAGAGAAACCCTAGCTCCTAGCATCATATGAAGAAGAGGGACCACTATAAATATATGATTGTAATATGTATTAAAGATCACTATTTTATGCAATAAAGTATGGTATTGGTGCTCTCATTCTGTGTGTAGTGATTCTTTTTGGAGTGTGCTTTCTATTTGTGAATTAATACTTTATAAATAATGAAGGAGCTAATAGTCTTATTGTATGTGAATGATCATATGATTTTAGTATTCTAGGAGTTTGTCATGAATAGCCACATAATACCTCTGTTATGACTAATTGGCGAAGGGGATTTTCTTATGTGTGTTTCATAGAAATTTGGCTCATGTATATGCAATTTTTGTGGTTGCACAATGAGATGAGTTGTGAAAAATCATTCTAACTTTCAAAGTTCCATTGATGATTGTATTAGGGAGATTATGAGGCACTTCTTCAAATTTTGTTGATCTCTATCATCCCCTTTGAAGATTTAATTCATAGACATGTTACCATTGTGGCTTATGTCCGTCTAGATTTCTAATTTGCAACAATTTTCTTATCTTTCTGGCAACCTTATCTTTGTAATTTTCTTTTCATAAAAAATGACTAAGTTAGAAAATCAAGTTAATTTAAGCTTGCATGCATCATCTTAAAATTTAGAAAATTAAAAAAAATAAAAATTTGTTAAATATTTTCTAAGTGTCAAAAGTTATAGAAAGGCATTCTTGTTAAACATAAACATTTATATTCAATTGAGCTACCTAATCAATTGAAAAATAGCCTCTCAGAAACTTGGAGTTGATATTTTATTAACTTTTCAAGAGAGAGATTCTCATGAATTTCTATGGTTTTCATCATGCAAACATGACACTCAATACATCCCAAGTGAAATCTTATGTTTTCTTGAAGCCACATTTCTAGTATAAATAGGAGCAAGTTAGGGATGTATAATGTGACCTTCCTCTTGTTTTCTTATTAAATACATTCAATATCCCTTATGAATTTGTTCTCTTTTATAGTTTGATATTTCTTCTTGCATGGTTTTTTTGTTTAATACAAAGATACTTATATTCCATGTTGCAACCTTTGCTTGCTTGAAAGTGCATCTTTCTTATAAAAGGTCTCTCAATTAGGGAATATATTGAATATTCTTTCTTATTTCTCTCAAGGACACATTATCTCTTTTTGGTTCCTCTCTTTTATACTATGATGTCCTTCTTACTTGGAAGTGCATATCTTGTATACTTGAGATGATCAATAAGTAGGTCTAACATGGTATCCTTCAACTTCCTTTTGATTTCTATACGACTTTGTATTATTTTATAATACATTCTTATTTTTGGCATGTGATATTTTATTTCATGCAAGATATGGTTGTCTCTACTTCAAAAATTATTTGCATGGCTTGTAATCATATGTTTTTCATTTAATAATCATTTATAGTATCATTATTATTTTACTATTAGCTTCATATCTGATATTTAACCTAGTGCCTTTTGTTGTTGATCCTGTGGTGTCTTTCTTTCACACTTTAGGGGCAAGGTTGCTTGTATATTCTCTCTCTTTTGTCTAAGAATTCACTGCCTTTGGTACCCCTTTTTTTAATCTTGTGACATTCTTTTCTTATATGAAATTTTTGTCTTGATTGGGATTCTCTCTTACAAGAGGTGTATATCCTTGATCGTTGCCTCTTTTTTATTTGTAAAATTATATCCATAATAAGAAACATTCCCTTGCTACATGATTCAAAGTTTTTCATCCTTCATTAATGTTGATTTTATGATCATTAAAAATGTAATGGCACTGCCTATGATGTATGTGTTTTCCAAAGGCAATGATCTCTTACATTTATATTGAGAATGAACTAGAAGAGATATGTCTCTTCATAAGACATGTCTATTTGTTATTATGTGATTAATATAATAATTATAATTATTTATATATGTATATACATAATATCTCTTGAGTCATTAATATATTAATTTCCCTAACACACACACACACACACACACATCTTCACTCATTTTGACTAATAGTATTTATCTGACTAAAGCTACAAAACATTGACACTAGACCTCTTAGTTAGGGAGGATGAAAACATGGCTAGAAATTACCTCAATGTAATAACATTTTGGCATGATTAAGGATATGTTTGATCATAAGATACCCACCATTTACATATCATCTCATAATACTGTGATTATTGGCCTCAATATATGAAGTCGTGTGATACTCACCAAGTGCTTTAAGTAATGGGCTCCTACAAATAAAATTCCAAAATATTCACCAAGTACTTTAAGTAATGGCCTCCTTAACATAAAGTCGTATGATATTCACCAATTACTCTAGGCAATTGCCTCCTAAACATCAAGTCGTATGAAATTCACCAAATACACAAAATGTTCATAATGTATGTGCACACATATCCTTAATAATACTTACCATATGAACATTCATGGGTTTTTCAAGGAACTTAATCTACCATGCAAGATATAATCTATCATGATCTTCTTAGACATCATAAGATATCCATCATAATAGAAGATTAAGTTATTGTAATATAATAACCTTTAAATAACATTTAAAAATACAAGTGATAATCATTTAGAAGTTGTCACTTCCTCATGATGTACATAGGGGGTAGCCCCATTAAAATCACGAAGTCACACACATGACATCAAAAGTTTACATGGAATCAAACTCCCTCCAAATTTGATATCAACTTTTTTGACCTTCTTGTACAAGGTTCTATCTAATAAAGTGTCAAACTCCCTTCGAATCTAATATCAATCTTCTTCTTCCTACAAGAACATCCCTTGAGAGAAAGATCAAGATCAAGGAAAATAGCTCTTATAGTACATATAGAAATACAAAAATGAGATTAACTACGAAAATATAAATAAAGGTAGTTCTCAAGATATGATATTCACAAAGTACTTATCTATTGTAGTTTAAAGGATGATACCATAGTAATGGATCCTTAAGATTTGGGACTGATTTTCTTTTAAGTTCTAGCATGAGAGAGTTCCTCATCTTCAAGACTCTACTTCACATACTTTTATTATGTTATCTTCCACTTAATCATTCTCATTTTCTCTTAATACCAACTCAACCTCCCTTATTTACATTATATTTTATTATTAATTCCAAAGTCGCATATTCCAGTTCGACGATGGCAAATTCTTGATTTCTATATTGAAACCTCTTCATTTATCCCCCCTCTCTTGCATGTTTAATGCACAATGTCTTTTATTTATTCTGTATTATCAATCTATTTATTTCACTTGTCCCTTCTCTATTAAGAATTTATTTTTTGATGTTATGTGTCATTTCTACCATGATACTCTTCCTTACTAATGGGGTGGACTTCCTCTACTATGTCTAATTAACTTTGACTCTTAACTAGTTAAATCTTACTCGTGGCTTTGTATTTTCTTAGTTTACTTTATCATTGTGTTTATGTCTTTATTGATGCAAAGATATTAATCTCATCACCTTTTGTCATAGGTAGTCATATTTGATTTATGTTGTTGTTCGATCCTTACCTCTTCTATATGGTCTGAGCATTGGGTACCACCCACCTTGTCACCACTAGTTCATTATTATGCTGAAGGTGTACCTATATAAAAGAAAATTTATTCACTTTAAAATAAACCATCTAAAATACACTAGATGAGTGCAAGATGATTGCAGTCATGAGAATTGTTGATCTTAATGCTCCCCTTTAGGATTTGTGACATGGCTTAATTGCCTCCTATGTTCTATAAGTCTAGTGGTTGTATCAGGCATTGACAAGTCAATCTTTTGGTGCAATGACAAATCTATCTTGTAACAAGTGGTATTAGAGCTTGGTCACAAGTATGAATCTCCTCAGGTAATGCCGAGGGGGAATTGTTGGACTAACCACCAATGCTCCCCTTTAGGATTTGTAACATGGCTTAACCACCTCCTGTGTTCTATAAGTATAGTGGTTGTATCGGGCATTGATAGGTCAATCTTTTGGTGTGATGACAACTCTTTCTTGTAAAACCATCTTGGTAGGTTTAACACCCTCTTTTAGTACATTTATCATGATATGTTTTCATTTAGGATGCATTTTGCACTTAATTCCTTTATTTTAGGTGAAATTAGGGTTAGGATCTCAAAGATTCTCCTTAATTTCCCTCCTCTATGGCTCTAATTTTTGGGTAGGACTTAGGAATAGGTCCTCCTAGCCTTCATCATATACATTATAGGATTTTGTGCCTATTCTTGGCATTCAGTCCTATTCTGATATCATTTCTAGATTTTCAGGTATCCTCGAGACTTTCTGCTTTCTACTCTGGTTGGGTTTTGACCCCTAGGTTGACCTTGACCTAGGGAAAGGTTGACTAGGTTGACCCTAACCTAGGGTAGGGTCAAAGTCATCTCTGACCTAGGTCATACCTTGACCCTCTTTAGGATTTGATCTCCCTTTTTAGATTTTGGTCCCAGAGGGTCCTAAAATCAATGTCGAGCTTTCAGATTCAAATGTGGAAGGGGTTTAATTCAAGATTCATTTAATTATTTTCCATCCTTAATTGGTTATTGTGATTGGACCATAATTCAAGGTGAAATTTGAATTTTGGGTCCTCACATTGCTCTAGGAGCCTCACCTTGAAGCCTTAACATAAAGACTCCCGTTTACATCTATTTACAACTAGAATCAAGAGATAATGAGAGAAGAAGAAGATGGAATGAACATGCAAGATTGCAAGAGAATGATATAGAAGATCAAACTATTACGCATATCAAGCATTTTTATACCATTGAGAACATCTATTTGGAACAAGAGGGATCCAATCTTCCTTGATCCACCATTATCGATATTCAAGCATTCAAAGATACAATCATGGGGTAGCAATTACGAATTATGGGTTTGGTAGGAATACTTTAGCCTTGGGGGCTTGGTATGCTCTCTTGTCTTATTCAAGTCTATGTGTTTCTTTCTCATACATATTCATGCTAGGGACATTCAATACACACACACATTCTATTATATCCAACTATTCGTGGAGGTAGAAATGACCAAAACAGGGGTTTGACTAAGGGAAAACCTTATATAGCCATGCCAAAACCCCATTTTTAGATATATGTAGGTGTTTTTTAAAAGATTGGAGTACAAATTTGGATACCCTCTTTGGAAAACTTTCAAGATCCATGAATGAAATTTTCATCAGAGCAGTACAGGTCAAGGTCAACTTTTTGGGACACAATTGTGCCCCACAGTAAGATTGTGCCCCACCAAATGGGTCAAGGTCGACCTGCCCTCAAAAGGATAATTTTTTTTTGGATTTTCTCCATCTTGACATTTTCAATCAAGAATAGTTTGCAAATTTTCCAGAAACTATGCATAGGCATCATAAAATAGGTATTTCCAGATTGGTGCTATTTCGAGGTATGTATCTTATCTTGTTTAATTTCAAGCATTTCCATTACCTATTCCATATCAATTCTAAAACTACACACACACACACACACACACACATATAGTGGTGAATGTCTTACACATTGTCAGGGATCCATTTTTACTCTATTCATTTTGATGAACCCGTGATAGACAACTCTTTCTTTTTGGTGTTAGATTTGCATCTTGTGTTAGATCTTGCATGTTAATTGGATTTCTTTCATCTCTATGTTTCAAAAATAAAAATAAAATTTGTTTGTAAAATTTCTTTAAAAATATAAAAACATTTACATTTTCATGTATTTCAATATGTATGATTCTTGTTTGGAATACTTTGATGAGGTTTTTATTGTAAAAGAGGATAGATTCCCTAAAGAGGTACATGGAAGTGAGACTGAAAATGGTCTGGATAAGATCTCCATTAATCCTATTCCTTTTCACTCTCCTCCACAACCTCTCCAATTGACCTTTACCATAGGGTGTGTGCATGGTTACCTTGATGTTCCACTATATGAAACATTGATAAACCTATGATATATCCTACAGCTTTGATGATGGTAAAAGGATGTCCTCGACTAAAAATTAAGGGTAAACCTAGAGATCCTTTGGATTTCTTTGATAACACTGATTTCATTTCACATGCTTATTGCACACAGAATAACCCTTAGCCTACTGTTCCAATTTTTTTATTGCCTTCTTAACCTATTCTTCCTCAAGTTCCTAAGTTTTCTTTTACCTTTAAGGAGTATAACTTAGTTGATCAATTATGTGCTACTCCTACTAAGATATCTTTATGGGAGTTACTTAAAAATTCTCTGACATATTATGAGGCATTGCAAAAAGCTTTATCTACTCTTCATGCTTCATCTCCTAATCAAGACAACATTCATTCTATTTTGGATTGCATGCATGCTATGCCTTTTATATCTCCTATTGTAATTTTTGATAATGATTTATCTTTTCTTGAGGTGCAGAATCAATATGATTCTCTTATGGTTGATGTTTCTATTAATTAGAGTATCATTCAAAGAACATTAATTGATAATGGATCTAGGCTTAATGTTTGTAGCATGGAGATTGTTCAAGTGATTAAGGCTGATCTTACTCCTATTCAACTTGATAATGTCCCTATACATGGATTTGATAATATTGCGAAAAGAACTTTGGGCATTATTACCCTACCTATTAAAGTAGGTTCAATCATCCTAAATATGCCTATTCATGTTATGCCTAGACCTCTCAATTATAATCTTCTGTTAGGAAGACCTTGGTTACATACTATGCATGCAGTTCCTTCTACTCTTCATCGCAAGGTTGGGTTTATTTATAACAACTTAATGTATACATTACACTTGGATGATGCACCGAATCCTTGCCTAAATGTAGAATATGTTAAGATCTCTGAGCCTCTTCAACCGAGTAAAGAGATTGAAAACCAACCTAAGATTCAACAGCTACAAGCTTCATATTCTTCTTTGACTGAGGATGATTGGGGGACATTGGATTTTAATCATACTTTCATTGGAGAATATAAGGTCTCTGATTTGGAATTCATAAATCAACAAAGTGAATTTGAGAAACAAGTTTTTATTCCTTCTCCACTTTTTGAGGAACTAAAAAGTAATTTTGTTTCTTCTTTGGTACAAGAAAGGATTGAAATGATAAAACCTGATTGTTCTAATATTGTGTTGTATGCCACTCCTTTGAATCCATTTGTAATGGCTGATTGGTATGGTTCTAGTTATCATTTTCTTAAGAAATCAAGATTTAATGGGAAAGGATGTGGTAAATATGAGCAAGGTATAAAAGTACCTTTGGATGATGAAATTTATGATCATACGTATGGATTAGAGTTTAATCCATATAAACATCTATTGACTTTTCCCCTTAATGTTAATCATATATGTGGTGATCACTTGAAATTGGTTAATCCACTACTTATTGACATGAATCAAGTGCCTACTTGGGATATTTTTCCTAAGGATGAAACTTTAATGAAATTTTTAGGGGTTTATGAAGATTTACCTAAGTTCCATCACAAATGAAGGAAGCCTTTTTGTTTAAATACAAATGCTTTTTTGGAGAACATGATAATTAGGATATTGTTCCTTTATTGACACATTATTTGATATGAAGTGATTTTTTAATAACTAAGACTCTTGATATTCAAATGGATGAGAATAATCTGGAAAAGATAATAAATATTGGGAAATGTTTGAATCAAGATGAACACGATCAATTAAGTTTCATTTTACTTGAATTTAAGGACATTTTTTCTTGGACATATTCAGATATGCTAGGTATTAATTCTAAGATTATTACTCATAATATTGTTTTAAAACCAAACATGAAACCTATGAAGCAGAAATTCAAAAGATGAATCCATGGATTGCTTTATTAGTCAAAAGTGAAATTGAAAAATTATTGGATTCTGGATTTATTCATTCTATTGATCACTACGATTGGATTTCAAACATTGTACCTTTTTCAAAAGGAGAAAATAAGATAAGGATGTGTACTAATTTTAGAGATTTAAATTTGGCATCCTTAAAAGATGATTTCTTGTTACCCAATATTGATATGATTGTGGATTCAATGACGGGTCATGGTTTGTTATCTTTTATGGATGGCTTTTTTAGATATAATCAAATCTTTATTCCTCCTAAAGATCAATTTAAAATTATATTTATAAACCTTGGGGAACATTTTTTTGGGTCATGATGCCTTTCAGACTAACAAATGCAGGAGCAACTTATCAACATGCTATGAGTTTGATTTTTCATGATTACATCCATAAGATTCTTGAAGATTATGCGGATGATATCTTAGTAAAGTCTATACAAAGAGAAGATTGTGTTACTATTTTATGACAAATATTTGAAAGGATTAGAAGTTACAAGATGAGATTGAATCCTAAGAAGTGTGTTTTCGGAATAGACTTTGGTAAATTATTAGGATTTATAATCTCTAAGAGAGGCATAAAAATTGATACTAATGAGATTGATGCTATTGTTAATATGCCTCCTAAAAATATTTCTTAGCTACACAATTTACAAGGAAAGATACAAGTTATCATTGCTTTGTTTCTAAGTTGGCTGATCGAACAATTCCTTTTACTTCCTTTCTTAGAAAGGATACTACTTTCTCTTGGAATGATGAATGTAAGAAAACTTTTGAGAAATTTAAGGAGTACCTTGCAAATCCTCCTATCTTGCAACCAACTAAATTTGATAATCCATTTCATTCATATACTTTAGTGACTTCAAAGGCTGTGAGTGCCTTGTTAACTCAAAATGATGATGATGGTAAGGAAAGACTTGTGTATTATATTAGTCAGACTTTACTTGATTATGAAACACAATACACAGATTTGGAAAGACAATGTCTAACTCTAGTTTATGCATGTCAAAAACTCGGGCATTATCTTATAAATGTTGAAGTCAATGTGATTGTCAAGTTTGATCCTTTGGTACATCTTTTCTCACAAGTTGATCTCTCTGGCTATTTGGAAAAGTGGGTGATGTGACTTACATAATTTGATCTTAATTTCATTTCTTAGAAGTCTATTAGGGATCATGCTTTAATGTATTATTTAGCTGAAGCTCCTTGTCCTTATTCAAAAACATGTTCTACTTCGATGAATTTCCTGATGATACTATTCTAACTATTAAACAAGATGATATTTGGGAATTGCATTTTGAAGGATCTAAATGTATGATAGGTTCTAGTGTTGGTATTATCTTAATTTCTCCTATGAAAAATCCAATTCCTTCATCATACAAATTAACTTTTCCTTGTACTAATAACATTGTAGAGTATGATGCTTTTATAGCTAGTTTATGAGAAACTTCATCTCTTAACATCAAACACTTGCAAATATATGAAGATTCACAATTTATTGTTGAACAAATTAAAGGAGGTTATCAAACTAAGAATGATAAAATGACACAATATAGAGATTTGGCTCTTGACATGCTTTCATAATTCTCTTCTTAAATGATTCAAATCTTACCTAGAAAAGATAATCGACATGCAGATGCCATGTCACGCGCTACTTCTTTGGTGTGTCTTGAAAATAATGCTAAAAATTTTCAATATACTATACAAACTCTTTAAAACCTTGCAATTTCTAAAAGGATTATTTTTTATTGTTTTAATTTGCATTTGGATGAATGGTATTCCTACATTTTTCATTTTTTCAAAGATGGTACTTTTCCTAAATTTGCAACAAGAAACACATATACTCATATTAGGAAACTTACAACACGTTACATCATTTTAGGAGATACACTTTACGAACGCTCTTATGAAGGATTGTTATTAAGATGTCTCAATAGAATTGAAACTTTGGTAGCTCTAAGAGAAGCTCATTATGATTCTTGTAGAGGGAATTTTGGTGGCAAAACTTTGGTTAATAAATTACTTAGAATGGGATATTATTGGCAAAAAATGGAACAAGATTCTTTTATGTTTGTTAAGAAATGTCCTCAATGTCAACAACATAGTAATTTGATTCATGCTCCTGCTCATGAGCTTCATAATCAAGTTTCTTCATGGCCTTTTAGTATTTTGGGTTTTGATCTTATTGGAAAAATCTCACCACCTTCTTCTCAAGGGCATACTTACATTCTAGCTACTATAGATTATTTCACAAAGTGGGATGAAGTTTTTCCTCTTCACTCAAAAACTACAGATATTATTTGTGATTTCATTCTTAATTATATCATAACATGATTTCGTATACCTTTAGCGATAGTTTTGGATAATGGTATGTCTTTCAAAAACAAAGAAGTCACGAAATTCTTGGAGAAATATCAAATTCAACATAAATTTTCAACTCCTTATTATTCTCAATCTAATGGTCAAGCTGAAGCATCAAATAAAATTATTGAGAAAATTCTAAGAAAAATAGTTAACAAGCATGCGAAAGATTGGCATACTCAATTGACATATGCTTTATGGGCTTATAGGACAAGTGTTCGTACTGCATGAGTACTTCTCCTCACAATCTTGTTTATGGTATTGATGCTATTATGCCTTTCAAATTAGAAATGCCTTCTTTACATGTTTCATTTCATGGGATAATTGACAAAGATACTTTTCGAGAACAATATTTACAAGAGTTAGAAATGTTGGATGAACAATGAATACATGCATTAGAACATGTAAAAGATTATCATAAATCTCTACAGGAGCAATATAATCATAAGGTAATTGAATGAATACTTTATATTGGTGATTTAGTTTTATATGAGAATCAATGAAATGTGAATGCTTTACCTAGTGAAAAAGGAAAGTTTAGCCTTAATTGGCTTGGACCTTTTGTTGTTATTGAAGACTTTGGTTCAGGTGCTTATAAATTTTCTAATATGGATGGTGTTTCTTTTAAGGAACCTATTAATATTATGCATCTTAATGTTATTATCCTTAATTTTATTCTTTCCTTTCTTTCTGCAATTATATATTCCTTATAGACTTTGTTTTATAGGTTATGTAGTTTTAACAAAATTAAATATTGAATACATTTATGCACCTTCTTTCTTTCTATTAAGGTTTATATCAAACATAGAATTAATTAATAAAGAAAGTTTTTCATTCATCAAAAAGTGGTTTAAGTTCTTATACATATATGTCTGATGGCCCTATTTGTCACTATGCCTATCACTACCCTTTAATGGCTAATGGTTGTTAGATCTCTCTGGTCTATAATAGGAGGAGGTAGATCTATGTATTTGCGTATGGCTCTTGGATATGCTCATACCATGTGAGCACTCTCAACACTCTGTAGCTCAGTTATCATTTTCTCCTCCCTTTCCCTACACATCCTTAACTCTCATTAGACAACTGCAAAGATATTGACATGCCTACCAGGATCTTTGTAGCCAAGAGAGGACTCTTGCTCGCTTGTTGGTAGTTGGTAGGATATGTATGTATCCTTCAAAACCTTGGATACCAAACTCCTCCATGCCGCTATGCTAGCTATAGAAAAAAAGTTACATTTATCAATTTCAAACTTTTTCAAATCAAATTACATATTTAATCATATCTCATATTTCATACCTGGGTCTCCCTCCTGGATGTCACTAAAAGGTCTGGATGGTGGGGGCATGAAGTGACTACTCTCTCCATGGTCACTTTGTCTAGGCCTCACTGGTGGTGTCTATGTGGGTACATGGGGGCCGTCGTGATCTTAGTGGTGATATGTGATAAATGTGTACATTTGCACCAATATCACTGGCTGGAGGCATCTCCTATGCTCTCTCCTCCTCCATGGGATCTCCCTCAAAGATGTGCTCCTCCTCATCTCTGATATCTTCATCCTCCTCTATTGCACCACCATCCTAGTGTGTCCTATTTGAAGCACTTGGATCACTCGTAGGATAATCCTCAAGGAAGATGGGATGGGACCCTTGTAGACTCCAATACCTAATGTAATCTCAACTCATGCCTAAATAGGTCACATCTAATGGTACCTCTATATCCTCTATATCATCAACATCACTATCCTCTATATCTATTTTCAATAGTCAGCGTATGGCACCGAGTCTCTAACAATACCTCATCAGATGCACATAGCGAGGTACTGCTCTAAGGACTCCCTATACTAGGCTGAACTTTCTTGTCACCTGATCATAGTAGTATGGCACCACTATATGATTTTGATGACCCTCTAGCAGCTTTCATTGCTATGAGTATCTCATTTGGAATCGAGTATGAGGACACTCTATCATCCAGTAGGGTCTCCATATCATATCCACACTTAGAATGCGGTTGAGAGATACTCTCTAATACAAGATATCTCTAAACTACCAAGCATTCTTCAATGGATAGGAAAAGACTCTAACTGTGCTCACATCTACCATCATTGGATACCCTATGGACATGTACATTTAAAGTTCTCAAACAACCAAATCTGTAGGAGAGTGCATATCGACAGGCTCTCTCTTTGATATCTCACCAACTAACATAACTCATGTTATAGTTGGGCTAGCATGCTGCGAACCCATGAGAATATAGTCCTCTTAATCTCCATCCTCTATATAACATGGGTAAGAGGTGTCAAAAATATGGTAACCTTTGAGTTGGGCAACACAACCAAGGATACTACACAAAGCATCACTCTCTGCACTAGAGGGGTAGGGTCTGATAGTATGGACGATAGAAGGACATGATCTAATCAGGTCTGCATCTATCGAACATGTCCCAAGAAGTGCTCCTTGTCTACAAGGATCTTCTCACAGACTTGATGTGCTCTATTTCTAATGGTCTCACCTCATACTAGAAGCCATAGGATCCTGCAGACATCCTCTAATGTAACTGTGATCTCTCCTAAGGGAAGATGAAAGGAGAATGTATCCTCATCCCACCTCTTTATAAGAGTCAATAACATGGCTCAATGTAGTCTAATCTATAGTAGGACTACTACCCAGTATAGCCCTACATCTCTCAATAGTTGTATATCATCCTCATCCAACTTAGACAATCTCTCTCTGATGGTAACAAGAAACTGTCCAAAGGGATGCTCCTGGAGATGAATCATGTCCTATAAGCATAGATAAACAACATATTAGACTTCTGTATCATCAAATATGTAAACTAAGCTTGACTAGGTCAAGGTCGACCCTCTTGGGTCAAGGTTGACCTTTCTGGGTCAGGGTTGACCTTGTTGGGTCAAGGACAACCTCATCCTAGAATGAGTGGAAATTTGATAGTCTATGTCGATGGTAAAAAATCAAACAACAACAAACTCACCTTGGGAAGTGGTTGTCCAATAGCTAGGCATTGTCTCAACAACTCCATGTGTGTCACTCAAAGTTCTTCTCTCCTTAACATCTTGCTTTCTCTGTTCGAATATATAAAAGGTAAGAATTAGAAAGTATGACTTCCTTTTCATTATCTATAGGTAAAATTAGGGTTTCTTTTAGGGTTTACTCATGGTAAATTTGGACTCCTCTTGTCTCATGCATTTAGATACACATTCACTCTTTTCATCATAACTTGAGCTTGGTAACTCCATTTTTGGTGCCATCAGTAACGTTGGAAACATGATTCAGATACCTACATCTTGAATCAATTTAGGAAGGATACAAATTATTTTAATTTTTTTTAAAAATATCTTTTTAACAAATTGCATATTCAGTGTCTAGAGTTATCCTCATCACCCTATTTCACCCTTCAGTAATAGAAAGCCAAAACATGGGGGGCATAAGGGGCTTTATGCACTTCTCAACTGTCATTTAGTAGGATTTAGGTGGTTTATGGATTTTCATTATCCTTGTGCATTATAACTTCTAATAGTTTTTTGCACGATCTCTACATCAAGGACTTGGCTATACCCTTTTTATTTACTATGATGTTTTCTTACTTTAACTTGCATATTCACATAGTGTCATATTTGAGTTAAAGTGGGGGCTAAATGTATCATCTTAAAATGGAAGCACTTCCATATTGGTAGGTTTAGCACCCTCTTTTAGTATATTTATCATGATATATTTTTATTCAGGATGCATTTTACACTTAATTCCTTTATTTGAGGTGAAATTAGAGTTAGGATCTCGAAGATTCTCCTTATTTTCCCTCCTCTATGGCTCTATTTTATGGGTAGGACTTAGGAATAGGTCCTCCTAGCCTTTATCATATTCATTATAGGATTTTTTGCCTATTCTTATCATTTATAGGTTTCGCATATCCTCAGGACTTTCTGCTTTCTGCTCTAGTTGGGTTTTGACCCCTAGGTTGACCCTGACCTAAGGCAAGGTCGACTAGGTCGACCTTGACCTAGGGTAGGGTTGAGGTTGTCCCTGATCTAGGTTAGGGTTGAGGTCAACCTTGACCCTCTTCGAGTTTTGATCCCACTTTTTAGATTCTAGTCTTGGAGGGTCCCGAAATCAATGTCGGGCTTTTGGATTTGAATGTGGAAGGGGTTTAATTTGAGATTCATTTAGTTATTTTCCCTACTTAGTTGTTTATTGTGATTGGACCATAATTGAAGGTGAAATTTGAATTATGGGTCCTCACATTACTCTAGGAGCCTCACCTTGAAGCCTCTATATAAATACTCTCATTTGCATCTATCTACAACTAGAATCAAGAGATAACGACAGAAGAAGATGATGGTATGAAGATGCAAGATTGCAAGAGAATGATATAGAAGACTAAAATATTATGGATATCAAGCATTTTGATACCATTGCGAACATCTATTTGGAACAAGAGAGATCCAATCTTCCTTGATCTGCCATTATCGATATTCAAGCATTCAAAAATACAATCATGAGGTAGCAATTATGGATTATGAGTTTGCTAGGAATACTTTAGCCTTAGGGGCTTGGTATTCTTTCTTATCTTATTCAAGTCTATGGGTTGCTTTCTCATACATATTCATGCTAGAGTTTCAATCTAGTAGATTAGATCTTGGCATTACACATTCAATACAAATACGCATTCTATTATATCTGACTATTCGTGGAGGTGGAAATCACCAAACAAGGGTTTGACTAAAGTAAAACCCTATATAGCCACCCCAAAACCCCATTTTTAGATATATGCAAGTGTTGTTTTGAAGATTGGAGTACAAATTTGGATACCCTTTTTGGAAAACTTTTGAGATTCGCAAATGAAATTTTCATCAAAATAGTACAAGTCAAGGTCAACTTTTTGGGGCACAATTGTGCCCTAGGGTAAGATTGTGCCCTACCAACTGGGTCAAGGTCAACCTACCCTCAAAATGATAAAAGTTTTATTGGTTTTCTCGTCTTGACATTTCTAGTCCTAAACGGTTTCCAAATTTTATAGAAACTGTGCATAGGCATCAAAAATAAGTAATTCTAGATTGGTGCTATTTTGAGGTATGTATCTTATCTTGTTTAATTTCAAGCATTTCCATTACCTATTCAATATCAATTCTAAAACTATATATATATATATATATATATATATATATATATAGTGGTGAATGTCTTACGCAAATTTAGGGATCCATTTTTACCCTATTTACTAAGTACAATGGGTGATAACACAAACGTCATATGTTCTCCTCATGTATGTGTCTAGCTGGCTTTTAGAATGGGGGACATGTTTTTTTACACTTTATACTTGGTTATGTCGTTTAGGGTCTGTTTGGCTGTGGGAATAGGAATACTTATTCTCGAATACAAAATGGGGGTACATAATCCTAATCTTGTTTGGTTTAGCTAAAGTTTGATGGGGAATTCATGGACCCAAAAATTTATGTTTTCTAAAATAAATAAAATTGGAATAGGAATACGTATTCCAATTCCACCTATTTAGGTGGAATATAAAATGCTAATTTTTGGGCCAAAATTCGAATACATATTCCTATTTTATTCCTATTCCAATTTTGATTTGGTGCATCCAAATAGAGAATTCAAAATCTAAGAATTTACATATGCCTATTCCACTTGTATTCCCATTGCCAAACAGCCCTAGACATGTTTATTTATACCTTTTATGCTTCGATATGCCATTTTGAGTGGCAAAGTTAAGACTTTATGTTTCATATTCCCCTTCTCATCTCTGTAATTATGCAAGTTCTCTATGATTAGGAATTGAGCTCTATGATTCGCTTCTACTACTTGTTGAATCACCTCAATAGAAACATCAAGTACCCAACCACACATTGTTGAAGACCCTCCACAATATTACTAACACCATCTTTGCACTCATGTCTTCATGAGAAGTCATGATGTAATTTGAAATGAGTTGCAGCAAAAGAGAATTCAATCCCAAAGACATCTCAGTTTTGACTCCATCCTGAGATCAAACAACCCTTATATCCACTTTTAAACACATAGTAACCTTCAACAAAGAGCTATTCACAAGGCCAATTATAGAAATTCCAGGCCTCCTCTGTAATAGAAAAATTGGTGGGTCAGTAGGTCTCCTTTATTAATATTCTATCAAGGAAAGCCAACCGACGGTTGCGTGAGTTCACCAAGAAAAGCCACAGCCACTTATGCAGCCTCCTGAGTTGCCTCTGTGGTGGTCTTGCATGTCATCACCATGATTTCATTTGTATCTCAATATGCCCACATATTGCATTGAATTCATCAGTCGGTTTAGTTCACAAGTCTCTCTATGTCAGAGAGCGATTTCAATTTGTAGTTCAGTACACAATTCTTACTACCATGTTGGAGATACAAGTTGAAATAGTTGTTATTATCCATTTTCTTTTCATGAAGAAGAACAAGTGACATTCACTCAATTATGGATAAAATTTTACTTGCCCTCTTTTTCCTAGTTGAAGCCTCTACTCATTTTCAATTCATTTGGAAAGTATGGAGATTTGTTTATCCCTATTTGAGTGGTGAAATAATTCATTATAATGGTTTATTTTTTCTAATTCTATCTATTTGATGGAGCTCTTGTACAATATCATTTTTTATAATCATTTTTCTAAGATAGGGCCCGTATAGGGGTAAAGAAATATAATGACCCTTGGAACTTGAATTCTCTTTATTGAATTAATTGGAAATTTACCAAGAACTTCTTTCATCTGAAATGGTTCAAACACTATCTAGTTATGTTGGGGACCATTGTTGTTTTTTTTTAAAATTTTGTTTCAAAAGCTTAAGCTTAGAGTGTAGGAGGTTCTCATTGTTGCATCTAGTTTACAAATTATTGTATGTTTTAGGGGTCTCTAGGATATTTTGCTAGATTTGTGTTTTTTTTTTTTTTCATCTTATCTAATTTATATTCTACAATGTTTTGGATTTCATTACAATATCTAAGGTTCGGTAATCAATTCATCAACGGAAAGTCTAAAGGGCAAGATGTGGAAAAAATATCTTTTAGAATGAGTGAGTCATTTATCGATTATTATGATTAAGCACACCAAATGCAAGAAATTGTGTGCATCAAGAATTCAAGTGTTTCTATGAGATGGATCTTGTTGGTGTGCATTATATATCATGCAAAATGAGTCCAAACCAACAATAGTACATGAAAATTCTACACATGAGAGGAATCATCATTCCCTACTTGGGAGGAAAAAATGTTACAAAATATATAAAAAATGACCTAGACATAATTCCTATAGTTAGTGTTTTGTCATGATCAATATACATTGCTTAGTGATGAAAGCTAAAAATGAAAATATATTTGGTAAATAAGACACATTATTACCACTCAAAGCAATTACAACATCCATGATATGATGTTTTCACTTAGCTTTCCTTAAGTATGTATATAAGGATCATTTGTAAAGACTATATTTCCTTGATGACTTGTGTATTTATCACATATTAATGATAAATTACTTATAATATTTTTTCCTTGAATTAATCCTATTCTAAGAAAATATAATTTTATTGCAATGACACTTGGTTCATGCAATCCTTAATTTGGGATCACTAATGGAGATGTGGTTTCATGCAATCCTTAATTTGGGCTCACTAATGGCGATGTGGTTTGTCTACCAAGTCATATAGAGTTATGTGTTGTATTTTTATGACTTTGTCACTTGAATATTAATCTAATTAAAGTATAAGATTGTACTTGTGTGTGGAATACAAATAAATGTTCCATTAGATCTTAATGTACATTTGAAGAAAGAGATACAAACATAGAATTTGATATAATCACCACCTCTGATGATGATCAAAATGAAAAACTATATGTTGTCTTCAATTTTTCACAAATTGAACTACACCAAAAAATTTCTTTGGCGTACCTATTGCACCTTAAGGTGCGATTGTTAGTTTATCTTGTCTTATTTGTTGTTCTTGTCCACATTGGTAGGGATTTTTGTTTTTTGTTTTTTGTTTTGTATTGTTCCTAATACCTTGTCTGTGCCTTACCCAATATCGTGGAACCTTAATAGTTGACTATTCCTTTATGGAAGGACGTCTTTCTCCATGTGCAATGATGTAGGAAATTCTATCCTTATCAATTAGCTACGTAAGTTTAAGAGTTATTCTTTGTATGGTTGATCCCCTCTTTTTAAGTCTTTCCACCTTTCCCTACAATCACAAGTGGACTTGCACATTGTGGTAAAGGTTAATGTGGTGTTGTTACTCTTCCTTCCCCATTCACTATGTAATATTGTACTCAGTTTGTAATTGATGATGCAAGCCTTCTTAGATTATCTGCTTGCTTCCCTTTTTTCTCTATAATCTGCTTGTTATGGATCTTTGTTGTTGGTTCTAACTCCATGCCACTTATGTATCATGTGGTCTCTCTTAGCTGGTCACTACACATCAAAAATGAATGTTTGTTTATATTTGTCTTTTCTATGCCTTTATTTATTTTCACTATATGTGGCCTACTTTATAGTACAATATATCTTAATTACCATCCATAATACTAATTTTATAGTGTTGTCCTTGTCATTGTTTATGCCCTCTACATTTTTGCAGACAATTATTTTTAACTTCTTTTGTTTTATTTTATTAGAGTAGTGGACTGCCATATAATAACTCTAATGGCATTTTCTATATTGAGATAATGAGTTATATTTTTCATTGTATTTCTCTATATAATCACCACCTCCTTCACATTCATTGTTAATCAATATTCAAATTATATTTGTAGCCTAGCTTTGATAACATGTTAACTTTATACTCATTGTAAATATAATGACACAACCTATGATGTATGTGTTTTCCAAAGGCAATGATATCTTGCATTTATATTAAGAATGAGCAAGAAGAGACATGTCTTTTCATTATTATGTGATTAATATAATGTGTGTATATATACATAATATCTCTTCAGACATTATTATATTAATTTCTCTAATATTTATATAATATATATAAGTATACATCTTATATATACTATATATATACACACATATCTCTACTAATTTTGACTCATAGTATTTCTTTGACCGGAGCTACAAAACATCAACAATCAAGAATCCTTATTTCACCTAGAAACATGGGGGTAAATGGATTCATTCTTCTTCTCTTCCCTCTCTTTTTTCTTCTTGAAGGTAGATGTCATGTAAACAAGATCTCTTATCATAAGGGAAGTATCCTTTCATAATTACCTATTACTTACCTTATAAGAGTACATGCTCTTGGTTAAAATTTTGGCATACATTGTTGTCTAAGGGTATCTCCTTATTGAAAAATTGTATATCCTTGATTCTTTTATTTATGATGCTTATATACATTTTCATAATAAGGAGGGGGCATATATATGATCTCCCTTGTACAATACTTATGCATTTTTACTCTTAATATTTTTGTTGTAACCGATAACTAATGGGTATAAGTGGTCCTTGTCTATCCCTAGGATTCACATTTACATACACATATCTCTATCAATAAGACCCTTGTTGATTCAAGGATGCAAGGATTCAAAAATCACATAATCACAACTTCATAACTTATAAGGGTAATATTGCACATTTTGTAAACTTTTAACCAAATCAATAAACTAGTATAGAATTTTCCACTTGAGAAGAGATGTTCATAACTTTCAAAAATGAAGAGATAAAACTAATTAATTTTATGAGAGACTATACATATTAGTTAAACCTTTTTTTCCAAAGTTATAACTCAAAATGATAACTAGAATAAAAGTTATTACTCTTCTCGAAAAACTACTCACATAAAGAACAGGTTCAGACCAACCTGCACTCAAATGCGTACAATTTCTTCAAATCACAATTAACTTTGACCAGACCAAAACCAAAAGAAATATAACTCAAATACCTTTCTAAAAATGTAAGTTACAGGTTTTTATAATTTCATATGAATTTATACCAATAGAAACAACAGTTGGGTTTCTGGAAAATTACACAAAAAATTAAAATAAACTTGCAAAACGAAACTCCTTTCATTTCTATTCTTCTAAAAAACATTTCCAACCATTCCAATATGTAAAGTACAACCATTAAATTATATTTTAATGTCTTTTCAATTAATCTAACTATTGGATACCTCCTATGACTCTTGACCTTCCTCTTTACATCAACTTTACACATTATCAAACTTTTGTGACAATATTTTATTACATATTTGAATTTTTTTGCATTTTCTCATAAATGACCTTCTAACTTCATAAAACCCATACCAACATATCAAAATAGACTATATATGACATTTTACCCTTCCATGGGTTTATTTACATAATTTGACCATACGAGACAATTTTGACAATCTATTACAAATTGATTCCAAGGCTTAACTTAGCCTTACATGTTGACTCAAATATATTGACAAATATTAACTTGACATCTCAAAACAAACATTAATGAGCTATGTATCCTTTATGTCCATTTTTCTAGGTGCTCCTGCACCATACTCCTGACTTTCAAATCTTTGCAAGTCCCTTGTAAAGGGGTAAAAAGTAAGCTTTTCTTCATCTTCACTTTTGGTCTCTCAATCTTCTTGCTTAAGAATATGAACTTGTCATGAAAATATTTATGTTATTCACAATATGATTTCTCTATCGCCTTCATTGAAAAGAATATAATGAAAAATTCATGGATAAAATCAATGGGATTAGTATCAAATTCAATCATAAATATTGGATCTTTTCTCTCAAGTCTTCTTGGGAACTCTTCACATTTGTCTTCACTTTTAACATACATTTGATCACTCTCTACTCTTTGTTCATCCTAACACAAGCAAGAGATGAATAACTAGGGACAAAGGCTCATCCAACTATCCAAACCACCCTGCAAGAGTTAACACAACGAAAGCAAACACAAGAAACAACAACCAAAGGAGGAAGAAGAGTGAAATACTTTTATTGATTCATCAAAACATCTTCATACATGTCCAGTTGTAAGGCCTTCTAGGTTACGACCAATTAAAAATACATTCACAATCAAAGATCCAACTGCAAATTCACACTTTCAGTTCTGCTATGCAATCTCCCCTCTAAAAACTTGCCTAACTCTAAGCCTAAACACTCTATATATACTTGCCAAAATGACTTACAAATTATTCTAGAATATTACATAAGAGGAAGGCCGATCCAAAAATAGTCTAGACACATCCCAAGAAAAGATCTTAACATAAATGTTGCGATAGAAATAAATTTTGCAAATTAGCTCACAAAAATCATGTCTAGATGCTGACACTCGCCATACATTGGGCAACTTGGCACATGAAGAGTCACTTGGCATACACTGGGTAACTCGACACATGAAGGAATTGCTAGGCACATGAAGGAATTGCTATAGTAACTCAGCACATGAAAGAATTGCTAGGTACATGAAGGAAGTGCTAGGCACATAAAGGAACTACTAGGCACATGAAGGAATTGCTAGGTACATGAAAGAATTTCTACAATAACTAGGTACATGAAGGAATTGCTAGGCACCAACTTGCAAAATGAACAAAAATGAGTAGGATAACAAGGCAACCCAAGATGCTCCTACACTAGACAACTGGGGTTGAAAGAAATGATTCTCCTAAATCATTGAGATGTCACAACCTAAGCTAAATCCAACTCAAATTGAGAAATCCATGAACCATCTTCAATAGGTCTGTTCTTCCACTTCACCAAATATTTATAGTAATATTTTCCTCTTGTGCTCTTGCCAACTCTCTGATCCAATATCTATTCAACTTCTTCAATCTGCTTCTTAGGATAATCATTTGATACAATAACTTCATCCTTTGACTCATGATACTTATACAAATCAACAATATTGAATATAGGAGATATATCCATGTCATCAGGTAACTCAACTTCATAGGCATTAACACTATCAAACTTCTTCAAGATCTTACAAGGTCCAAATTTCTTCATCTCTAGTTTATTGTATGTTCCAATTGGGAATCTTCCTTTCTTCAGATGAACCATCACCTCGTCACCAACTTGAAAATCATGGTGTCTTCTAGACTGATTAACATTCTCCTTATACTTTTGATTACTTTGTTCCAACCTCAACTTCACTTCCTTATGCAAAGACTCCATAAAATCAGCAAATTCTTCTCCTGCAGCGCTTCTCTTTTCTTCACTAGCAACATCTCTCAAATTTGATATACCTGTAGGATGCATTCTAGTAACAATCTCAAAAGGTGTCTTCCCTACACTCCTATTCACAAAATTGTTATATACAAATTCAGCTTGTGCCAATACCATCTCCCATTACTTGGCTTATTCCCAACTAAACATCTCATCAAATTACCCAAGCTTCTATTCACAACCTCTATTTTTCCATCTATTTGTAAATGGATTGTAGAACTAAATTTCAATTCTGTACCCATCTTCTTCCACAAATTCTTCCAAAAATAACCAACAAACTTACTGTCTCTGTCAGAAATAATGCTTCTTGGTAATCAATGCAATCTCACAATCTCTTTAAAGAAAAGTTTAGCAACATGCTCGGCATCTGATGTCTTTTTACATGGTATGAAATGAGCCATCTTAAAAAAAATTTCCACTACAACAAATATGGAATCATACCCTTTTACTATCTTAGGCAATCCAACAACAAAATCCATACTGATGTCAGTCCAAGGTTTCTCAGGAACAAAATTAGGTGTATACAAACCAGTATTTTGACTCACTCCTTTTGCAACTTTATAAACTCCACAACTCTTTAAAAATTTTTGAACATCCTTATACATTTGTGGCCAATAATACTTCTCTTTTAGCAAACTCAATATCTTATCAATTCCAAAATGTCCAGCTAATCCACCACTATGCTTTTCCTTAATCAGATTCAACCTCATAGAACTTCTAGGAATACACAACTGAATACCTCTGAACAACATACCTTCTTGAATGAAATATTTATCATACTTATGTGATCTATCAAATTTGGTGCTCTTCACTCTCTCCATGCCTCAAAAAAATTAGGATCAACATCATACAACTCTTTTATTTCATCAAAACCAAGAACTTCAACCTTCATGTTAGTCAATAAAGAATGTCTTCTACTCAATGCATCAACAACTCTGTTAGTAACTCCACTCTTATGCTTGATCATAAATGTAAAACTCTGCAAGTACTCAACCAACTTCATATTTCTTTGATTCAATTTATGTTGACTTCCCAAGTATTGTAAAGCTTTATGATCAGTATATAGTACAAACTCTTTAGGAATCAAATAATTTCTCCATGTCTTCAATGCTTGGACAATAGCATAAAATTCTTGATCATACACATAATATTTCCTTTTAGCATCATTCAACTTTTCACTAAAGAAAGCAATGGGCTTATCTTCTTGACTTAATACAGCTCCTATTGCATTACCACTTACATCACATTCAACTTAAAATACTTTGTTGAAATTAGACAAAGCCAATATAGGTAATTCAACAACTTTTTGTTTTAAAGTCTCAAAACTCTTATCATCTCCATGTGTCCACTTGAATTTCTTTTTATCTCCCCTCATTGTCTCAGTCATAGCATTACAAACAAAACTGAAATTCCTTATAAACTTCTTGTAAAAACTAGCCAAACCATGAAATGATCTTATCTCACGCACATTCTCAGGTCTAAGCCACTCCAAAATTGCTTTAACCTTCTCAGGATCCATCTTCAATCCATCAGCTAAAATCACAAATCCCAAATATACAATCTCCTCTCGTATAAAAGAACACTTTTTCAGATTAATCAACAACTTTTCCTCTTTCAACCTCTGCAATACTTGTCTAATATGCTCAAGATGTTCTTCCTTGGTCTTACTAAATATTATAATATCATCCAAATAAAAAAATAATAAACTTACCCAAAAATATTTTCAGAACTTCATTCATCAACCTCATGAAAGTACTAGGTGCATTAGTCAAACCAAAAGGCATAACCAACCATTCATACAGACCATCTTTTGTCTTGAAAGTAGTCTTCCATTCATCATCTTCTCTAATTCTGATCTGATGATAGCCACTCTTCAAATCAATCTTGGTAAAATACTTTGCTCCACTCAAACAATCCATTATGTCATCCATCCTCAACATAGGAAACATATATTTCATTGTGATCTTATTAATAGCTCTAGAATCAGTGCACATTCTCCATTCTTCATTCTTTTTAGGTGCTAATACAGTAGGTACAACACATGGACTCAAGTTTTCTCTAATTAAATCTTTCTGCAACAACTCATGCACTTGTCTGTTAAGTTCTTCATTCTCTGTAGGTGTCAATCTATATGGTTCTTTGTTTGGAAAACTAGCTCCAGGAATCAAATCCATACAATTACTTATACTTCTTATTGGAGGTAAACCATCAAGAATATCATCAGCAATAATGTCTTTATACTCATTTAGCAATTTTGTAATTTCTACTAGTACTTGGCTATCACTATCTACTATCACTCAATAATGACTAGCTTCTACTACTCAGTCATTACTACCAACACTTAGTTCTCTAGGAACTATAGCAAAACAAACATGATTCTTCTTTACTTCCTTTTCAAATTGTTTTCCATTAACATGCAAACTTTTATTGTAGTACAATTGACCCCATTTGGTTTTCAATCAAAGGCAACAATGTTTGTTTCTTCCCATTCACCCAAAGAGTATATTGATTCAATATTCCATCATGTACAACATATCTATCATATTGCCAAGGTCTACCTAACAAAATATGACAAAAATCCATGGGCACAATATCACACAAAACTTCATCAAAGTAATGTCCAATTTTGAACTTCACAAGGCATTGCTCACTTACCAATATCTTATGCTCATCTTTGATTCATGAAACATGATAAGGTTTGGGATATTTCAACCTCTACAATTGCAACTTGGTAACCAACTCTTCTGATGCCAAATTTGTAGAACTTCCACTCTCAATGATCACTTTGCAAAATTTTCCAGCCATCTTACATCTTGTCTTGAAAAGACTTCTCCTTAAAATAGGTTCCTCATCACTTCCCTTATTACATAAGGTTCTTCTCACCATCAAATTTTCTCCAGCTTTAGGTCCACTTGGTGAACCCTCATCATCTCCTTGAATGACAACATTTTTGTTACCTTGCCCACTTTTAGAGGATCTACATTCAAAAGATCTATGTCCCTCTTTACCACATCTAAAACGATTACCATGAAATCTACCTCTAGAATAGGAATTAACTCTTCCATAGTAAGAATTAGTATCTCCTTGGTAAGAATTACCTCTTTTCCATTTGGTCTTGCCTTTGTCATCGTTCGTCCATTCAGATTTGCCTTTATCCTGCACAAAACTTTCAGATCTTCCACCTTCACCATAAGATCTACCTTTGCCTCTTTGGAATCTACCACCTCTAACTCTTTGTCTTTGTTCATGCTTCTTTGTCAAGATATCCTCAACTTTCAACGCATATTGATATGCTTCTTCTACACTTTCCAACTTCAAAAAACTTATTTCATCTTCCAAATGTCCAAATCTAATGTCCAATCTATAGAACTCCTTGGTATATTCTTTCATAGTCATGTCTTTTTGTTTCAAATTTTGCATCTTTATCAAAAAGCTAACTTGGTAATCAATATGAAGGAATTTGTTCTTTACCTTGTTCACCATCTTTGGTCAAGTTCTGATCTTCTCCTTTCCTCTCCTTTGTCTATCAGTTTGTAAGTGCTCCCACCATAGTGATGCATGACCTTTCAACCTAGTGATTGCAATCTTCACCTTTCTATTATCAGGAGTATTTTCATACTCAAAGAACTTCTCCATATTAGAGATCCAATTGAATACAACATTGGTATCCAATTTTCCATCATAAGGAACAACTTCTGTAGTAGGGTTTGAATTTTCCCTAGACAACACTCGCAACAATCTTTCCTTATCTTGATCTTCTTCAGGTTCTGGATTATGGTTTGGTGTTGCTAATTCATCATCACTTACATCATCAAGATGTGCTCCTCTCCTTTGGGTTGTCTCCACAAAATCTAATCTGGCTGCAATTTGTCTCAGCTGATCCAATATGGCATTATCAACATTATTTCCTCTACCACGAACCATCCTTACAAATCAAGTTCCTGCAAGATCGTAACCCTCTACAAGTTATAGGTCTACTATACAAATTTTCAACCCTACAACCAAATCTTAATCAAGGTTCTACATGATCCAATCTCCATAAGGATGAACCTCAGGCTTTGATACCAACTGACATAGGCAAAAGATGAATAACTAGGGCCAAAGGCTCACCCAGCTATCCAAACCACCCTACAAGAGTTAACACAATGGAAGAAAACACAAGGAACAACAAAAAAGGAGGAAGAAGAGTGAAATACTTGTATTGATTCATCAAAACATCTTCATACATGCCCAGCTATAAGGCCTTCTGGGTTATGACCAATTACAAATACATTCACAATCAAAGATCCAACTACAAATTCACACTTTCAGTTTTTCTCTGAAATCTCCCCTCTAAAAACTTGCCTAACTCTAAGCCTCAACACTCTATATATACTTACCAAAATGGCTTACAATTTATTCTAGAACATTACGTAAGAGGAAGGGCAACCCAACAATGGTCTGGACACATCCCAAGAAAAAATATTAACATAAATGTCACGATTGAAATAAATTCTACAAATTGGCTCACAGAAATCACATCCAGATGCTGATACTCGGCATATACTAGGTAACTCAGCACATGAAGAGTCACTTGACATACATTGGGTAACTCGTCACATGAAGGAATTGCTATAGTAACTCAACACATGAAGGAATTGCTACAGTAACTAGGCACATGAAGGAATTTCTAGGCACATGAAGGAATGAAGGAATTGTTAGGCACATGAAGGAATTGCTAGGCATATGAAGGAATTGCTAGGAACACGAAGGAATGAAGGAATTGTTAGGCACATGAAGGAATTGCTAGGCATATGAAGGAATTGCTAGGCACATGAAGGAATTGCTAGCCACCAACCTGCATAATGAACAAAAATGAGTAGGATAACAAGGCAACCCAAGATGCTCTTGCATCACATCCACAGCATTGGTTTCTTCTCTACAGTAACTAGACACATGAAGGGATGAAGGAATTACTAGGCACCAACTTGCAGAATGAACAAAAATGAGCAAGATAAAAAGGCAACCTAGGATGCTCCTGCATCACATCCATAGCCTTGGTTTCTTCTCTATAGTAACTAGGCACATGAAGGGATGAAGGAATTGCTAGGCACATGAAGGAATTGCTAGGCACCAACTAGCAGAATGGACAAAAATGAGCAAGATAACAAGGCAACCTAGGATGCTCCTGCATCACATCCACGACCTTGATTTCTTCTTTTTCAATAGAAATATCATCATGAGATTCATCAACAATGGTACTATCCTTTTGGTCTTCAACCATAACCATATTATCAACACTATTATTTTCTTGTGTAGGTTCCACAATGAGTAAAGAAGTTTGTTCATCTTCTTTCACAATTTGGAAAATAGGTTCATGATTTATCTCTTCCTCTTGAGCTGAAATCTTCTCTCCCAAGGCTTGAGTTTTCTCTTCTATATTCTTTAACTTTACCCTCAAATTCATTAATTCTTCCTTTATGTCCTTCATCTCTTCTTCTTTTCTCTTCCTTCTCTCTTCATGTTTCCTCTTCTTTTCTTCTTCTTCTTCTTTTCTTTTATTTTTTTCCTCTTTCTTCTCCTTTTTTGAATCCTTACCTTGAAAATACTTCCTAAAAAATATTAACCCTCCAAGAAAGATTATATCTTCTTGCCCCATCTTTTCTTGCCTCAACTAGGTTTTCCTCTCTTTTCCACCACCTAGATTCTTGGCATCTAGGTTCTCTCTTCAACCTGCAAAATGCAAACACCAACCCTACATAATTTCCTTTGCCCAAACCTTTTGGGATCTGATACCCATTTGATTCAAGGATACAAGGATTCACAAATCACATAATCCCAACTTCACAACTTATAAGGGCAATATTGCACATTTTGTAAAATTTTAACCAAATAAACAAACTAGGAAAAAAAATCCCACTTGAAAAGAGATGTTCATAACTTTAAAAAATGAAGAGACAAAAATAATTCCTTTTATAAGAGAGTATACATATCAGTTAAACTCATTTTTCCAAATTTATAGCTCAAAATGATAACTAAAATAAAAGTTATTACTCTTCTCGCAAAATTACTCACATCAAAAATAGGTTCAGACCAGTCTACACTCAAATGCACATAATTTCTTCTAATCATAATGAAATTTGACATAACAAAAACCAAAAGAAAGATAACTCAAATATCTTTCCAAAAATATAAGTTTTAGGCAGAAAAAAAAATTTCCACTTGAGAAGAGATGTTCATAACTTTAAAAAATGAAGAGACAAAAATAATTCCTTTTATAAGAGAGTATACATATTAGTTAAACTCATTTTTCCAAATTTATAGCTCAAAATGATAACTAAAATAAAAGTTATTACTCTTCTCGAAAAATTACTCACATCAAAAATAGGTTCAGACCAGCCTACACTCAAATGTGCATAATTTCTTGTAATCATAATTAAATTTGACATAACCAAAACCAAAAGAAAGATAACTCAAATATATTTCCAAAAATATAAGTTTTAGGTCTTTATCATTTCATATGAATTTATACGAATAGAAACAACAGTCAGGTTTGTGGAAAATTACACAAAAAATTAACATAAACTTGCAAAACAAAACTCCTTTCATTTATATTCTTCTCAAAAATATTTCCAACCATTCCAATATATAAATCATGACCATTACATGAAATTTTAATGTCTTTTAAATTCCTCTAACTATTGGATACCTCCTATGAATCTTGACCTTCCTCTTTACATCAACTTTACATATTGTCAAATGTTTGTGACAATATTTTATTACATATTTGAAAACTTTTGCATTTTCTCATAAGTGACCTTCTAACTTAATAAAACCCATAATAACATATCAAAATATACTATATATGACATTTTATAACATTTTACCCTTCCATGGGTTTATTACATAATTTGACCATACTAGACAATTTTGACAATCTATTACAAATTGATTCCAATGCTTAACTTAGCCTTACATGTTGACTCAAATATATTGACAAACATTAACTTGAAATATCAGATCAAACATTAATGAGATATGTATTCTTTATGTCCATTTTTCTAGGTACTCCTGCACTACTTGTCCATCCACAAAGAGCATGAACACAACCAAGACCTATGGTGGAAAAAAAATTGATCCATGGGGTGTGCATACAAATATTTCTTCATGGATAATAGAGCTCAATCCATTAATGAGGAGCACACATACACATGCATGCAAAGCTGAAAGAAGATGCAAAGTTTTTATAAGGTTGAAAACTAGACACACAAACCTTGTAGCCTATTAAATCCTATCTTCTATAATTCATTGTAAGCCACACAAATCTTATTGGGAGAGGTAACCACATCTCTCTCCCTCTCTTTTTTTCTTTCAAGGTAGTAGATTAGATCATGAAGTTTTTATCCTCATTAGTGATACTCTTATCTTTCATATGTGATCATTTATGCTTTTGTATAACTTTCTAGACATGATATTAGTGGATGAGGCATTTTTGGCCGAGGTATCTTTCACTAGTCAACTTGGAGTTTTCTTTAGTACTAACTCCTTTTTGTGTTATTATTTTAAATTTTTCCTTTGTATTTGTTTTCATTCCCTTGTGCATGGATTTGGACTTAAAATCCTTAGTTTTGGGGATTATATCCTTAGACTTCATGATATGTTATCTGCTTGAAGTTCACTATGATTAGTCTTCATCTTCTTCTCCCTTTTCTTTATTCTCTTCCTTTACCATGAGTATGACTTGCCTCATACTCCCACTACATTGAGGGCTAAATGTACCTTCTTAAAAGTGTACACTCATTTTGTAAGACCTTTTTTCCCTACTTAGTATGGTTTGGTATGTTAGGACCTCTTATTACATTTAATAAAATAAATAAAGATCCCTGTCTCTCTCCCAATCTTACTCAAAATACTAAGTTGGAGTTAATCCCTATACATGGCTTCCCATTTATTCCTCCAATCATGAAATCATTCTTTAAATGTATTTTTAACTAATTCTTCTTGCATTTTTCATTATTTTCCCCTTGAGAAATGATATTTCTTGGATTTGGGGCCACCTTACCTTGGAGCCTACACCTCTCAATAGAGGTTGAGATCAATTTGTACCTTCGATAAGGGTCAAGGTTGACCTTTATCCTTGGGGTAAGGGCCTAGGTTTGGCTTTACCTAGGAAGCCAATTTGATTGGTTCTTAAGCATGATGCAAAGTACTATCTTTTTTCCCACCTTGTGCAATCAACCCTTTAAGTTCTAATGTCCAAACTTGGTATAGAAGGAGGCTTACTCACTTCATTTATCATCCATTATTATTATAAGAAATATGTTCTGAATATATCAAGATGCATTCAATAAAGTCTCAAGAAAGAGAGCAAGAAAGGCATTCTTCTTCATCCATTCAAGTAATCAAAATCTTCATCCATCACACATTTCTTCACCTTGATCTAGCTTATTTTTTCATAGTGGATGTGGCCATTAAGGAGGAGATCCTACTTTCATGCATTCATTATTAAGCTGAGTTACAAGAATCCACATACATGAGATTTTGTCTTACATGATTTCCTGTTGATTTATGTATCAAGTTAAGGAAAATGCATTAACATACATGATCACATATTGAGCATAATTTTATCAATATTTCTAATATTTTATACATTTTTATATGTACTTCTACAACATGTTAGCATTCCTTTATTTATCTCCATTTCAATTTAAGGTTGATTCCTAAACCAAGACTTGATCAAGGCAATCCCATTCTCACCAATGTAAAACCACTTTTTTCTTGTGTTCAGGTATATGTTTTGAAGTTTCAAATTTTTGATTGTGAAATATAGGATTTCATTTGTGTCAGAGTTTCAAATTTTGGAAACTTTGGTGCAAAACAAGTCTAGAATGACTCCTTAGGTATACTTCAACTTTTGCCTTTATCCTCTCCATCTAGGCCTTAACCCTTTGGATTCACAAGGTTCACATATTCAAGTTTTGAGAGTCTACATCAAACTTGGTTTTTGTTTTTGTTCTAGTTTGGCAACCCATTTTTTAGGTTTGTATCTTGGTAAGCATATCTCTCCCTTTTGTCATTTCATTAAATTTAATTTCATCATATTTCATTAGATTAAGATTCCACATCTTAGGTAAAGGAGGAACAAAACCCAAGGGACATCTACATTGAGAAGATCATGCATTAGTACTTTCCCTTATGAAAATTGAATCTTCCTCTTATATTTTTGTGGGTATCCCTTTTTATACATTACAAGTGCAATAAAGGACATTCTATTTACTTTTTATCTCTTGCCTAAATATCAATGCACCACACAAAATTATAGTTATTTATATTTCCCATGCCTTTGGTGTTTTCGTATCACAATATTTTATTGCCAAAATAGGAGGTGATGCAGTGCAAGGAAGGAGAATCCCCAAAGGAGATGTCCTAGCCCTCATCAAATAATGACACAATGGAAACAAAAAAATAATTCAAGATCTGATACCAATTCACAACACTTTATTCATAAAATAACTAATTACATGCAATGTGTCAAGTTGTAAGGCCTTCCCAGTTACAACCAAATACAAAGCAAGTAATAGTTATGCAAGATCCCTCAAGACCCAATCCAACCCCTAGCTAGTCTAAATCCACACTCTAGTAGAAAAATCAAAGAAAGATCTAAACTTGTTCTTGCAAGTCGGCCAAGAAATCTCCTTGTTTTCCAAGCCTCGACTACTAACTCTTTTCAAACTTTACCCAAGATCTAGGTGTAACATGTCTCACATTTGGCACTCTGTCCACACGCTTAGGATAAATTTGCCCACTCAGCTACTCCATCTTCTCCATGTTGGATCACACACCCAATAATGACATAAGACCCCACAAGATCCCCTTACTTATACCCAACTAAGCCACAAGTTAGCCTCGTATGTTACAAATTAAATAAACCCTTGCATTAAATACACATTTAAGCCACAAGTTAGGTTACAACAAAAATTAAACACAACCAAATTAATTTCCAAGGTCATTTCACACTAGAAAACAAACATAGAGAACTCAAGAAAATCCAAAACCAAGTCATGGACGAGCATTAGAAAACCACTTCTGAGTATTAGCAACTATTAGGTTCACTCAACACATGAAGGAATACTCAATCAACACTGCAACTCAGTTAACATGACAAGCCAACACTCAGTTAACACTACAACTCAATTAACATGACATGTTAATACTTAGTTAACATGATAGGTGAATACTTAGTGAACAGTCCAACTTGGTTAACATGAAAGGTTAATACTTAGTTAACATTGCATCCAATCTACTCAATAATGACTGAGCCACACATCTTTCTTTGACTAAGTTCCCTACCTCCAAGGTCAAAACACTCCAACATGTAGGATTCCTAATTATCCTAGATGATCCTACATAAGGAGGCTACATGTCTTTTGATTGGTATTTAATTACGTTATTTACCCCTAAATTCTATGTATTTTTTATGGAGACAGTATTGTAGTCGCTTGAAGTGGTTTCTTGGATCTCTGCTAATAATTTCTCATAGCCTAACTATCAAATTGCACCATCTTTTTTTGAACTATTATACAATATTGAAAGAAAAAATAAAAAATAAAAAATTATTAAAAGAAAAAAAGTAATCCATACAAGGTAACAACCTACACCATATTGATAAGTTCTGATCATGTCATCCAGGGTATTAGTCTACTTTAGCTTAACAAATAATAATGATCTCTATAAGAATTTGCCTAAGGCAAAGAATGAAAATGTCAAGATCTATAAGCTCAAGTGATAGCAAAAGAAAGATAGACAAAATGATATAATCAATTAAGTCAATAATGACCAAAAATATAATGAATAAGATGTCCAATACATTACAATTTAGATTTGCCTTAATACATAGGCAATGCATGATTACTAAGACTGATGCAAATGATAACCTTTAATTAGATGAGGTGTAATCACATGACCACCAAAGGTGGATCATCCTTCATTGTATAAAAAAACATGTACACCAATGAGAGCATGATAATGTGATAGGAGAAATAGGTGTGAATTTCTCCAACACCACGTACTAAAATGAAATGTAAACTCCTATGTGTCTACATGACAACTAATATGAAAATGCATTATCCTAAGTAAACTTAAGTGAAGTGTAAATAGTAAAATTTAATTACACCAAACCTCACCCCTTCCTTAAATACAACATAGGGGGATGCAATTAATCTCACAAGACTAGATGATAATGCATGATGGTTCCTGATTACCAGGTCATGTTAGGTACCTGTTGGCCATTTTGCTTCCCCCCCCCCCCCCATTTAGCCCATCATTGATAATTGATCTAAGAGATCTTAAATGGGATGGATTCTTGGGTTAACATCTCGTGTTAACTCAGTCTCTTCATGAGCCAAGTTGGCTCAGTTCCTTCATTGACCGAACTAATTCAGCTTGTTCATTGATCAATTTGGCTCAATTTCCTTCATGTGTTGAGTTGTGGGTTAACACGCATTTTTTGTCAGGGTTAACATTTTGCATTAACCATTTTTTCCATTTTGGTGAATGACTTTGTTGCTCTTTCCGAAATAGCAAAATTCTCTATTTCGAAAGGCTTACCTTTTCTTCTTCTACAAAATTGTGAAATTGCTACTACCTTTTCAATTGAACATTTGAGAAATGTGTCAACCAATAGTTTCATGCCATGTGGCAGATCCTTCTTGTGTTGTGCTATTTTTAATCAGATGATTTTCATATTTTTGTATTGCTACCCTTTACTCTTGCAAAGAGATGATGGTCATTGGATCTGGAAGCATCTTGCGGTAATTTTTGAGTGCATCTCAATCATTTGTAGTTATGAAGAAGATCTTGATCTATGGTTGGGTTTCAATCATCTATTGGGGAGATTTTTACAATATCTGAGCTGTTCACTCTAAAATGAAGATCTATATCGATGGTTCACACCTTCTTGGGCAAATCAGATTTATTCCACGTGGGTCAACTCTGTAATTTTTGTGGTGAGTTAACATTGTGTGTTATCCCATCCTACATTTTTTGACAGTGGTGTGGCCATGGCATGTTAAAAGCATTGTTCTTTAATGTTGAACAACATTCTTTGGCCTTTTTTTCATGACATTAAAGCATCTCCATGCCTCATTAATGATTTTAATGATCAAAGTTCATGGGATTTGATTTCTTATGGATGGGTGCATTTGTTTTTCCCTTCCTATGGCTTCTACAACAAATTATAATTTCATGATTATATTTCTCTTCTGATTCATTTATTGCTATTCTCTACAACTCAACTCCATCTTGTGGGGTTTGAACTTCATGGTTGAATCATAGTTATGCCTGATCTATAAAGGCAAGTTGTAAATACTTTTTCTAGGATCTTCTCTATTTGTATTTTGCAGCAACATTATGCTCTGCAACTTTTTCCTTCCATTAATGAAAAAACCTTGTTCTTACCTATTCTGGCCATTCCTTAATTTGTGCATGTTTATTGCCTTGTTTTGAATGTTTCTTTTTCCATTTTCCTAGATTTATATGTTGTGTTAAGTCTGTTAGTGGTTGTTTCATATTGAAGTATCTTTTCCTGTTAGCACTTCAATCAGTTCCAAACCTACATGTTTTTCCTTTGAAGATATATTAGAGTTCAGTTAGTGTATTCTAGTTGTTTCGTTGATGTTTAATGCATTCATAGATAGATTTGTAACCATTATTTCTATCTGGTGCATCACCTCCCTTTCCCTTTCTACATTTTCTTTATGTTCTCCTTCTCCCTTTTCCTTCAAAGTGGTAGTGTAGGTGCACCATGATAGTACAAGGAAGCTGGCCTTCTCTGAAGATTCAACCTCATAGTGCAAGTCCCACACTTAGATGATGTTTCCATGTTACACAAGGTCACCTAAGAAGTAGTTCCTCAAGCAAGGGTGTAGACTTTCACTAGTAAATTTGAACTCAATTTTGAATGAATTTTGGTTGAAAATTTGACCCAAGGTTGGTCAAAATTTTGACCAAGTAGTTCATGGTAAATTTTCTCGTTGTAATTTTAACCAATACATTGGTCAAATATTTTTAATTTTTGCTAGCTCCGATTTGTCATTATTGGTTAAAATTTTCACCAATGTTTGGTCAATTTTTTTAAAGAATTGGTGGAAATTTTGACCAATTCTTGGTAAAAAACTATCAAGAATTGGTCAAAATTTTGACCAATGTTTGGTCAATTTTTTTTAATAATTGGTGGAAATTTTGACCAAGTCTTGGTAGAAAACTATCAAGAATTGGTTGAAATTTCCATCAATGTTTGGTCAAATTTTTTTTATAATTGGTGAAAATTTTAGCCAATTCTTGGTAGAAAACTATTAGAAATTGGTCGAAATTTCCACCAATATTTGGTTGAAAAGTGTTTTATACTATATAAAGCAATTATGGACACTTTGCAATTAGAGGATACCTTTGAGAAGAAAAATTCTCCTACTCCAACTTTATCTTTGCAGATATTTAAAAGGTTGCAAATTAAATGGCTTGGATAAGAAACAATTGCTTGATATAACATGGAACAAAGAAGAACATAAACATATAACATGGACATGTATTCTTTAAAATGAAAGCATCCAAGAATGTAAGCACAAGTAGAACTATTGAAGTGTAACATGCCTCATTATGCACTCTTGATATTCCCAAAGTTGATAGAAATTTTTTCAACTGTGAATAATGATATATTATATAATCAAAGTAACAAAGAAATTTAATATTCATGACAGTCAATTTTCAAAGTACAGTATAATACAATACATAGGTTGAAGAAGAAAAGTATCCTAAACTAAACAACACTCTATGAAAATTATGCACTTTATCTCACAAGAACTTCAACACTGGAACAATTATTTTTGAAGTTTACTAAAAATGAATAAGGCATAACATTTATATAGAAAAGAGATAACAAAATTTTATTAAAATATAGCATATGCCTTGTTGTGTGTGTTGACTATAGATGTCTATTTGCTTTGCTCTGTAAGATGACCTATAGCATTTAACTATGAGTAAATCTAAAATAAACTATTTCCAAAACTATGCATTCTACTTGGCATTTGCTAATAACAATAGTTATAAGAAAGATCTCTCACTGTTCTATGAAATTCTACATAAATATCCTTAGTATTTTTTCATTCTTCACTTTCTAAGTTGGATCAGATAGATTGTTAAAGATGTGACCATGTCCATGCTTGGAATTCATGATAATCACAATTTCAACAACAAAGACCAAATGAAGAACTTGCCTATAAAATACCAGCTAGACCAATTTGAATTATCATTTGAACAAAAAAATAATCTTAAGCTAACTCTTTTGCTATCGTCATTTATATTTTACAGTATCCTCCTTCCAAGTAAAGGAGTGCTTAAATATCTTTGATTAGGCAGGTTCAACTTACAGAGATGAACGTAGAGAAGATGACTCAAATTTGTCTAATTGCAAAATATGATTTCTATATAAAAGTACATCAGAATTGAATCTAGTATATGATAACCAACATACAATCAAAAGCATTCTTTGGATAATTATAGTTTACATTAAGACAATTAACAAAAAAGACCTTAATATCAAGCATAATACTGAAAATAGCCATTAATTTTCAGTATTCATTTGCACATAACCAAATAATCAATTATAATACATAGTTTCCATCAAGTTATGGCATTTTCTATACAAATGAAAAGTCCACATGTGACAAAAATGCTTAAAGAATCCATATGGCAGATAAGTCAGATAGCATCTCATAGACTTGACCAAAAACACAAAATGGTGCTCTTCAGATTTTCCTATATATCGATGTCTTATAACAAATTCCAAGACTCGTCAGTTTCTCCTTGTTGAATTTATCTAAACACTGAATGTTTTATATGTGGAAACTTTCTAATGCCTAGAAGTCTCTAATGCAGAAAGCACATTATCTAAGTTTTGTTGAACCTAATTAACCACTTTGAAATATTGCCTCATCCCGATGATGAATTATGTAGTTTGATCTAAAAAATTGATTCAAAAAAGTCCACACTATTTCAAGTTGTAAAAGAAGCATTCTAATTCAAAATCAAATATTAAAAAAGCCATCTAACCTACAACTAGTGAAGTGACCAGAAGGCTACAAGTCTTGTTTGTAAAGGATCTTTTCTTCTTTCTTAACAAAAATGAATCTACACTCTACATACCAAAGCATTACATAAATCACTACAGTGCACTAATTGCATCCACATATTCCTGAATATAAAGCAACACCAACCATACATTTCTTTGAATGCATCTTAAAGTTCAATAACTGAAAATAAATTATTTTTTGATCACTAACCTCAACTTCAGAATGTACATGAGATTGGTGTGTACCATTGAGGAGCTTTGCTTCCTTGTCAAAAACATTGGCAAGGATGGACACGTATCTTCTTAAAATGCTGAATCTAAGAAGGAAGATTATTGACACCCCCTTTTCTTCAAAATAAGCTAGAGCTTGTTTGTTATATTCCATAGCACCCTACAATGAAGTAAGAACTAGGAAGATTAGCTTTAGATGAGCATGTTCTCTTTCTCCTGTGCACAACTCAAAATCACCCTAAGCCTAGAACATTAGGAAAAATTTATATGCATTGAACATATATTTACAACAAAACAGATTGACAAACAGAACTCTGAGAACAGTAAACCCCGACAAAGGAAAAATAGTAAAATCACCATTCTGCAAAATAATTGCACAAGGAACTAATACAGTTGAATGTCATGATTTTATAGATAAGGTATTATTCCTTCTAGAACTACCTTATAAAATCTTTTATGCTCAACTTCAAGTCTCACAAGATCAAGATTATCCACTCAGACAATGTTGTCAACAAATTTTTATGTGTCTCCATCACTTTAATAGGCTAGGCTTATTTTGGCTTAGTTGAAAAATGAAAAATGATATCTAAATGTGATTATTATCTATATGAATTTCTACTTAGTCTCTTCAATGTGCACAATGTTATAAGTGGTTTCCCGCAGGTTATTCATCTCTCAACTAGCTTCAAGATTTCATTAGCAAGCATGGTTCACTACACTCATTGCACATTGTATATGAAAATTAAAGGCCAACCACTGCTTAGGAATTGAGTCTATTAAATTTTTCTACTCCTTGCTAAGCCAACTATTTTTCCTTCTATAGAATATCATCAATGCATCCTATTGGAATCATCCACAACAAATTGAATAGGAAATAACTTAGGAGTGAATAAATTGTAATGAATATATATTTTAAGATTTGGCAGTGGCTAAAGAGAGCATATACAATGATAAAATTGTAGACAATGCATGTTTCCTTATTTTACAAATATGCCCGAAAGAGACTAAAAAAAATCACCAGTTGACCCACAGGGGAGCCTACAATCATCTTAAAACAAATAGCTCATCCGTAGATTTGAAGTAGCATAAATATGTGAGGAATAAGAAATTTATTAACTTTAAATACCTTAAGTAATGTTATATGATCTCCTACATTTCCTATGTGGAAATTCATCCTAGCATTATCTGCATGCATTTGCTTATCCTTTGGACAATAAAATATTGAGCTTCCTATTGACAACATGACAACACTTGTGATGATCTCTTTTGAACATTTATATTTATCTGACAAGACTATCATTTTGGATAGCATAGGATCCAAGGGGAACTCTACCATCTACCATAGTAATTTTGTTAACTCACCCATGTCATTCAGCGAACCAAGAGCATAAAGCTGCTTAAGTGCATAAAGCATCATGAGAGAGAGAGAGAGAGAGAGAGAGAGAGAGAGAGAGAGGTGGGGCGAGAGAGAGCAAGAAGTGGAGGGGAGTTAGAATGTAAGACTATTGTTCAACACTGACCATGAACAAAAAGAAAAAGAAAATAAAGGCTTGCACACACCAAAAAGACAATACCTTGACTAATCCAAATAATAGATTTTTCAAAATTGTTCTCTCATGAGCCTCGTCAACCATCTCGTCAACCATCATAACATTGTAAAATATAGCATGCAATTGAAAAAGACATTACTTCTAACAATATCAAGACAAACAGATATGTTACCTGCTGAAAAAAGTATGTGAAATGTAGCATTCCTTCACATTCTAAATAAACCTATAGCTTGCTAGATTAGGTTTACCCAAGAATTCCTGGAGTAGCATCCCATCAGTCATGTATTTAAGAATTGTTTTCTCAAATGTGCAGTCTTCAAACTGAATTGCATAACCAACCTATAAAATAATGCACACTAAACATATCAAACCAAAAAATGATGGAATGCACAAAATATTATAGATAATGCTCTTTCAGCTAGGCTATTGAGGACCTTAAAAGATATCATCCTCATTATATAAGTAAGCACATCAAATAGCAGTCATAAAAGATTAAGAAACCACCTCATGGCCTAGTTTAGCACCCATTTCTTCTACCACTCAAGTAGCTACACTCATGGTTGCAACCCGCCTTGGCTGTGCACATCCAATATGAAAAAACAACAATTTTTGTAAATGCAACCTGTAAAGTTAAGTAATATTTGAAATATATCCTAATGAATTTTAAATTATCTATTAAAATAATAGCTTCGGTCAGATAAACAATGGATGATAAAATTAATACAATGATTCATAGATTATATGCATGTATATGCATCAATATACATTATGTATATTGATGCATATATATACATATTAAATATCAAATCATTATATTGATTACAATAATTTCTTATCATCCACGATAATCTGATTATGCTTTTCAAGTATAAATCTAAATCATCAATCTCTTTTAATCTATTTGTATTGCCTCTTATGTGTATCAATACCCAATCGATATATGAGAAAAAGTTATGAATAACATATCAGACCCGAGTCTGATTATATGTGTACACATTAACGATGATAATTTGCATTAGTTTCATATATATTACTACAAATTTAAATTAGTATTGTTAAGATAACAAATAGTTTTTATTTTTGGAGAGACATATCTATTCATTGGTAGGTCCCTAATGTGCGCACACATGCACGCGCGCGCACACACACACACACAACTTTCCCAATTGGTGTAGAAGGCAATCATAGAAAACAATAGTGCAGAGCCATTCTAGACTTCGATCTCTATCCATATTCAATTTTGTTAATACAATAATCAAAACTCAACATTATTGTTTAATACTCATTTCAATATTGTGAAGTATAATAGTGATCTTATTCTGATTATCCTTTGCAAGAGAAACAATAAATTAGTAAGATTATTATTCAAGAAAATTGAAAAGAGATACATATTCAAATCTACAATAAATCTAGTCAAAATTAAAATTATCATTACACTTTGTATACCAAACCATTACATAAGATCAACAAGATGAGAAGTGGCCATTGTAGGTGGAAGAGTATACAAGAAATAGGTCCCTTCCCTCTTCATTCTCTGCACGCTCTACAATCTTTGGAAGTTGCTCTGTATGTTGTGGTTTTGTTACTGATCTCCATTCACTCCTCTTGTTCAAGTGAAAATGGATGTTAATGTGAATTTCTATATTGAGAAAAGAACATAACATAGTATGATTCTTTTATTCCTTATTCCATCTACTCTAACGTCAATGTATATGGGCATAGGTAGTCATTGTTATTTTGTGGAAGTGGGCACATATGCCCAAAACTATCGTAACCATGAAAAACTAATGCTTAGAATTTGAGGGAAAAATAATGCACAATTTTACCTTCAAATTCAGCTTTAGCACTCTGGAGATTTACCCACGCTTCAATTCTTGCTTATTCTCCCTGGTACCTAGATTTGGAGTTAAATTGTTTAAATAATTGCTCAACATCTTTAATGTCCATAATTCATTCATGGAAAAGAAAGTATATTTTATCCAAGTCATAATTAAATCAAACTCAATATCAGACTCTATATTCTAACTCAAAACTATATGATTGAATTTTATAAAACTAGTAGGCTTTGAAAGCCCAGGCTCTAGACACAATCTCAGGCATTCAAAAATCCCAATATATGAAAATCTTCAACCAAATTTCCTCACAAAGCTGAAAGAACACCTTGGAGATTGTTGTATGGAATTGTTAATCTACTTGACTCTTGGGAGATCCGAATTTGTCTATGGATTATAGATTATTCTTTTAAAGTTAATGTTTATGGTAAGTTGCCATATATAGACAAAAAAATAGGCAAATGATAAATGTGTTGTCTATCCAACGCCCTAGATGCAAATTTGACCATATTGTCAGACTTTGGTCACACATTTAACCATACTACCAGGCTTTGGTGTTGGCCCAAAAAACCCTCATTTCGAATGATTTCAAAAGAAAGAAAGTGTATGCTATGCATCAACCAATTTTCATATTCAAGATTATAAAACTAAAAACATATAAAGCTTTAGTTGTATCAATAGTCTTCAAGACTTTGATTTAGATTAGTTGTGCAATGCTCTACTTACACATAAAATGAACAATTCATACCAATTTTATATTTATATTTTTGGAGATTCAAAAGTCAAATTATTATCCTATATTTATTGGTAAACTATCTTAAGTTGCATTTAACTATTAAAATATTTATAAACTTTACTATTAGCTCAATTTGGGTATTGTTGCATGAATATTTGAGGCCTAAGATTGCAAGGAATGGTTCCTTCTTCACAAAACTTTTAAAAATTACAAAAATAATGTCTACTTCTTACAGTGTTGACTATCAAAAACTGAAGTTGTTCAGAGGTAAATACTTCCCCTTTACTAGTCTTAGATTTGCCTTTTTCTCTCTTTGCTCACATATGCTCTTATGCTTGTTTGAAATTGATAATATACTCATAAAAATATATTTCTCTAATAGTGCCACTTAACATAAAGGAGGGGAATAAAGAATAAATAAACTACTATCTACCTTTTTGCATCACACTGCTCTTTCAGTTCCTACAACCAGACACAGAAATGTGAGAAGCGAGGACATAACTCAACTATAATTATTTAGTATCACATATTTAGAAGATACTCTGACAAAAAAATAATATTAGATTTATCACTTTTATGTTTTGTATATGTTTTGTTAGGAAATCTTCATCCTTAAAAGCAATTTTTGTGGCAAAACAATGATCAAGTATATAAGATCATTAGTTCAAACTTTTAGATCCATGGTGCCAATATTGTAGTATTGTTCTCATTTCACTAAATTGGCAAAAATCTATGTCATTAAGTCCAATGCTTGCCCCCTCCCTTCATTTTGTTTTTTGTTTTTGTGTAGTATATAAGGGCGAGATTCCTAGTGACCCTTTCTATAGAGATCCAGGGCATGTGGACAGAACATAGTAGCAAGAAAGGAATGAAGGACCTATCCCATGAGTTGAGAGAGGAGCCTTACCAATCCCACAACTTCAATTTCTATCATAAAAAGTGGTACGTGGCCTGTGCCCTATTTTCATTCATAAGTTTGGAATTAAGATGTCAAACTTGTATTTCTCCTCCAATCTACTGATAATCCCCTCCTCTTTTCATTGGAGGTCACATTGATGAAATTGAATCTCCAAATTTTAGAGAGTTCCCTTTGAGATTCTATCTAATCTGAAATCTAGACATCATTCAATGCAAGAAAGAAGCCAATGAAAATGAATCATATCTACTCTTCTTTTTGGCTATTTAGAAGTTAAGTTTGTAACAGTCACTTTCCTTTTCACACCTAAGGTTAAGTTAATGTTTTCCCCTTGTCAAATAAAGCGGAAATCTAGTTGAAAGATTTGGTAATCCTAACTCAGAGTTATAACTTTGTTAGAAAGTAGGGTTTGGACTTGAAAGGTCCCATAGCTTAGGTCGAGCTCCAAATAGAACAACAAAGTGTCTAGGACCAAGAGCATGTTTACGAAGAACAATAATGTTTTTCAAATCACTTCAATTAAAAAGACTAAGGGAAAAAAAAAATAGCAAATTGCAAGGAATAGGTATTAAATACTTGTAGAAAGGTTAACAAAGCAGGTATATTGGTAAATTAAGGAGAAAATTGTTAGAGTGGGAAGCTAAAAATAAGATCATGAATGAATTAAGCCTCATGGAAAAACATAATTTAAGACAAACAAGAACACACCCACCTAGGAGAAAGCAATTGGAATAATGTTCAATGATACTTAGAATTTACAATGGCCTATGTTACAGCCTTTACCTGTTTCTAGCCCCTACTAGGCATGCCAAAATATATACCCAACACTACAGGTTTGTTCCAGGTACAACTAAGACATAACTAGGCAAATTCATCGCCTAGAGGAAAAACCCTATGTACCCATGGCAAAGCCTAGAAAACATGCATTTTCATGAAGAAAAAAAGTAAAGAGAAGCTTTTTTCGGACCAACTAATTGGAGCTAAGGTCTGTCTGTAATCTTCTCACAAATGTTTTTTACTTGTTTTAGTCACAGTGAAGATGTCAGCTTTGTTGGCATCCATGCTTTTTTTCTTTCACAATTAAGCTCTTCAAATATTATTTTCATAAATCAAAAAATGGCCATGAGAAGGTTTTGTCTAGGCATGAACTTGTTTTGTACATATGAATTTTGAGTAATATCTATGACATATCCATCCCTATTTTTTATATGTGGAAGCTAATTTTGGCCTATGTTAACGAGATGCTTGAGATTTTAGGTAGATATGTGATTCATCTAGTGAATACTTAAGAAATATGAATATAAATAACTTATCTTTTTTCAACCAAAAAAAAGGAAGCTACTCACAAATTTTACAATGTAGCTCATGATCAAAACTGATTACTTATAAAATGTCTTGTACTTGAGGATTCTCACCAAATAGAAGTGAGCAATAGAATCTCCACTAGTTATAAATTTGTCATCCCACTACTATCCAAAAGAATCAAGTAATTTTTTTGCTATACAAGAATCATGGAGAAACATCAACTATTTCTTGCTATAACAGACATCACATCAGTAAGCCCTTTCTCACTCAATTTTAAACTTGAATTCATCTTGAAACATTCACACCTAACCAACCATCAATCCTCAATCTTGAGTACCTGAATCATTATTCAATTCAAGAAGATGGGACACTTGTGTTGAAACTTTTTGTATAGGCTTTTAATTTTAGTCACATGGCACTAGGAGGGCATCATATTACTCCATCTCCAATCTCTCTTTAAAGGACCCAAAACTTTCGTATTTAGTTTTAACAAGTAAATTGAGCAATGGCATTGCTATGCTATAGCTAAGAGACAAGTTGGTTCAAAAATATAAAAAATATAGATTATTACCTCTTTGTTTTCTCCTAATGCTACTGTTGCCTGCCCATGTCTTTTCCAAGCCTCACTAGTTGATGGATTTGATTGTATTGCCTTACCAATGCAAAACCAAAAAATTAAATCATTCAATGCAGTGACAATAAGAATTGATTGAGTATTGATTTCCTACCCATGTGTTTTACAAGTTGAGTTGGAAGAAAATCAATCTGTTGAGTATTGATTGAAAACCAATCCCCGATGTACATCTACAAGCCATATTGACATGAAAGGCTCTTAACTTGAATTTGAACCTCAGTCTTTGTTGTTGTAAATAATTTTTTTTGTTATTTTCACTAGAATGGAACCTAATGAAACATTAAAGTAATGATGTATTTTTAAGACTTACTCTAATAATGGTGTTTATTATTTGTATTTTTAGCGAAGCCAATTCAGTAAATGTGGGACACAATATCACCCGTAGTATATTAGTGAAGATATGATGTTGGAGTTAAAAATAGATTTTTAAAAAAAATTGAAGTTATGATTTTTTATGTTTATAAATTATTGTTGATATAAACAAAACAATCTGAATTAGAGGTCAAGATTATGACATGAATTTCTTAGAGCTCTGGTGTTTGTGGCATGTTTGTTCTATTGAATAGAAAATGCCAACATTGAGGTTGATAATTCTGGGTTATATTTATTTTTTGTGTTGAATAATGGATGGCAGTAAATTTTGCAAGCCTATACCAAAGTTAATTATGTACTTAACTTCAATGCCTTACTATTAGCTTGATGGGAAAATTGATAACATACTCTTAGCATTATGTTATTTTAGTTTTTTGATCTAAAATGAATGAATTCCAGTAGGGTTCAAAATGATTTGAGTACTCAAACCTCGTTTCAACAAAATCCCCACCCATTTTAACAACTAGAATGCAACCTAATGGATCATCAAAGAATAATTGTCAAACATTGCTACGATTTTGAGCATTTTTTATTTTTATTGTTTCTTAAGCCTATTCAGGCATACGAGTGAAGGTATGAAGTTTGATGCAATTTTTTTCATGCTGATTAAATTAACCTTAATTCAGTTTCACCATAATGACAATAATCAAGATTATTGTTGAACCTCAGAGCTCTGGTGTGTGTGGTATGTTTTTTCTGTTAAAAAAATAGGGAATGCCATGGCTAAGGCTCATAAATTTGGTGTTATACATGTTTGTAGTGTTGAGTAATAGATGCAAGCTATTTCTCCAAGTCTATTTGAAAGAGCCCATTGAGGAGTTCTAATTTATAAAAAGAAGTCAATACTCGATCAACTTCTAAATAGTGTCGTAGGATTAAAATGTCTTTCCTAAAAATTATAGAATTCACAGTACTAAAAAATGGATGCATCATTTGATCATGGGTTTGTCTATGAGTATAGTGTTTGATGTAAAAACATACAATGACCAGGAATTAAAGAGCACAATCAATCATGTAACTTAAAGCACAGTGTGATATTGATATCATGATTTAAATTTGTAGTTTTTGAGTCAAACTCACACACATGATTCTTGAGTAGTGGTTCACAAGAACCCATATATTATGAGAATGAATGAAATTTTTAACACTCATTACATCTAGGTGATGCTCACAGAGTTGAAGCACCAAAAATTCCAGTGGGGTCATCTATCCCAGTGCTACTCCAACTCAAGCACACATAACCATGAAGTTTCCTCCAAGGTTAAACCCACATTTCTTGAACCTCCACATCCAATCACACTTGAGCTGGAGTGGTATTGGAATGGGTGACCTCCCAAGAAGTCCCAAACCTTTGTGAGCATCACCTAGATGCAATGAGTGCTAATTGTTCCATTCATTCTCATGAGAGATGGGTTCTCGATGAAACATGGATCGGTGTGTTTGACTCAAAAACTACACACTTAATTCCTGATAGCAATATCATAATTTGACTTGCTATGGAAAAATCTTCTACTTATCAATTAAGACACATTATTTGAATCAATTACATAGAGACAATAGTTGCTTAATAAAAAATAGCTCATTAAGAAACATATGTTGTCTGAGCCCATTCTCTTGTCTATTGTACTTATACAATTTGAGCTTTATAACATTGATTTAAAAGTTGTACTTCAAAGAAAAATACTCTTTGCAAATAGAACTCCCAACCTTAAATCATGATATTTGCAAGTTCAAAATATGAGTTCTCAAACTGTTTGCCTAAGTTCTTTTCCAAAATCGTCCTACATCAAACTCTTTGAGTTTAACAATTCCAATTATTTGTTTTAATCTTAATTACATGGCATATACTTTTCTAAAAATTCTTCCAACAATTCCAAGTTTCTCAATCACCTTTCTTTCACTGCCTCATTTTCATACTCATCTACTTTTTCACCTCTGCAATTGTTTTTCATTAACTTGTAGATCACTGGTTTGCTCTTGATATTGCCTATTATTAGCCCTTAGTTTCTGCTAGACATTTCCATGCTTTGTGATCATCACCCCTGTGTTGGTAATAAATTGTTTCTCTGCTTCCTCCATGTCACCAACCATATACTTTTACCTTCTATTATGTTCATGTTTTGGTTTTGAGAATGATCTCTTCTATCTTCAAGACTATATGTTGGCTTTGTTGTTCTTTTATCTTATCCACTATTACCACCTTAATTGTTTTGTATTTTTGCATCTGCATTTAATGACATTAGGGTTGACTCTTCCAAATTTCATATGATTATAACTTTCTTTCCTTTTTAGGTAAGGAAATTTCAATTCATTTTGGAATCTGTTATACGTTAAGTATAACAACCATAATTGGATAGCGTTTGAGAATTTTCTTATAGTGCTTAAGATTCACAAATTTAAAAATAATTCATTACCAACTCATCATTTCATAATCACCATTCATTCTTCACAACCCTAATTAGTTCTACACATTCCCCTCTCCATACATCTTTTTGTGCAACTTTTCCACCACACATATATTTTCTTTTGAAATAGATACCAAATTCTATATTGATATCTGAAAAGAGCTTTCAATTGAAAAATATGCTGATGCAAAATAGCTGGAATGTGATTCATGTTAGATTTGGGTATATATTTGTGAGCTAATGACACACACTCTTAATTGAACAAATATTAAATACCCACAAGCCAAACAAAGAACACCAATATGTGTTAGTCTCAAGAGACACCATTGAAAGATATTACCATAAAATGGAATATTACAAACAAATCTCTTGATATTACCATAAAATGGAATATTACAACCAACTTCTTGTAAGTATCCCTTGACTGGAATAGAGAGGAAATTGGTACAATAAAATCCATAATTTAAATTAAACACTTTGGCTAAATCCGTGATTCACATTAGACATAGATCTATCTATTTGAAACCCTCGCAAAAATTAATAGTAAGAGATAAATCAAAGAAATGATCAAATTAGTCTAAATCAATTTTCTTCTAATTGAAGAGACAATGAAAACCTACAAACATAGGGGAAAATGAACAAAGATTCTCCATTGAATAAAATGATGTTAAACATACCAAAAGGGATATTGCTCACCCTAAACTGTCAGTGTCAATGCCAGAAGAATGAGCTCATGGCCGTGGATAATGGAGGTGGTTGGAAGCCATAAAATGTTTTAGAGAAACATTCTCTAGTTTTTATTGCATCATCCAAGTAGAGGTAATAATTTATTTTGATGACATATCAAACAATTTGTGTGTAATTTGCAAGAGAATATCTAGAGAAGTCGAACAACCTAAAACCACACCTAGAAATGAAGTGAAACTCTTATTCCACAATTTTTAATGCATGAATGTAGAGGGAGTGGTGGGTTGCGGGTTGAGTTCAATAGTCAAGGGTGTGGGGGGTAGATTCAGCTATATCCTAGTGTCATTGTAGTGTAGGGGCCCAGTTCTATTCTACCCCTACTATTCTTCACCCTAGGCCTGCATGCAGGGAGTCCAAGTGTATGGAGCTAGATCTGCACAAGGCTGCCAAAATGAGAAAAACCCACCCGACACAAATGAATCCCAATTTTTTTGCTGCCCATGCTAATACCCGCAAATGAATGATATTTTTTCTATTTTACCTATGAATGAATGAAACATTTTCTTTTTTTCTAACATTTAGCTGGTCGAAATTCAACTTGGGAAAACATAGGTTGGTCAAAATTTTGACCAAACTAGGCATAGAATTTTTTTTTTGGACCAATGTGGGAATGAAAACAAAAAAGAAGAAGGAATCATAGCTTTGGTAAAAAATTTTGGTAGAAAAGCAAGTGCAAATGTACTAGTGTTTTGAGTCAATAGTTTTTGGTACACTCGGTGGGACAATCATTTTCAGCTACATAAGTTCTTTGGAAGCCAATCAAAATCCATTCACTAAGAATTTGAGTGTTATTCTTTGTGCAATCAGCCTTTAGAGGCATTCCATCAAACACCATGGTGACTCTAGTACACTTCTATTGGTTTCAAATAGACCTTGTTCTGGTATGTAAAGTTCAACTTTGATCTTTCATGATTTCCAAAGCTTTCTATGAAATTGCAGCTTTTATGAAGCTCTAATCATGGACCCATTTCATAGAAATGACTATTATTCCCCCCATATCATGAAAATTCTATTACTCAACCCTCATATTGCCAATTTCAATCTCAGTCCCAAGCTGGTTATAGCCAGTATGCTCAGAATTATTACTTCTCTCCTACCCTTGCTCCACTAGCCTCAACATCCCCATATAGAGGACTTGAAGCTATGATGGCTAAGATGGGTGACAAGTTGTTGGAATTCTAAGTGCAAACAATGAAGCAAATCAAGCAGATAGATTTAAAGATTCAATATCAGAATGAGCAGTTGCTAGCCTGGGATAAGAAACTTGGTAAGATTGCAAGGCAACAAGAGATAGAGAGATAGTGGGAGGAGATGGCATACTAGGTCTATCTCCAACAAGAAGAGGAAGAGAGGGAGAAAAAGAGACACATTGAGGAGAAACTTGCTATGCAAGTTGCTGCCACAAGAGAGGAGGAAATGAGACTACAGTTGGCTCAATTTCAGACCAAGGAAGTAGAGGCAACCCGTTCTCCAAAATATGCCATCCCAAGCTTTAAGAAGCCCCCTCCATTACATGAGCCTACTACTACAACTTCTCCACTCCTCATGTGAGAAAAATAGCTTGGTCATAAGCCTTCTAGACCTATCACCATTTCACTCTTTAAGGGTGGACCAGTTGTATGGACTCCTAATGGTCTAAATAAGGAGTTTTGGGAGAGTGAAAACAAGCCTAAAAAGCTTCCATGGGAGGAGTTGTAACTTGTTGAGGAGGAAAAAGAGGTAGCAGTTGAGAAGAAGGAAGAGGATTCAATCCTCTTATCTAAAGAGCTTCTCTCCTTTGTTAAGGAATAAGAAGAAGAAAAGGTTGTTCCTTCTTTTGAGGAACAAGTCATGACTTTTGAGCCTTTGAAAGAAGATGAGGATCTACTACAAGCTGAGCAAGAAGAGAACCATTTTTTGTAGTAGAAATTCCTCCATGAAGTGGAGGATGGAGAAGAGGATTCCAAGGATAGCTTCATCCTTGAGAAGGAACATGAAGTGAGTTCTTTTTGTAGTTGAAATTGTATGTTTGGGTAGTGGCCTCTTCTTGCATACATTATACCACAACTCCTAATAGGGACTACTTATACTTAATTTACTCATTGACTCCTAGTAGGGCCTATCCTCTAACAAGGAACTTATATATCAGTATATTATCTAGTGGATATCATCCCCACTAGGGTTTTCCCTTGGCCAGGTTTTCCCTAGTTAACAAAATATGGTGTTATGAGTTATCTTTGTGCATTGCTATTATTGTTGTTCATCATTACTCTATTTCTTTGTTATGCATGGTCTAAAGTAAGTAATAATATCCAGTTGGTGACTAAAGTTTGTAGATTATTGATTCACCCCCCCTCTTATTAATCCCTATTTCTAACAATTGGTATCAGAGCACAGTTACTTTGAAGAGGCTTAACAACTTAAGTAAGATCCCTATGGATATGGAATAGTTGAAAAAGAACCTTGAAGAAGCTCTTGAACAAATTGATCTCCTTACTAAAGAAAGAGATAAGCTGAAGGACAAATATGAAAATTCCAAAGTATGCATTGGTCAATTAAAGGAAAAGATTGAACATCTGAAATCCAAGCCTAAATCTATTGAATCTGGAACCACTAATGATGACTATTCAAAGTTGAAGATAGAATACAAGATTGTGAAGCATGAGTTGAAAATTACAAATCTAAAGTTAACTCAGAGAAATGATCCTAGCAAAATTGAATCTGATTTGAAGACTAAAAATGCAGATCTAAGAGCAAGTCTGGCAATGAAAATATCCAAACTTGAAACATTGAAACAAGATCATGAAGAACTCGTTAAATACAATACTATTGTGAAAGGTGAATTGACATAGTGTAAACAACAACTTGAGAAACTTTATTCTAGTAGAGAAAAGCTTGATGACATAATGTCTATACAGAGACTTTCTTATGATAAGACTAGTCTTGGCTATCTAATTAACATGTCTATGAAGAAACCTGAGATTAGATCAGATCTGAAACAAAAAGACAAGTCTGATGACAAGATTAAATCTAGTCAATCTTCTGAGAAACCTAAAGAAGTTGAGCAAAATAAGGAAGTTGAAATCTTGGATGAACCTAAGCATGTGGGAACTCCTAAGGAAACTAGGTATAAATTTAGAGGTAAGCACTTTTTATGTAATGAAATAGGTCATTTAAAAAGAGATTGTACTAATAAGTCATTCAATCATGTTAAGGACTTTTATTGTCATAATTGTCATGGTATGGGTCATAATGCAATTGATTGTAGGAAACCTAAGTATGATAATGATAAGAGAAACACTAGAATGTCTAGATATACTAACCCTATGGATAGAAGAAGATCTAATGACAAGACATCGAGAGAAGGAAGATATTATGAAGATAGAAGACAAATTGTGTGTTATAAGTGTAACAACTTAGGAAACATTGCTCAAAATTGTCATGCACCTAATAATTATTAGAATCCCAGAAGTAGAGCACCTATATGTCAGTTATGCAACAACTTCAGACATACAGTGAAGTACTGTAGAATGGACAGAAACTTCAGAGATAGAATAAACAATGGAAGAAACTTTGAGAATAGAAGAAATGATAGAAGGAACCATGAAAGGAACTCTAGAAATAACAAAGACAATGAAGAAAAAAGAAATATTGTAAGTGAACTTTGAGAAGAACTTAATGAAGCATTTTTGAAAGGTACAGACATCTCAAAAGAAAAGTTAGATGATGATGAGACAAGAATATCGAAGTCAGTCATTGAGTTTGATTCAATTAAGTTGAATTAATCTTGTTCACAACATTAGTATTTGAGAACTTCATTTAGAGACCAAATTAGAGGTAGCAAAGTTGGAAAAAGGTGTATTTAGTTATTTTTAGATGGTATCTAAGCTCACTTGTGATTTGGAGCTCATCTAAAGAAGTTATGGTAGAATTTAGAGTTACTAGCACTACAGTAAGAATTGATTCTATAACAAAAGATGAAAAGTAAGTTTTTACAAAGAATTTTGTGATGCAAAGTTTTGAGGATATTTGTCATAATGGAAGGAGGCCATAGTAAACCTAGGGTGACATCTGAAGATCAAATAAATGATCTTGAGTAGTTAAGTAATTGCAGAGTGCAAGTAACATCTTTTTCATATTTGCAAAAGTACACAATTAATGCAGGTTCAAGTTGAGGGATAAATGGAGTATAGAATTGATTTTACTTCATTGTGAACACATTCAAAGTGAAGAGCATTCTGAAATGACTTGTCAGAGTGATTTCGAAGAAAACCCTATTTTCAGTAAGAGGTATTTTTTCAAAAAATTCACAAAATTTGTTCAAAAAAGATATTGTTCGATAAAGATCATGGATATATCAGTAGTACATAGTGTTGAGAACAAAGATAGACCTAAGTTTAAAATAGTTTTCATAAAACCTAATGAAGGAAACCCTAACTTTGTGTTGTCTATCACTCCAAACAACATAATTTATCTAGAAGACATAGTTATTTGAATTGCAAGTTTGAATCAATTGGCAGTGAATATATGAATAAGGATATAGACCTAGTCTTTAACCTCGATGTGACTATGAAGCTTGGATTTGAACACTTAAAAGAATTAGACTTATTTAAATATCATTTATATCATAAGCTAGATACTAATGAATGGACTCAAATCATATTGAGAGGATACATGATGGAAAACTGTAGATGCAAGATAATGTAGTAGACATATCAGCAGACCTTATGCATGAGGTAACTAATCTTAGCAAAGAAGGTAGTGTACCCATAGGTGAGAAAATGGTAAAGAAGAAAATAGAAAGTTATACTAAGGTAGTATACAATGGGAAGGCTATGGTAATCAGCTCTATCAAGCAAGATGATTTGAGATTTCTTAGCAAAATTATTACTTATTTAGATTCTGCAAGTTCTAAGATAAATGAACTCTCTACTAGATTTATATAAGTATCTTACAAGTTATGTGTAGAGAAAGAGCAAGTAAATCTGAGTGAAATACTAAGGATGCAACTCTTGCAAAACCTAGAAAAGATTAAGAGGACAAAGAATGGTGTGTTTAGATTCCAATCATTGATAAATCACATATTATTCCATGTATTGAAGAGATTTCCCTACTTATCGGTAACAGATATAATGAGTAGTGATAGATGCACTATGGAAAAGATTATAGAGATATGCAGAAGACACCTTGCAAACAAGATATTGGAAAATAGAAACTTAATTATTTTAGAATGAGATGAAACAGAGATTAGGATCTTACCAAAAAATGAAGATAGATTCAAGGAGGATATATGTATATTGATTGATATAGATCATACTTATATTCAAGTAGTGGAACCTCAAGAGACATTTTTAGATCTCTTGAGCTATGAGTTAAGTGATGATGTTGCAGTTAGCTACATTGATTTGTTGTTGAATTCAGAGAAAGACAAATCAAAATATAGATTTGGTACCTATGATGAGATTACTCAGCATGCTCATCAAGCAACCTTAGAAAAGGCATCACAGAAGAAGGTTGAATCTATAATGAAGAAGGCACTATCTGAGGCCACAATGTTAGAGAGTGAATTTGAGGTTGTGAGATAGACATTGAAGCAAGGTGTATTAAACATACAACCCTTGTAATTTTTAGTTACTAAGACATATTCAGAACAAAACATTCCATATGCAACACTATCCAATGTTCAACCCAGTGATCAAAAGAGAAAATTAGAAAGATTAGTTGAAGCAGTGACTACAAAGGCAACAATAATCAAACAAATGGCTATAGGACCTAGCAAGAGGCAGAAAGCATTGTTGACAATTGAATCTAGTGATGATGAAGAGGTTGAGGAATAGAAAACGAAGAAATCTAAAAAGATGACTCCACCTAAGCAAACAACAGGCAAAGCTTAGCAACCTTGGAAGCAGAAGATTGAGATAGAAGATTAACACAACAATTGCCAATGAGGGAAATTTTGTTTAGATGAACAAGTTTTATGACTTATACAATAATTTTGAGAAGGATCAGATTGATATATCTACTATGAGATATATTATAGAAAATGATCTTAGTATGAAAGATATCAAAGGAGTAGTGAACTAGAAAGTCTATGAGAGACTTATAGATAAGAAGACTCCTACAAGGGAAGAAGACCTTGAACTTTGAGAGTCTATGTTAAGAATTATCTACAAAACTGATGATGAAGATGAAATTAATAGATTGTTGAATAACCTTGTACCATGTTTGAGGAATAAGTTGAGGCCATTCTTATTTATGGTTGGTGAGAAGGATAAGTTAAGAAAGGAGACTATAACAACTATCAATAAGATGATGTCAGAGTCACAAGCAACATCTCCTCTAGCTCCTAGAACCTCAAAACTATCAATAAGTGGTGACACCATGAAGATTGATCAAACCAATGTTACTCTTAACATTGATGACACTAATCCATTTGATATTTCTGAACCAAATGTACCTGATACAATAGATGTTGAGGAAAAGTTGAAACAAATTGAGGAAGAGAAGAGGCTAATAGAAGTTGAAAACCAGAAGATAGAGGAAGCCAAGCAACAATTGCTTGAGGAAGATAGAAAAAAAAGGAAGATGAAGATAATAGAAGAATTGTAGAAGAAGAAAGGAAAAGGAAAACTTGAGGAAGAAGAGAGGAAAAGATCAGAAGAGAAGAAAGAAAGAGAGGAAAAGGAAAGGAAAGAAGAGGAAGAGAGGAAAGCTAAAGAAGCAACAAAGAAATAGAGGGAGGATGAGACTAAACCATCTAGTTCATCTACTTCACTCTCTCTTGCAAGTTTAGCTACTGATGATGATGATCAAACTGATCTGATTTCATTCTTATCTAAACTTTTATAGAAGAATAAAATGGTGAAATTTTGCATCTATCATTAATGGAAGTAACTAACAGACTACACAGTACTTTGACAATACAACATATTGAGTCAGACTCTAAATAGAGAGCACAGGCAGTGCTAATATCCTTTGATGAAGAGTTTACTAATTTTCTAAACATTGTAGAGGTGAAGGCTCAAATTTCCCATGATGCTAACTTGTTTAGCACCATTTTCTAGAATATCAAGAATGACTTAATCAATCTTGATACTTGCATAATAGTACTTCAAAAATGTCAGCAGGAAGGGAAAGCCTTGTATGTTAAGTGTACCTTATCATACAAACTAACTAAATATTTGGACAATTAGTTAGAGACTAAGATGAGTGAGCTAGAGGCTCTATGCATCTAGATCTAGCATCCATCCAGTAAATTTGATGATTTTGAGAGTCAAGTTGCCAATGTTCACAGTGAGATCAAGAAACTAGAACTTCAAAAAGAGTAGATTTTGAAAAGAACATCTAATTTTAGAGAATCTATTGCTCTAAAATTATTTTTTGTTGAGAAGCAGCTAGAGGAATGTGTCAAGGACAAGGACACATATACAAACTTTTTGTATTCAGATATCAATATAGCTAAGATTGCATCATATGCTTTACATACAATTCTCACATCAGTTGAGTCTACCAAAAAAACATGGAACAAAGATACAAAAAATCTAAAGGCCATTTTTTATGATTGTATGAAGATAATATCAACATAAGGAAGGACAATAGTTTTGATAGTTTTTGGATAGAATCTTGACATTTTGACTCATTGATATCAAAGGGGGGGAGATGTGAAAATTGTATACATGAAAAAAGGAAAGATTGTTGGGAGAATTACATGTGAAGATTTTAAAAGTATAAAGTATATTGTAAGGGGGAGCATATATGTAAATTTGAAAAAATTATAATAGATGTAATGTTTACTTTAATAGTTAAGTTTTGTCACTTAGCCAATTTCCCTATTTTGTTGCCATCAATAATAAAGGGGGAGATTGCTGACAATTGTATAATTATGATATGTAATTGTTGTCATTAATGGAAGCACATGATGTACATGTTGACAAGAAACCTAGGAAATAAAGATACTTAGTGTTTGGTAATTAGAAAATTGTCTAAGTATAGAATTTGTTTACAACAGTGTATTATTTTGTTTATAACATGTTGCAAACATCATATTATGACATGCAAAGTTACATGGAGATAGTATATATGTTGGTGATGATGTATATAACCTTGGAAGTCTGTACAGACTATACAAAGCATATATAATCATGTTTTGATGATGCAGGACAATGAAACTGAAGGAAAGAATTGTTTTGTTTACAAAACAATTACTTGTCCAATTAGGGCCGACATCCTAGATGTTTACTCTAATTTGGAAAAGTGAATTGTGGTCCTAGCCAACCCAGTAGTAATTTATGTAAAGGCATGGTATTTATGCAAAAGACTTCTTGAGATAAGATGTGTGCTATCTTGATATTATGAGCAAGCGAAGTGCTTATGAAGTTATGTGAAGTGAGTGAACTTTTGTGAAAGTGGTATATGCGAAGTTTTGTATGAACTATATATAATCCAAGATTGAGCTTAAGATTAGAGATCATACAAGAAAGAAAATTAACAGTAAATTACTTGTTTGAGCAGTGAGCTCTCCTTGTAGTTGAAATTGCATGTTTGGGTAGTGGGCTCTTCTTGCATACATTATACCACAACTCCTAACAGGGTTGGAGTCTCCTAACATCGATTCAATGTCTCCTAACAAGGACTACTTATACTAAATTTTCTCATTGACTCCTAATAGGGTCCATCCTCTAACAAGGAACTTATATATCAGTATATTATCTAGTGGGTATCATCCCCACCATGGTTTTCCCTTGGCCAGGGTTTCCCTAGTTAACAAAATATGGTGTTATGAGTTATCTTTGTGCATTGCTATTGTTGTTGTTTAGCATTACTTTATTGCTTCATTATGCATGGTTTAAAGTAAGTAATAATATCCAATTGGCGCTAAGCCATTCACTCTAAAATGAAGATCTACATCAACGGTTCACACCTTTTTGGGTAAATCAAATTTATTCCACACAGGCCAACTCTATAATTTTCGCGATGGGTTAACATTGTGTGTTATCCCATCCTGTATTTTTTGACAATGGTGAAGATTTATTTATTGTGGCCATGGCACATTAAAAGGATTGTTCTTTAATGTTGAACGACATTCTTTGGCCTTGTTTGTATGACATCTATGCATCACCATGCCTCATTAATTATTGTGATGATCAAATCTCATGGGATTTGATTTCTTATGACTGGGTGCATTTATTTTTCCCTTCCCATCACTTCTACAGTAGATTGTATTTTCATGATGAGATTTCTCTTCTGATTCATTTATTGATGCTTTTTGTAACTCAACTCCATCTTGTGGGGTTTGAACTTCATGGTTAAATCAAAGTTATGCCTAATCTATAAAGATAAGTTGTAAATACTTTTTCTGGATTCTTCTTTGTTTGTATTTTGCAACAACATTATGCTCTACAACTTTTGCCTTTCATCAATGAAAAAACCTTATTCTTGCCCATTCTAGCCATTAATTTGTGCATGTTTATTGCCTTGTTTTGAATGCTTCTTTTCTATTTTCTCCTATTTATATGTTGTGTTAAGTCTATTAGTGGTTGCTACATAGTGAAGTATCTTTTCTTTTCAGCACTTCAATCAGTTCCAAACCTACATGTATTTCATTTGAAGATAGAATAGAGTTCAGTTAGTGTATTCTAGTTGTTTCATTGATGTGTAGTGCATTCATAGGAAGAGTTGTAACTGTTATTTCTATCTGGTGCATCACCCATCTTTCCCTTTCTACATTTTCTTTTTGTTCTCCTTCTCCATTTTCCTTCAAAGTGATAGTGTAGGTGCATCCTGATAGTAAGGAAGCTGACCTTCTCCAGAGATTTAGCCTCAGAGTGCAAGTCCCACACTTGGAGGTTGTTTCCATGTTACATAAGGTTTCCTAAGAAGTAGTTCCTTAGGCAAGGGTGTAGACTTTTGTGTCAATAGTACCCATGTACAATATGTAAGAAAAATATATGAAATCTCTTGTAAAGTAGAGAAAAAGGGAAAACCTCATAGGAAAAAACCTCCCCCATAAAGAGAGATAAAAATAAATAGAATGCATGCATGGATGGAGTAATCAAGACTCCTCATTATGACACACATCATGCATAAAAAAACAATAATCCCCCCCACAATGAGTAATATCCTCCAAGGATAGTGAGTGCTTTAAGTGAAAAAATAATTCAATGCTTGCAAACAATATTTCTCCCCTTAGGAAGGAGACAAACCAAGCAAAAATGCAAGAATATTTCCCATTGTGGATAAGAAAAAAGGAGAATAAAAATGAAGTATGAAGTCTCTAAAGTATACTCATGTGTTTTCATGTCCTTGGTTGATAAAGATTCCATGAACTAATTAGTATCAAACCCAATAGAAGAAGGTGAAAAACAAGGAACCAATAGTAGCAATGTGTGAATGAACCCCCAAAAAAAAGATATCTCAAAATATGAATTGGGAAGAGAAGAACAAAAGCCCCCTTAATGCACTTGGATGAATGTAGAAGCTATACCAAGAAAATTTAATAATATTTCCCCCTTTAGAATGAAATGGTGTATCAATGAATCATCTCCAATCAGTAGGAAGAATCATCAAGATATACGATGTCTTAAAAAATTAAATAGGAATATCCAATACATAAGTATGATCAACCATGCAATGTGACACCTAAAGTGAAGTTTGAGACTCATAAAATAAAGTCTTCAAAGACTTAAATGGTTTCTCTAAAGTGAAAGAGACCTCATCCAAATGTTCTATCAAAGGATCCACAACAATGTCAAACTTGAAAGAATGATCAAGTAAAAGGATGATAAGGGTCAGAGTGTTCCCTTGCAATAATTGAAGAAAGATCATCCTCAGGAAAGAGAAGATGAATGTCATCAATGATGTCTCCTAAGTCCTCAATGTATGACTCAACAAACAAGCATGAAATGTCTATCAAGAAGTCCTCCCAAGAAACTGAACTTGAAGACAAGAATTACATGTTTCTTTGAATCATAAGGATCATCAAGAGAAGTATCTTCAGGTGAAGGCATGAGATCATCAATGTTGGGTGGATATTTGGAAACCAAAAATTTGGGTAAAATCTAATCACAAAATAGGTAGACCAATCACATTGTGTGACATAGAGTCTCTCTTGCCTTAAAGGGAAGGCTCGCCCTTCACACTGTTCCTTGGATCAACTCAAGGTAAGAAAGAAGGTGAGAGATTTTGAAAGGGTATTACCAATATTATTTCCTCTTAACATTTAGAAACGAATCCACTTACCTATGGAACAACTAATAAGCAAGATGAAACCTCTAAATACACTTCTATCTAAAGTTGTAAATGATGATACTAATAAACCAACACTAACTCAAAGGCTAGCTGAAAGCATACCATTTTGGCTCTAAGTCTGGTCTTAACCTATGCTATAAGAATAATCTTTACTATTGGGGCACAAATATTTCCAGAAGTAAAGAATTTTAATTTTTTTTTGTGAATTAAGAAGGAGATACAAGATATAGTCAAAGATCCTAATCAATGCATCACCACAATCACTCCCAGTCAAAGTTTTGGCTCTGATTTCTTCTTAATTCTTTATACTCAATTATCAAGAACACAAAAACACATGCATAAAAGATTAAAAAATATAAATCATAGTCAAAGACTCCAACTTGAACTAATTACAATTGTACTCAATCAAATTTCAACTCCATTTGTTTATTTGTATTCACTTCTTTTTCAAAATAGTACCGCACAATCAAAGTTATGCTTGCGTGATTTCTCCAAAAATTTCTTGCATACAATAAAAGATGATTTTTAAAATGTGAAGGGAAAATCCTTTATATAGGCAAAATATTTGAGAAAAAAGTGGGAGCAACTCAACCAAATTTGACCTTTTCTAACTAAATGAGAGAAATTATTGGATTACATGTCATAAGGACATATAAATTGTACTACATTGTTATTAAATTTTATGCAATGCATCCTCTCCAATCTAAAAACATGAAAACTAAAGAAGAAAGAAGATGGAAAAAAGAGTTGAAACAATCCTAAGGATTGAACATTCTTAAGTGCCTTAAACTTGATGATGACATCAAGCACTGCAGGAAGATCTGAGATTTTCATTGTCTTTGATATAGCTTGTAGTCTAACTGCATTAACATATGCTGATTTTACAACTTAAAATTTTTTTGTGAGAGAATCATGTAGGTGCTTTGCCAATGATTTATACAAAGAAAACATATTCATTGTGTGAGAACTAAAATAGTTAGAATCCAAATCAGTGTTAACTCTGATTGTATATTTTGAAGTGATCTCCTCTATTATGACCAAGTTATCATGCCCAATAAGAATTTGGCATCCCATTTGTTCCAGGTTGTAGATTACCTCAATTTTAATTGACTGACAATCTTCTAAGGCCACCTACAACTTTGTTACAAGTTTCCTCAATGTCTCTTTCTTGTAACCCATGAGTCTGCGACATCTATAGAACATTTCACAAGATTGTACACCATCACATGCAACCAATCCATCCAAATCAAAATTGGAAATTTCATCCCAATCACATAGAATTTCCTTAAAGTTGTTATCTTCTTGATTCAAAGATGCAATCAAGTCATGAAGCATCTCTTCAATACCTTTGATATGCTCAAGTATTTTGACCACATATGTGATGGCTTGAGCTCCTTCAAAAATAACTTCTCCAAAAAAAAATTTTGTTGCTTCCATTATATATTTCTCTCATGGTGTCTGAGATGTAGTGACTACATTTTGTGAATACTATTTTTGAATAACCCCATTTAGGTGAGAAACCTCCTATTTCAGTTGATTCTTCTTCTACCATCACTTATGATTTCTCTTACATACATTAGCAAGTGCATCGTGAGCATCTTGTAGACAACCCAGCCATGATTTCTTAAAAAGTTCTAGTTTGGTGAACTTGTAATATGACTGGTTAAGTTCTTCAGCAAGTTTATCCACCATTGGTTCAAAAACCTCTACAAAATTAGAATTTTTAGAATCTACTACAATTCTTGAAACAATATTGTGTTTCAAATATTTAGACTTAGTTTTCTTGATAGGAATATTATGTCAAGGCATCACAAACTTCCTTCTCTTCAAGTGATCTTACCCAACCATGTAGGCAAACTAAAACCTTCATCTACTAAATTAGGTATAGTTAAACCATTGACATTTATCCTAATTGTATCTCTGTCACAATTGAGCATGCTTCAGTTTCCATAGTTGTACTAAGAGGTGCCTAATGAGAAGATTCTATCATGAATGCTTCAAAACTAATCATCAAAGTATAAAGTTAGGAAACTTGACCTTCTATGAGTGTTGGGAAATCTTAAAATGTATTCCCCAAATCCTCTCACTTCTCAGTTGTGAGAATTGGAGGAGCTATTGAAGAGATAGGAAGTGTCAATGTGTTTACTTCCATGGCAGGGATGGTTGATGTTAAAATAATGGAGAATGAATCCACATCATCAACTATGACATCCAAAAAAAAATTCCTAAATGGATGGATCCTTCTAATTTATTAGTCACAAAGGGGAAATGATCATAACATCAGCCTCCTCTTCATCCTCCTCATTAGGTTCTTCTCTAGATTCCTCCTTATTAGGTTCTTGAGCTTGCGCAAATTCTCATTAGGGTTCTGAAAGTGATTTAGCCCCCTTTCTACCTTTCAACTTGAACTTGATGGATTTAGCTTAAATGGAGGAAGATGCACCATCTTTGCTTGAAATTTCCAATTGGGATTTCCGTCCAAGTGGTCCAAGACTACCATAGTGTACCTCAAGCTTAATATTCTCCCTCTTTAAGGCTTTGATATCTAACCATTTGTTGGTATTTTCCAAGATAGATTAAATCTATCAAAAAGAGACACATCTTGTTTCTATTGTCACTATACGGGAAAAGGGAACTGCTTGTCAAAACCAACACAATGATATTCTGGATCAAGATTATTGTCATCATCTTCAATCTAGAGATTGGATGGGATTTTATGCATGTTAAGATCAATGATTTTTTTTAGTAGTCCATCATCATGATGTTTAGCTCCATGAACTGGTCAATCCATATGTCCTTTATGCGATGAACATGGGTGAATGCTCTTTTGATCATTGAGTACATTCCTCGATAATTGAAATCATGCCTAGCCTTCATTCCTCAAAGCATTTACATAAGGACCCATCTTTCACCTACATGTATTCCTTCTCTTTGAATTTTATTTCATCCCTTTGCATATACTTACCATTTCCATTCAAAGTCATTACTTAACACCTTCAGATCAATACTCTAAATATATTATCCCTCGTAGATCTATTGTTGCTAGTAAAAAATAAACGTCTTTATGGAATCAATATCCTCTGATGATGTGTTCACCTTTTGGAATTTTCATGTTGCAGCACAAGATATGCCCTCATCCACAAAATCCAAAGAAAAGATGAAGTACCAATACAACAAAGAGTTAGCTTATGTGACTGCATCTCAAGTTTCATCACATCTAGATAATGTTTCTAACAAAGAGATCGGACACATTGACATGGTTGATTTCATACGAAGGGTCGAAGATCCTTCAAATCATGAAATGAGACACATTAAGAAGAGTAATATTCACTTTGTATCTACTTTTCCAATTGATGCCTTGCAAAATTTGTTTTGGGATGTGCACAAAATTTTAGTCCAAAAACCAAACAATAAAAAATGCAGATAGAAATGTCATCATTAGCCTTGACCAAAAGGCTATTGAATAGATCTTTGAAGTCTCTCAAAAGAAGTATTGGGAATTCAATTAGCTAGTTTATTGAACTTGGTAATAAAATTGTGCATCCCATCATTTTCTTCCTTCTTCATCAGTGTGATTTTTGCAAGCTTGAATTTTTCAAGAAACTTGGCTTGCAAAGATACCCAATAGATGATGGAATTGGGTTCTAAGTTATAAAACCAATCAGTTGTTATGCCTTGTAAGGTATCAATAAAGAGCCTCACATATATGTCTTCATGTTTGACACCAAAAACTCCTACAACAATATAGAAAGCCGTAATGTATTCATTTGGGTATTGTTTACCATTCTCGTAGGGTTTGGGAAAATTCTTAGAGGAAACTTGGGCAATGCATGTAATGGTGTTGCCTGATTTAGTGGACTAAAAGTTTCATCCCATGGTCTAGTGGCTATATTGGTATTAGAAATATGGGTGTAGATGGTATGAATAACAAGAATCGATTGTGTAGTGGAAACAAGGGGTTTGAGGAAAAACTAGGAATCTTCACTAGGTATAATAGTGCTTTTTTTGGAAGGTGGGTAGCTTGTAGTTCAGGAAAGACAAGAGATTTTAGTAAGTGAATCAAAACAAGCTTGTTGAGCCCAAAATGATCCACTAGAACTTGAGGAACCAACAACCTTCTTTCTCCTCAAACACTCATGATCAAAGCTTTCCATTGTGATAGGTGGTAGTATCAATTAAAACAAGGCCCTGAAAATTCAAACAGAAGCAAGAGGCCTCTAAATGCATTCATATCCTCCATATTTGGATCTTTGATCTCCAAATAAATAGGAATTTTAAACTCTTCTTTTCAATTTATACTTATATTTCTATTTAATTGCATCTTTTCATTCATCCTTGAACATTTGTCTCAAGATGTGCCATGAAAAGTGTATTTTTTCTTTAAATAAGATGAGAACTTCCATTTTTGAGTGTTTGGAATTTCCTCAAATTTTAAATTTGTATTTGCATAACAGAGCAACTTTTTTTTTTTCATGTTCGAATCAAATATCAAAGGTGTGTGTTTGTTTTGTATTTAATTCTGTTGATTGTATGTTTGTTGTTTTGTTTTCTTTCTTTCGAAGAAGTTACAAGTTCTTTCCCAAGAATGTAAGATCATTTCACTTCATACACTTTTCATCTATTCATACTATCTAGACCCATATTTCTTATACCAATATGGTCGATGGACCATGGGGAGCAACTTTTGGTCCACTAAATCTTGCAACAATGTTGCATGCACTTCCCCAAGGTTCCCGTAAGAATTTTCCTAAATTCTATGGGGACGATAAGCAACACCCAAATGAACACATTAAGGATTTCTACATTACTATAGGATTTTTTGGTGTCGAACATGAAGACATATCTATGAGGCTCTTTATTGAAATTTTACAAGGTATAGCAATTGATTGGTTTTATAACTTAGAACCCAATTCCATCATGAGTTGGGAACCCTTGGATACCAAGTTTCTTGAAAGATTCAAGCCTACAGAAGATGAGCATGCTCTCCTCTCAAAACTCACACAAATTAAGAAGGAAAAAAATGATGGGATGCAAGAGTTTATTGCTAAGTTCAATAAACTAGCTAATCAGATTCCCACTACTTCTCAACCTACTATTGTGAATTTGAAGTGTTTTTTCATTAGCAACCAACTTCCAGAAGTTAGTTTCTTGCTAAGAAGGGTTTTTCCTGTTACTTTTACTCTCTCACAAACTTTGACAATAGAGATGAAAGATGACTTGATACTTATAGGAAAGATCCACAAGGATTCCACTCGGTTCAAGAACAATTCCTATATGAAATCTTCATCATCTGGATCAATTGATCCATTGGTTCAAAAGCTGGCAAATGAACTCATTGCTCTTAAGAAGAAAATGTCTCAAGGGTCATTTCTTGCTTCATATAAGGATATTCCAAGATGGCCATATCCTACTGTCATAAATAACAACTAAGAATAAGAACAAGTTGTTAGGATTAACCTCAGACAGAAATAATAGTTGCATGCAAATATAAACAATATTAGAAAATAATAGATCACACAGAAGAGAACACAAGACACTAGGATTTAACGTGGTTCACCCAATCCCTGGGCTACATCCACCAACAAAAAGTCCAATATTATTATTATCTAGTGATTACAATCTACAATCTCTTACAGCTCAATACCACTGCAAGAAGCTACAATATCATCATTACATTATGAAATCCCTAAGCCTAAGCCTTTTTATACAAGCTTTTTCCACTTACAAAATTAGATCTAGAATAAGTCGTCTAATAGGAAAATAATAGCCGATACCTTTTACAATATAAGGTCATTTTTGGCTTCAGGGGTGCTACCCCGAAAACCCCCATAGGGGCATTGCCCCCCAACCCCACCTTGTATTGCAATAAGGAGTGCACCTGGGGTGCTACCCTAAGACCCCATAGGGGTGCTAGCCCTTGACCTAGTCTTGGGGGTGCTACCCCCAAACCCCTATAGAAATAATATGGGGAGAAAGTCTCACTAAATAAACCTCTGAGTCCGATTAGGCTTCACATCACAAAAATCTCCCAGTTGGATACTGATTAGACTCCACAACAATAAATTCCCACTTGGAGACTAATCATAGCACTACTAAACCTACATCTCCCACTGAAATATCAAACCACCCTGGACTCTATTATTCTTTTATGCTATTCATTCTAGAAGACCAACTGAAGATGAAGAGGAATTCAACTTGTCCATTTTCACTACCTTGGTAAATATATCTATTGGATTTTCATTTGTATGTATCTTCTCTAGCTTTAACTATCCATCATCCAAAACTAACTGAATAAAATGGTACCACAATTGTATGTGTTTTATCTTTGAATGTAGAGTCGGATTCTTTGCAAGATGAATGGAACTCTTGCTATCTGTGAACAAATAATTATCCCTCTGTGGGTATCCCAATTCTTCCATGAAGAACTAAAGCCATATCATCTCCTTGGCTGCCTCTGTAGCAACAACATACTCTGTCTTTGTAGTGGATAAAGCATTAACCTTCTGCAACCTAGAAACTCAACTCATTGTTGCTCCACCAACAGTAAATACATAACCTATAGTACTCTATCTGTTATCAATATCCCTTGCCAAATTCAAGTCAACATAGCCATGTGAATCAGTAGTAGAATCCCCAAAATGTAAACACTTACTGGATTTCCTCTCAAATATCTAAGAATCCATTTAATTGCATTCCAAAGCTCAATTCCTAGATGACTCATATACCTACTAACAACTCCCACTGCATGTGCAATATCTAGCCTCCTACATACCATAGCATACATCAAGATTCCTACAACTAAAGTATAAGGTACCTTAGACATCTTATCCTCCTTTTCTTATGTCTTGAGACACATCTCCTTAGTCAACTTCAAATGACTAGGTCAAGTTGTGCTGACAACTTTAGCATTCTCCATAGAGAAACTTTGCAACACCATCTCAACATAATTAGCTTGAGATAATGTCAATTTTCTATTTTTCCTATCTCTGCAAATCTTCATGTGAAGGATTTACAAATTAATGTGTTAATTGTTCCTTTAACCCCTTAATGTGATCCACGTTAGACCCAGTTAAAAGCACATCATCAACATATAAACATAAAATAATGTAGCTATTATCATCCAACCTCTTAAAATAAACACAATGATCTGAATAACACTTGTTATATCCATGCTCATGCATAAACCTATCAAATTTTAGATACCATTACCAAGGTGCTTGCTTCAAGCCATATAAACTTATCTACAATCTACACACTAAATTCTTCTTAGCTTTGACCTCAAATCCCTGTGGCTATGTCATATATATCTCTTTATCCAAATCATCATGAAGAAAGGTTGTTTTAACATTAAGCTGCTCCAAATGTAAATCTTCAGTAGCCACAATTCTTTAAAAAATATGAATAGAAGTCATTTTAACAAAAGGAGAAAATATCTCATCAAAATTAATGCCCTTTTTATGCACAAATCCTTTTACCACTAACCTGGCTTTAAATTATTTCTTACCTCCATCCTTTTCTTTCAACCTATAAACCCATTTATTTTGTAAAGCCCTTTTACCTATAGGCAACGTGCATAAATCTCGTGTCTTATTTTTCAGCAAAGAGTCCATTTCTTCTTTCATTGTAGACTCCCACTGAATCTTTGTATCCACCTACACTACTTCATCATAACATTCAAGTTCACCAGCATGAATAAGTAAAATAGAATACAAAGGAGAAAATTTGTATGGAGGTCTACTTAGCCTTGTTAATTTTCTAATACTCACTAGGGTGTGTGGTATTTATTGTTGCAGTTGTTGAAGATCATGAGGAACTACTAAAACATCATCTTTTGGAGTATCATCTAGCACTACATAATCATTTTCTTTCTTCTCATGCTGCTGAAACAAATCTTTATACAAAACTTTCTCATTGAATATGACATCGTTGCTTCTTATAATTTTACAATTTTCAAAATCCTAAATCCTATAACCAAATTCATCGATGTCATATCCAACAAATACACACTTCTTTGACTTAGCTTCCAACTTGGTTCTATTTTTAGAATCTATGTGAGAAAATACTTCATAATCAAAGGTTCTAAGAAAAGAATAACTCACATTCTTACCAGTCCATGCTTCCTCTAGAATACCACAGCCTAAAGGAGTAGAAGGACCTCTATTAAAAAATATAGTATAGTATTGATAGTCTCTACCCACATGTTTAAGGGCAAGCCTACGTGCAACCTCATGCTTCTTGCATGCTCCATTATAGTCCTATTCATGCGTTCAGCCACTTCATTTTCCTATGGAGTCCTTGGAACAATTTTATGTGTATGAATACCATTGTGGACCAATAATCTTCAAATTCATGACTGCAATACTCACCACCATTATTAGATCTAAAATATTTTAATTAATTTCTAGTCTCATTTTCAACCAAGCATTTCCATTTCTTAAAAGTTTGAAATATATTAGATTAATATTTAAGGAAATAAACCCACACTTTTCTAGTTGCTTCAACAATAAATGTAACATAATAATGAGAGCCACCAAGGGAAGATACTTGAGCTGGTCCCCATACATATGTATGCACAAGCTCTAATCTCTCACTTTTCTTTTCCTTCCCAGTCTTCACAAAACTCACTCTCTTTTATTTACCATACACACAACTTTCACATAAATATATATTAACACATTTTAGACCTAGTAAAACTTTCTTTGAATAAAGTATTGTCATACCTTTCTTATTCATATGCCCAAGTTTTTTGTGTCATAGCACTGTATTAGAATCTATAGCAATCATTTCTTCTCCCTCGTGAAGTGCAACAACTATTCATGAAAATTCATTTTTCTCTAAAACAATTAAAATAGAAGGAACAATATGATCTATACAAAGATATAAGGTGCCTACTTTCACACCTTTTGCTACTACAAGGGAACTTTTTGAAACCTTCCATTTTTTATTATTAAAAGTAACTACACAACCCTCATCACTGAGTTGCCTTGCTAAAATTAAATTCCTACTCAGTCTTGGAACATGTCTTATCTCATGTAGCATCCAATGATTCCCATTCTGCAACTTAATGTTAACTTTTCCCTTTCCAAGAATCTGACAAGGTTCATTATCCCTCAAACAAACAAGCCCAAAATTCCCTTGGACATAATCAATAAAATAACTTCTACGAGCTGTAGCATGAAATGAAGCACCAGAATCTAAAACCCATGAATCATCAATACTTTCTAAAGAAAGAAGCAATGAATCCTCTTTAGATTTGTTGCTTACCACATTTGCCTCCTTGTTCCCTTTTGGTTTATCTCCTTTATTATTCTTTCAAGTCCAATAATATTTCTTCTTATGCCCTAGTTTACCACAATACCAACAATCTCTTGGTCCTCTAGATTGAGACCTCTTCCCCTTTGACTTTCCTCTTGATTTTCCATGATTTCCAAAATTATTTCCTCTCTCATTCGTTCTACCTCTACTTTGTGTGTTCAAAGACCTTCCTGATGTAGATCCACCTGAGGTTTTCCTACAAGTTTCCTCATTCATAATAACACCAATCACATCATCAAATTTTAGGGTATTAGATCCAAAAATAGAATTGTTCATAGAAGCCATTACTGCTTTTAGGAAAAGAACACAAAATTAAGAGAGCTCTAATTTCTTCATCAAAATTAATACCCACAGAAGATAACTAAATAGTAATAGTATTTAACTCATTTAAATGATCTACAACATATCCACCTTCTATCATCTTCATATTAAATAAACACTTCATAAGAAATACCTTGTTTGAAGTAGAGGGTTTTTCATATAGTTTCGCTAAGGTTTGCATCAACTCTTCCATTGTCTTTTCTTTTTTAGTGTTAAATGTCACCAATGGTGCCAGGCATAATCAAATTCTTTGAAGTTCCTTTCTACCTAAAATCTCTCAATCCTCATATGTCACAATTTCTCATTTCTTGGATTTTCCTTCCAACAGCTTCCATAAATCCTTCTAATAAAGATAGTCCTCCATTTGCATCTTCCATAACTAAAAATTCTGCCCATTAAACTTCTCCACTTTATCTTACCCTCATCTTCCATTGCTCCCACTCAACTATGAGACTCCCACTTAGCCATGAGACCTTCCTGCAAAGGATCACCAAAAAAAATGGTGATGGTTTGGCTAAAAAAAATGATGATCATATAGCTCTAATACCACTTGTTAGGATTAACCTTGGATAGAAATAATAGTTACATACAAATATAAACAATATCAAAAAATAATAGATCACATAGAAGAGAACACAAGACATTAGGATTTAACGTGGTTCACCCAATCCCTGGGCTACGTCCACCAACACTAAGTCCAATATTATTATTATCCAATGATTACAATCCACAATCTTTTACATCTCAGTACCACCACAAGAAGCTACAATATCACCATTACATTATGAAATCTATAACCCTAAGCCTTTTTATACAAGCTTTTTTTGCTCACAAAATTAGGGCTAGAATAAGTTGTCCAATAGGAAAATAATAGTTGATGCCTTTTACAATATAAGGTAATCGATGCAATGGGTCAAATGGGGTCATAGGCTAGCCCATGACCCCATTTGACCCATTGCATTGCGACATGTGTACATACGGTAATTGATGCAATGGGTCGAATGGGGTTGTAGGCTAGCCTATGACCACATTACTATAATAATTATTATTATTATTATACATTACTATATTATATAATAATAATATATTATTAGATTATTACTATATTATATAATAATAATAATGTACTAATATATAATAATATATAATAGTTGTTGATTTCTCACACTTGCCCAATTGATTTCTCTCCAAATTTTGGGCAATCATTTCAGGTATCTGATCTTGAATCAAATACCCAATATAAGATCAAATACCCAATATAATATCGGATACCCGATATGAGATCAGGTACCTGAATTGTTTTACTAATACACTTTTCCCAAAATATTATGTCATTGCAGACCTAACAATCATGTTTTTTCCATTTTCATGGGTTCGGAAAAAAAAATTGTTTGGGGCCCATTTGACTAAAAAGGTTGCTACAAGATTTGATTATGTGTTTGTTATTGTTGTTTGAATGGAGAGTAGTAGTCATCGAAAGGCTAAATGCAAATGGAAGGTGTCAAATGAAGATATTGAAACATATAGGGAAACAGAAAAGGTAAATCACCGAAGGAAGAGAGAAGGTATGTTAAATGTGAATCAAGTTGATGATATATTGATTGAAAGTGAAATCATAGAGTTAGAAAATGAATATGTTTAGTTGGGGAATGAAAATGTACCAATTGATAATGATAATGTCAAGATTGAAAATTTAGAGAATAAAAATTTACCAATTCATAATGTAAATGCCATGATTGACCATGTCAAAAATGAAAATGCACAGGAATGTTACATATCTCCTAATTATAACTGACATGAAGGTTCTAGAATACCAAAATGGATAATTAGATTGATCAGACGATTATTACTAATTTGGAAGGAAAAAAATCACAAAGAACCATTCAATTATGAGCTTCAATAATATATAAGATGTACTTCGATAAAATGACAATAGTGAAGCAATGTCAACATTTTGTGCACTTATTAAAGATGCAAAAGATGAGATCTGTGCTTTCCAAATTGAAGATTCATGTCAATAAGAAAATGGAAAGAAATATCATTATTGTGAAGAATCTTATAAGTGCTCTCAATAGCATTGGAAAAAATAGTATGGAGAAGGATAAGAGAGCTACTTGAAGGGTTATTATAACCTCTTTGGTAAGTCATCATTTGAGAAAGGGTAGATATATGAGACAAACTTGTATTGACTTGAACTTAAATTGTACTACTTTGAGAAGAGTACTTACTAAATGAGAGAGAATTGATGATCCTCTTCAAAATGATACATGGGCTTTTGGTGGGAGACTTTCATGTTTTGATAAGAAGCTAACTAATGATGTGAAGCAAGAAATTACAAAGTTTTCGCACTCTAGCTCAAGATTATCACCCAATGCTAAAGACGTGTTGAAGTTGAGAATTGACATTAGAGACCACACACCACATCCTAAACATTATTTGGAGGTAAGTCAAACTATGTTGTTCAAATAATTTAGAGAGAGTCATCCAAGATTTCATATATCACAAAGGGTTTTTTTAATCCTTGAAGCCATTTTATTGTGTACCACTTAAAATTTGAAATACATGTTGTTGCAAATATCATGTGGAGTTTTTGATACACCTTGAACTACTACGCTCCATCTATTCTACTTTGCATAGTAAAGAAATGCTAGAGAATTGTGGTGCTAGGGGGCTTCCAAAATCATCAAGAGACTTGTTAGATAAAATTTTATGTCCTAGAGTTGATGGTTGCTTCTTTTATAGAAATGTTTAACATGTGGTGGCTTATCCAAGTTTGACGCATGTTTCCATGAGGGAGCAAACAAGATCTTGGGAGGACAATAGTAAAAAAATGGTATATGAAACTGTGAAATACACATTAAAAAGTGGAGGTGAGGGCTCTGGGTGTGAATTGGTTGCAAAAGAAATTAGTTTGGTTAGTTTTATTTTAGATTTCAAGACAAATCTTTTCTACAATTATGCAAGGCATAGTCACAAGTCTCAGTGGTTGGATCAAAAATTTAGAATGTGTAAGGAGACTTTTCTCATTGGCACTATTATATCAGTTGTTGACTTTGTAGAGAACTACACATTGGATCCCCAAAATGAGACACAATCTCAATATTACAACTTCATTCATATTGTTATTGTTGTCCACATAACATATAGGCATACCCCTAATAGTGTGGAAGATAATCAGAAGATTATTAGAGATTACCATTTTTACATGAGTGATGATGGATCTCACTCTCACAAGTTTGTGCAACATTATTTCGAGAATTATTTTGATTTCTTACAAGAGCATGAAATTGCTATGGATGGACATATCATTTGGTCAGATAATTGCACAGGTCAATTCAAGAATGCTCACATGTTTTATTAGTTATGTAGGATGCACATAGAGAGGGGGGTGCCTCATATTTGAAGTTTTTTGGAGTCCATCCATGGGAAAGGAGAAGATGATGGGGCAAGGGCATGTGTGAAGAGAGCTCTAGTTAATAAGAAATTGAAGATTTTAGGCGTAAAGCTTCTTGATGCTCGTAGCATTGTTAATTGGTGTAGTTCAACATTATCACTGGGGGGGAATTCTTGATTCAATAATACACCAATTCTTTTGGTTGGTTGAGGAAGGGTCCATAGGTGATAGATCAGATTGTACTATTGTTAGAGACTCACCAAAAATGCACTCATTCTGGAGCTTTGATTCTAGTACATGGACCATTTGGACATGACAGCTAGCTTGCTTTTTTCCTAGTTGTTTTTAATGTGATTAGGATCAATGTGAGTCGAGTGATTGGGTGGACACATGGGCTCCACATTATCTTACTCCATTTTCTATCATACCCTCTATTAGAATGATGGCATGGAAAGTTCAGTTGAGCATAACCATCTATCAGATCATCTTTAGCTAGGACATGTCTTTGTATTGGTTACACCATAGGGGAATGACAAGAAATCAAATTATTGGTTAGCATGTTGTGTAAGAGGTAAAAAATCTTGCACAACTGATCACAGATGATGATGGATTCACATATCCTACTAGTTCAGTTGTTGTTGCTAGAACATGGATGCAGACATGCATGCTTAGAAGGAATGGAATTCCTACATTCAAAGACTATCAGAAACACAAAACAATTATCATATATTCATATCTTATTATAGCAACAAATGTGAAGTTGTTGAAGCATCAAGGAAGGCCAAAACTAAAATAACTTTTTACTATTACTAATGTTGATCATGAAGCCCTATTGGAGACTCTAAAATAGAGAGAGGACTCTACAAGAACACTTGACTAGGTATGTTTACTTCTTATATTCTTTTGTTCATAATGATTTGGTGAAATGATGATTACCTTGTTTAATATGATTATTTACGAAGATTTTTTTTTAATTGGAATGTAGGTACATCATGAAGAGTATCTGTGCATTAAGATATAAACTAAATAAGGAGTAGAATGAAGAAAAATCTATTCTATTTTTGATACTACAATTTTGACACTATGATTTTTGGTAGTTATGTATTGTTGCAGTGCTAAGTAGGATAATCCCCAAAGGAGATGTCCTAGCCACCAAATATAAAACCACAAAACACAAAACAAGAATAATGCAAGATCTGGTACCAAATCACAACTCTTTATTCATTGATATAACTGATTACATGCAATATGCCTAGCTGTAAGGCCTTCCGAGTTAGGGCCAACTACAAATAGCAATTACAAAATTCAATTCTGCAAGATCCATAAGATCCAACTTACAAATCCAATCCTAGCTAGTCCAGATACACAATTGGATAATAACACCAAGAAGAATCCACACTTGTACTCATAGGTCTACTAAGAGATCCTTTGATTCTCAAGCCACAACCCTAGCTCTTTAAAATTTGCATCTACTTCCTCCCCAAAAACTTAAACTACCAAAAAACTCAACAAGACCCTTATTTATACTTGCCAAAATGGCTTACAAAACATTCTAGAACATACAAAATAGGAAGGCCGACCCAACAACGGTTAGGACACATCCTAAGAAAAGATCTTAACATAAATATCAAGATTGAAATAAATCTTGCAAGTCAGCTTCGCAAAAATCATGTCCAAATGCTGACATTCGGTATACATTGGGTAACTCGGCACATGAAGAGTCACTTGGCATACACTAGGTAACTTGACAGATGAAGGGTCACTTGGAATACATTGGGTAACTCAACACACACTGGATAACTCAACACACACTAGATAATTCGGCACACACTTGAAACTGGCACTCGGCAATAACTGGAAATTGGCACTCAGCAACAACTGGAAACTGGGCAACAACTAGCAGAATGAACAAAAATGTAGGACAACAAGGAAGCCTAGGATGCTCTTGCATCATGTATTGATGTAATTATGATGAAACACTTGAGATATTGTAAATGTAAACTTGTTGATTTAATGTAAGAAACAATGATGTTTTTACTTAATGTAATTAATGTGGAGGGACCTAAAAAATGATGATTTTAATTAATACTAACACCAAACTTGCACTGTACCCAATGCCAAAAACTTGAGGGAGTTAAAAAATAATATTTTTACTTAATACTAACCCTAGTGATACCCTTGTTCCATCCGCGAAGAGCCTCCAATGTTGGCGGCCACCCTATATCAAAGAGTCTCCAAGGTGATCTAAGTGTGTTTGGAGGTCAATCTTCTAAGGGTCATAGCTCAGAGCTCATGGCGGCTATGGTGAAACTTTTATTCTATAGGAAAATCATGCCAAGGTCTACAATAATCTATCTCATTTTAGAGAGATTTATTTTCATTTGGATTTGACACAATGATTTCACTCAATACCAAAATTTGCATTGCCTCAATTCATTGGTGCATCAATGCGCAACTTTGAAACCGATGATCTTGGCATTGAATTGTCAACACCATTAGCTCTGGATGGGTAGGTGAACCCTAGTAACACACTTATTCTATCCATGGAGAGCCTCCTATGTTCATGGCCACCCTGTACTGAAGAGTCTCCAAGGTGCTCTAAGTGCGTTTGGAGGTCAATCTTCCAAGGGTCATAACTCAGAGCTCATGGGGGCTATTGGTGGAACTTTGAATGCTACAGGACAATCATGTCAAGGTCTACAATAATTTATCTCATTTTGAAGAGATTGTACTCCATTTGGATTTGACACATTGATCTTGCTTCATGCCAAAACTTGTAGTGTGCCTTAGTTCATTGGCGCATCACTACGCAACTTTGAAACTATTAATCTCGACATCAAATTGCCAACACCATTAGTGCTAGATGCATGGGTGAACCCTAGTGACACCCTTTTTTCAGCCATAAAGAGCCTCCAATTCTCAAGGCCACCCCATATCGAAGAGTCTCCAAGATGCTCTAAGTTCGTTTGGAGATCAATCTTCTGAGGGTCATAACTTGGAGCTCATGGAGGCTATCAGTTATATGTTGAATGCTAAAGGATGGTCATTTTGAGGTCTACAATAACTTATCTCATTTCGAAGAGACCACATTCTATGTTGATTCGGCACAACGATCTTGCATGATGCCAAAACTTGTAGTGTACCTCAATTCATTGATGCATGATTGTGAAACTTTGAAACTGCTGATCTTGGTAATTGTCAAAGATATTAGCTCTGGATGGGTGGGTAAACACTAGTGACACCTTTTTTGCATTCGTGGAGAGCCTCCAACATTCGTGGCCACTCCATATTGAAGAGTCTCCAAGGTGCTCTATGTGTGTTTGGAGGTCAATCTTCTGAGGGTCGTAACTTAGAGCTCATCAAGACTATCGATGAAATGTTGAATGTTACAAGATATTCATGCTAAGGTTTACAATAACCTATCTTATTTTGGAGATATCACATTCCATTTGGATTTGGCACAATGATCTCACTCGATGCCAAAATTTGTAGTGTGCCTCAGTTCATTGGTGCATCATTGTGCAACTCTGAAATTGCTAATCTTGGCATCAAATTGTTAGTTTTATTAGCTCCAAACAAGCAGGTCAACCCCAGTGACACCCTTGCTCTAGCCATGGAGAGCCTCTGACATCCATGGCCACCTTGTACCAAAGAGTCTCCAAGGTGCTTGAAGTGCATTTGGAGGTCAATATTTTGAGGGTCGTAGCTCAGAGCTCATGGGGGCTATCAGTGAAATGTCAAATTCTACAATATGTTCATGTTGAGGTCTACAATAACATATATCATTTAAAAGAGATTGCATTCCATTTGGATTTGGCAATCTTCCTCGATGCCAAAACTTGCAGTGTACCTCAATTCATTGGTGCATCATTGCACAACTTTGAAACCACTGATCTTGGCATCTAATTATCAGCACCATTAGCTCTAGATGGGAGGGTGAACCCTAGTGACACCATTTTTCTAGCCATACAGAACTTCCAACATTCATTGCCACCCCATACCGAAGAGTCTCCAAGGTGCTCTGAGTGCGTTTAGAGGTCAATCTTCTGAGGGTCATAGATCAGAGCTCATGGGGGTTATAGGTGAAATGTTGAATACTACAGGATAGTCATATTGAGGTCTACAATAACTTATCTCATTTTATATAGATCACATTTCATTTAGATTCGACACAGTGATCTCGCTTGATGCCAAAACTTGTAGTGTGTTTAAGTTCATTGGTGTATCACTGTGTAACATTGAAACCATTGATCTTGGCATCAAATCATCTGTACCATTAGCTCCAGATGGATAGGTGAAACATAGTGACACCCTTTTTTTGGCCATGGAGAGCCTCCAATGTTCATGGCCAACCCATACCAAAGAGGTGCTCTAAGTTCATTTGGAGGTGTTGGCTTGGTTTTTCACATCCAAAACTTGTTGCATTTTATAGTGGAAAACTAGTTGATTCATTTAAAATTAGGGATCATGTGTTTTAAAACTTGTTTGCCTTAGACAAAAACCTTGAATTTCATGTTAGCCTAAATATTTGTATGCCCTGGGTTTTCAAAAAATAGGGTTGCATTGGTTTGTTTTAAAAATATGAAGGAAGTTTTTGCCTTTAGACAATCTTCATTTCAAATTTTCCATGTGTATCTTTTAAAACCTTTCCCAAAAACCATTTTACCTTACCCCGTTTTCTTTAACCATAATTTATCTTGAGTTAACTCGCCAGTTTTCTTTTTGAAAATGCTTTAATCTTGATACAATCTAATTTTCCAACCATTGATCAAAAACAAGATCAACGGTCAGTGCTTTTCTGCATCATGAAAGTGTCTGAGCTTTAGAGAAAGCAAGGAAGCAAAAATGTGACACCTGTCCCTATGGGTCCTAGTCAACCCTTTTGGAATATTGTGTGATAGAGAAACTTTCATGATTGTTGATCATTTGAAGATCGATGGTGAGTGCTTTCCTGCATTATGGCTCGATGAACAAACTTTACAAAAAGTGGGGAAGTGCCTTGTTGACACGTGGAATTGCTGAGGTAATTTCTCTTATGGGCTACAAATTTTGAAAGGTGTTAGAATAGTTGGGCACTTATCAAAATAGTTGGTAGATCAGCTTCATTTCATTGGGTACGGTTGATAACTGGGTTTTAAATAAAGAGAATCTTGTGGAACTATCAATCTTGAGAAGATTAACGATAGGTACTTTTCCACTTTATAAAGATGCTCAACTTTAGAGAATGCGGGGAAGCGACTATGTGACACATAACACTAGTGATGCCATTTTCTTTATGGCCCACAAAAGATAGACCTACCAGAACAACTGGGCACTTGTTAGACAATTGTCAGAACAGGGTGGCCAACTTAGTTTTATTTCATCTGATGTAATTAGTGACTGGACTAAATTAAGGAGGATTATGCTATATTGTCAATCATATTAAGATCGAGGATGTTATTTTTCTTCTTTATGGAAGTGCATGAGTTTTAGAGAATGCAAGGAAGCAAAAAATTAACAAGTAGCCATGTGGGGTCAGTTGTTCTGACGTTTGCTAGGTAATGTTGAGGTGGAATGTATGCCAAATGTTTTATGCTGATTTATTAAAGAGTCTGCATGTTTGATGAGTTGGGGGGTGAGTTTTTAGTGGACCCAAAAATATTAAAGGTGAGCGCAGTAACAACTAAGGTTTTTTATGATCGTTGATCATTTGGAGATCGACGATCGACAATTTCCTGTAATTTGAAACTACTCAAACTTTAAAGAATGTAGGGAAGTGACATTTTGACGTGTGACTTGTTTCACAAAAGGGTAAAACAATCATTTTGTTTTAAAGCTAAGTCATTTGATTCATGAAGATCAACAGTTGGATTTTAAATTTCATAGTGCGACATGAAAATATGACTGTTGGAACATTAATTTTGATCAATGTTTCATGTGAGACTAAATTTGCAATAAGGTTTCTTCATTATTGAATACTAAAGTTGCAAAATTTTCATAGATTGGAAATATCCAGAGCTTGAGGTGCATTTTCTAACGGGTTCGAGTTGCTGCTAATGAATTCTTCAATGAAATAAATAGAAAAATTAGGTGAACACCAAGGCTTCTAGTGAATTGAAAAATCATAGTTGTCGTAAGGTAATATTATTAGTATTTGTCCATGAAGAGACTTCTCAGTAAAGGTAGATTACCTAAAAAGGGTTGTACATGACAATTTTTTAGAACAAATGCCTCAATCCATAAATGAACTCTCTAGGGGAAAAGAATTCATACCAAAGAACCCTAGGTTATTGATTGGTAAGGGTTTCAATGACAAGGAAAACTAGTTAAGAGATGCTCAGATGTCAATTAGAGGTTTAGAGTTATTCTGGAAATGGTTTTTAGAAAGAAAAATTGATACCCCTCTAAGCAATGTGTGGGAATTTGACATCAGAAATTTGTTTGTACGAGCAATTTTCTTTGATGATGACTTACTTGCAATAATGTCAAAGAAGTATGATCCAATAACTAGGATAGTTAAAAATCATTCTGGTGACAATCCTTTGAGGGTTTCATCAAAATTGATTAGAGAAGTTTTCAAATTAAACCATAACCATGCAGTGCATTAGAAGATAGATATGGAAGATTTGTAGGCTAGGTATGATATACAAAGGGTATATTTGAGGGGAGGACCATTACAAGAACATTCTATCAAAATAGGGTCACTACCATTAGTAACTTCTTCCACTCCAGAGCCATTGCTGAAGAAATTTTTCAACCCTAAGGCTCAGGCATTATATTTTTCTCTGTGCAAATTTTTTGGAATGGATGAATAGGACCATATTCAAGAATCCCTATTCTTATTACTGCTCAAAATTTTCAGTATGGTATGAGCTCAATCTTTGATTTTTCCACATACTTAGCAAAATAGATTCATAATGGGTTGATGGGTATAGCTAAGGCTAAAGTTGATAAACCCTTTTGCTGGTATTCCTTGTTAATGTACATATGTTTAAAGAAAGGTTTCACTTTCTTCTCCAAAGGAATGAAATTGGAATTGGAAAGAGATGGATAAAATCTTCCTATCCAATTGTGAAGTGTAGACATGACATGGGAGGTAATTGATGCTAGTTTTGTCACATTTGATAGGTACTTTGTCTCCAGGCTCATAATGTTATTGGTTGGAGACAGTCCCAAGGTACCTCAATCATTGTTAGAATTGATTAGACCAAAGGATCATGCAAAAGGATTGAAGATAAGTCACAATTGGGGAGATATCATCCCATATGCAGTGTTCACTGTATTTAGAGTATATGGTTTTCTTGGAAAACCACATGTGTTACCCTATCAAGTGCCTTTGAAGGTGGGAATTATAGAGCTCTTGTGGCAGATAAGATCATTGGAAGAAAGAGAATTATTGGGCAAATCCAAAGGTACTTTCTTTCCCCAAATTAAAATTGTGCATAATCTTGTTTTTGTCAAAAAGGGATGGAGACATTTAGAAAAATTTCTAGACAAGTACCAGATGGCCTAATCCTGTTCTCACTTTATAGACCCAGAGGGGTTTTATGAAATTTTTAGAGAAAGAACAAAAGCCAAAGCCCAGAAGAACCTTGTTTATTTTCTTGAAGATATAGTTAGAAATAGGTTTTCATTGCAAGAACAAGAAGTTAGAAAAGAAAAGTGGAAGGTGTATAGCAAGGTCCTTGATTTTATAAATTCTTTTGAGCCATATTATTATCTCCTTGCTGATAAAAACTATGGGGTGAAAAGATATGTATTCTTATAGATAACTTTGTTGGGTTCATGCAAACTTTGAATGAGAAGAAGGAAATTTTGACTCTAACCTATTCAGGCAAAGCCACTGAGGTAGAAAATAGGTTGGCTAATAGATTAATTATAAACCTAGGCCAATATACATTATCAAGAAAAGCTGGGTATGTAGTGGCAAAGAGTGTACAACATGTACCTTTTTATACGAAACAACTTTCTAAAGGCCCACTTGTTGCACCTACTCCCAAGAAAAAAAATTGGAACATGGATCTTCTTCTAGGGTTGAAGAGTATTCTCCTACCCAAACTCCACTCCTAATAGATGATGAATTGTCTCTAAGAGAATAATTGAAACAAATGGGAGGAGAAAAGGATATTTTTATAACTACTGCATATATAGAAGGAGTGCCTGAGGAACCCCCTATGCCAACATTAGCTCTCACTGTGGGAGACTTCAAAGGTAAAGAAATAGATCCTATAGTGGCATAGGAATCTAAGAAATTCATTGATGATGAAAGCTTTGTGGAATCAAGAGCATTCACTCAATTTTTGTGGAGAAAAAATATAAACAATTTTGAGGAGAAATGCAAAAGGCTTAAAATAGAGCAACTTGGTAGGAAGGACTCTGGAATCGAGGAGGAGGTCAAGGCTAGTTTTATTGAGGAATTTCCATAGATAACACCTAAAGGGGGAAGATGATTGCTAAAGGATTCATGAGTCTTAATATTACCTGAATGAGATATTACAAATGCTATAATTTTTGACACTGTGAAGAAAGCAAAAGACACCCAGTTCAAAACTAAGGAAGAAGTCTTACAAGCCCATAAGGGATTGAATACAATGATGACCATCAAGCCCTAGTAATATGGTCTATTCAAAAAAGAGACAAGGTTAGGATTCAAGAAATTTTAGACTTTGAACACACAGGCAGCCTCATGGTTTATAGGGTAAATGAGGTGGGCAGTGATAAAGTTGCTAGGATGACCAAAGAAATGGAAGATTTTGGAGTGGTAGTTGTTGCCAAGGACAAGAACAAATTCTTGGAGTTAAATGATAAATTTGAAAAACTGCTAGAGGCATATGGGGAAAGAGGGAGTAGAATATGTCAAATGGAAAAGATGATGACTCAAATGGAAAAACAATTAGGGAAGAGGAAAATAGGAGAAGAATCTAGTCAGCCAAGGATTACTTATCCTCCTTGTCCTCCAATTGTACCATTCAATACAACTCCACTTATAGAAATACCAACTACCCCATAGGGATTCCAAGCATACATAGCTAAAGAGCTTGAAGAAGAAAGGGCTAAATTATGGTCATTACATGTGGAGCTGGGTGTCTCATATGAAAATAAATTAAGGGACTCCATTATGTATCTGGTAGACAAGGTACAATGGCCTATGCTTGATGATAATTTGTCAAAGCTAATGGATATATGGAATGAGTTAAAAGGTAATAAGGAAACCTTCAAGCCAATTGTGGAAAAGTGAAACAGTAGGGATAGTGATGTCACAATTTTATGTTGTTTAGTCATTTGTCTTTCTTGTAAGAAAATAGAGAAAACTTTTGACATGACTAATGGCCTCTCTGATTTTGATAACAAGAGAGTTGCGCTATAGAGGAGAATCATAAATTATTTCTCAAAATATCTTAGTGAAATTTTTGAGCTTTTCCCTCATGCACTCAAGGTCATAGATAATTTGAAAGATAAAGAAGAATGGGACAAGGAGTTGGACGAATAAATGTGCATCAGATTGAATAATGTCATCAATGTAAAGGGAAACATATGGTTTGCTAAAACAACTAAAGATGTTATTTAGGTTCAAATATTTTTTAATTCTTTAAAAAAGGATTTTTATGAAATTAAAAAATTAGGAGAAGAAATCCCAAAGAAACAACAAGAGATTGTGAATTTCAACTGGCCATATGATACACTTTTTAACAAGTGGATGATAGATCTTGCTAAGACAAATCAGTTGGTATCTACGGGAACTGATGAAGATGGTGTGGACCTTGATGAATTATATATTATTGATGCATTGGTTAAAGCAAAAGAAGAAAAAGAGGAACCACCAAATGCAGTTACAAATATGGAAGTTCAAACTGAGGACTTAACAAAAGGGCAACCATATATAACTGTTGATTTTCTTGTCCAACCTAATGATCTGGAGGGAGAGCCACAAGTTGCAATTAGTTTGCATGTAGCAGAACCTAATGTAAATCAACTAGTCCCATAGTCAGAAAAATAATGATTGCATCCAGGCCAATCATCACATGAAGTCTCTCAGCAACAAATGCTCCCACAACAAAAAAAAAATCATGATGTAGACATTTTATTGCAAGAAAATAAGAGAGCACATTTTTGTCTTATTATGATAGTGACCTTTACTTGTAAAATATTTTGTCTTAAGGACAGTTGTCATTCTTCTCAGGCCTGAAGCTTATTGCATCTCCTAATTTATAAATGAGATCCCAAGGCTAGAGAAAGGGTCTGAAGTTTATGTAAATTTTAGTTTATGCTAGTCTTGCATTTGGTCCAAGAGGTCTTAGTATTAACTTTGCAATGTATTTTTCTTACAAATCTGAGAATACATTGACATTGAAAGATCAAATTGGCTTGTCTTGAATCATTATGAGTTTACATCAGTACTATATAAATTTCAAGTAAAATTAATACAAAAGGGAATGTTCTACCATATATGTTTTCTTTAAATTCTATCTCCATTATTATGTGTTGGTTATATTGAGATTGTATGATCAATGTTTATACAATTTAATACAACTAGGATAGGTTGTATGTTAGTTTATTGTTGCCTTTAATTCAAGGAATTAAGTAAATGCTTCATTAATTTGACAAGATTTCGAGTCATATAAGAAGGATACTCATAAGAATGGGGTTTAGCGTTATTTACCTGATAGAATTGATTGTAAGGAAATTAATTAGGTCACAATTGTTGTGTAGACTCTGAATACCAATGGATAGGGCATTGACCATTTATTCAGTTGGCATGTTGAAGAAACCATAGAGTTTCATGAAGCAAAACTATAAAACCAAATCATTTTTACTTTATTGTATGAAGAGTTAAACTGCTAGTCAACACTTGTTTGCAATAATCAATTGTATGTCAATTTTAATTGTTACTGTCAAGGATTATTTGTGAAGTAGAGAAGAATTGTGACCAATATCTATTAGAGGGGATAAGTGTAAGGAAGAAATATCTATGAATGAGTGAAGTGTAAAGAAAATATCAAGTATTAAACCCTTTATCTCTAAGGTGCACTCGCTTGAGCTTTGTAGAGCTTGAAAAGTATAGAATTATTGAAATTATGTTGAAGTTGGTTTCAAATATGAAGATTTTCTTAGTTGATTATAGGAAATAGCTAACCCTTAGACTAAGTTTTTTCCTCAGCATCTTGGTATCAGGTCTGTGTTGCCTAGTAGCCAACAAGAGGTCGATCTTCCAAGGGTCATAACTCGAAGCTTGTGGGGGCCATCAGTGAAACATTGAATGCTATAGGATGGTCATGCCAAAGTCTACAATAACCTAACTCATTTGGAGAGACCGCATTCCATTTTGATTTAGCACAACAATCTCGCTCAATGCCAAAACTTGTAGTGTGCCTCACTTCATTGGTGCATCACTATGCAACTTTGAAACCGCTAATCTTGGCATCGAATCATCAATTCCATTAGCTCTAGATAGCCAAGTGAACCCTAGTGACACTCTTGTTTTAACCATGGAGAGCATCCAAAGTTCACGACCACCTCATACTGAAAAGTCTCCAAGATGGTTTAAGTGTGTTTTGAGGTCGATCTTCTGAGGCTCATAACTTGAAGCTCATGGGGGCTATTGATGAAAAGTCAAATGCTATAGGATGATCATGTCAAGGTCTATCATCTATCTCATTTTGGAGAGATAGCATTTTGTTTATATTTGGTACAACAATCACACTCGATTCCAAAACTTGCAACATGCCTTAGTTCATTGGTGCATCACTGTTGAACTTTGAAATCATTGATCTTAGCATCAAATCATCAGGCCCATTAGCTCTGGATGGTCAGGTGAATTCTAGTGACACCCTTGTTCTAGCCATGGAGAGCCTCCAACATTTGTGGCCACCCTATACCAAAGAGTCTCCAAGTTGTTCCAAGCGTGTTTGGAGGTCGATCTTTCGAGGGTCATAACTCAAAGCTCATGGCGGATATCAGTGAAATTTTGAATGCCACAAGATGGTCATGCCAAGGTCTACAATAACCTATCTCATTTTGGAGAGATCGCATTCTTTTTGGATTCAGCACAGCGATCTCACTCGATGCCAAAACTTGTAGTGTGCCTCAGTTCATTGGTGCATCACTGTGCAAATTTGAAATCACTAATCTTGGCATTGAATCTTCAGCATCATTAGCTTTGTATGGGAAGGTGAACCCAGTGACACCCTCATTTTGGCAACAGAGAGTCTCCAACATTCATGGCCACCCCATACCAAAGAGTCTCCAAGCTGCTCTAAGTGCATTTGGAAGTCAATATTCTGAGGGTCATAAATCAAAGCTCATGGGGGCTATTAGTGAAATGTTGAATGCTACAGGATGGTCATTTCAAGGTCTACAATAAACTATATCATTTTGGAGATATCACATTCTATTTGGATTTGGTACAATGATCTTGCTCGATGCCAAAACTTGTAGTGTGCCTCAGTTCATTGGTGCATCGATGTGCAACTTTGAAACTACTAATCTTGGCATCAAATTGTTAGGGCCATTAGCTCCATATGGGTGGGTGAATCATAGTGACACCCTTGTTCCATCTGTGGAGAGCCTCCAACATTCATGGCCACCCCGTACCAAAGAGGTTCTCTAAGTGCGCTTGGAGGTTAATCTTTTGAGGGTCATAACTTAGAGCTTGTGGGGGCTATCAGTGAAACATTGAATGCTATAGGATGGTCATGTTGAGGTCTACAATAACCTAGTGACACCCCTTTTTTGACCACAAAGCTCCAATAACGTTTATGACTAGTACATAGTGAAACATGTCATAACACCAACGATGGGCTCCTAAGACCAAATTGGCCAGGAATTTGGCTAACTGAAGACATCTTAAGGGATTACAAAGATCATTTCAAATTAAACATTGCATCAAAATTCGATAATAAAGGTTGTTAAAATGTTCTTCACAAATTATTTCATTTGAATCGAATATAACAAACATGATCAAAATGAATGATATTCCATAAACATGAACAATACACATGATCCACTATAAATTGAGCAATACTATACCAAATTAATATGTATATCATTGTGCACATAAATGGAGAAAAAAATATGAAAGCACATGTATCCGTAGAAAAATTAAACAAATATATATATCAAAATTCATGTATCCATAGAAAAATTACGTAAATATATATCAAAATACATAGATCCATATACAAAATGTGGCTAATCACGTTGTCAAAATGTGTATAATATCAATGTTTATGGATAAAATGTAGCATATATCATCTCAAAATGTCTCATGACACATCTTATAGCAACTATATTGTCCCATGCTACTGGTGGATGATCAAAATGCAACCTCTTTGCTGAACCAGGTGGATCATATGCCTCCTACATAAACATAAATTGAAAACCCAAAGTTAGACTACTAAATTTATATGATTCTATGTATTTAACATTGAATTACTCAAATGAATTTTTAATGAAGATTTAAATAGTAATAAATTTTCATCATAAATACATCTCTCGTTGACCTCTTGCCTCGGTCAATAGTTCTCTCATATGTCAAGATTTCTGGAACCCGATTGGTTATGGCCTGCATATATTCAAGTATGTTTTTTAGATGGATCTACAACTTAAAATATAACATTATAATTCATAGAATACTAAATTTATAACATATAATCAAGAATTCAAACTACAATTTACCTCTGTTGACTCCTCCTCTAGATATAATGGTTGTGTGAACAAGGATACAAAAATCTGACGTCCAAACTCCTATGCAGTAGGTGTTTCCTACGAGATACAAAAGCCTAGTTGTTAATATCATGGAAATCGGTTTTGAATTTGTTTATGAAAATGAGGGAAATAAAAAATAAATGATACTTATACATACGATGGGGCTCTGACTGTGAATGGAAATACTAGAGGGTTTGTGATGTTGAATCTACTTGGACTCACCACTAGTAGCCATGTCCTATACAATAAAGAATGTAATTAAATTTCATCAGCACAAATATTTTACAAGAATGCATTGATATTTAATCACTTTAAAGCACCTAATTACCTTTCCCTTGTCAATGGGTTGTGCCTCACCCCTCGCACTCTATCACCCACCGATAGGTGATATTTGCAAGAGAAAAGAAATATTAGAAATAATATATGTTCCAATATCAAATAGAAAAAAAATGAGAATGCAACATAATGTATTGTAGATGTCTCAAGGCCAAATGAAATAACTGAGAGCATGATATTATCAACCTATCTGAGCTCCTCCTCATTCATCAAGTAAACATCAATGAAGATCACATACATGCATAAGTCAATATGGGTTAAAATTACTCTATTATAAAGATTAACTTTAAATCACATATGTCGTAACAAAACAATATATACATGTACCGACACAGAAGGATCCCATGCCTCTGCATGCCCCTCCTCTCTCATGTCAGGGTGTGTAGCCTCTATACGCATGTCTGGTGTATCATCCTCCTCAAATATAAATTGATACTCAAAAAGATCACCTATGGGACCCATAAAAATATTCTTGCATGTTATGCAAGTATGAGGTACACAAACATGTGACGAGCTCGTCGATGATGAACTTGTGCCAGCATCATTAACACGAGGAGGAAAAACTTACCTAGCCTGGGATATCAATAGGCTACCCAATCTATGGATGGCTCTAATAGTATGAGAGATAGCGTCTACAATGATATTAGGATGTTGCACTGGAGGAGAGGGGAGACATCAGTAGGAGGGAAAAAAGTGTCAACTTTCTTCCACTGGGCAAAGGGTCTATCCCGAGGAGCTCCTCCTCCTACACCCATGTTGGGCCTCATGCTCCAGTAGTTCGCCTTGAGGTGCAATACAAATTTGGCATATAGTTTTCTAATGAAACAAAATGACACCTCTAAATTGTTGTGTGGAGGTTTGTCAAAAACCATCCACCAACAATCCCAAAAGTTTGCACGAATAGCCTCATTTGTGCACCATTTAATTGATAATTTGGGCTTTTTGCAATCTACTATTTTACTAGTTTTTGGGTCTGTAAAAGGGTTAACTATATCATCTTTACTTATGTTTAGGGCCGCAACCTCATCATAGTCCAACCCATCATCAAACATGGCATGCATTTTCTCACACTGGTGAAGAGTAGCATTTTGTTTATTGGTAAGTTTATTAATATTATCCACTATGGTGTTTGACATGGATAACATGGGAGCCAATGCAAGTATATTGTTATATGTGGTCTGCAACCCCTCAATTCGGTGAGATTTCTTCTATCAAATCTTTGATTCGAGGAGGGTTTTGAGGGGGTAGGGGATTTTTTGGTGAATGGTTTTGAGGGTGTACTAGATCGTTTGGTGGAGGGTTTCAAGGAACATTGTTTCTTGGCTCAGTGTCAGCATTTCGATCAACCATACTTATTAAATTGCAAAACAACATTTCTATTAAAAAACTTAATTTTCAACAATTTCTATTAAAAAATCTAATTTTTAAAAATTTCTATTTAAAATACTTAATTTATATTAAAATTCATTCAAAATCATTAAAAAAATACAAAAAAATTGTTACCTATACAGTGTACCCGTTCCTATATCTGATACTTGAAATGGAGGCAACAAAAACCAAGCTCAAACACAAATGCCTAATTTGCTCTTGGCTTTTTTTTTTAATTCCTAATCACAGGTTTTGGGTATTTGATCTCATATCATATACCTGATAAGGTTTGGCCCAACCTTTTTTCCTTAGTATTAGGATAGGTGGAAAAAAGTAAGAGTAGATTTTGAAACACTTTTAAACATTTTCAAACTCCACTTTTTTCAGATTATCTCTTTTTGGCACACCATGATCCTGCACATACCCATGGATTCTGGATTCTTTCCATAATCAAGTCTGTGGTAGACATTTCTCAGCACCTATCACTACACATAAAATTTTGAGAGCACAATACTAATGGCCCACACTTTTTCAAGATGCATATTCGTGAGTAAGGAAATGTTGTTGGTGTAATTAAATATTCACTAATTACACTTAAGCTTACTTAAGATAATACATTGCATAGTAATTTGTGATTGAGACACTTAGCAGTTTGCACCTCAGTTAAACATATAGGAGAATTCCACTCTAGCTGGTCATAGTTTTTATCTCATTCCACCTTTAGTGTACTTATCACATTATCATCCTCATCATCACACATACTTCATTGCATAATGGAGGATGATCCACCTTTGGTGGACATGTGATTCCACCTTGTGTGGGTGATAGCTTATCTTCTCCTTATCATTTTCTCTTATCACTTCTCCTATATAAGGAGGCCTATTATGCACATTTTAAATAAATCCATTGGATGTCAATCAAGTCCATTATCAATAATAGCATTCTTGCATCTTCATGCAATTGTCTTGCCAATCTCTTGTGGAAGTTATCTTGGTCTTTCATTTGATCCTAGGGGTGTTGTAGAGTCACCTAAAACTCTAACATGGTATCAAAGCTCTCATGGTGTGAAGACTTCTTCTTAAGAAGTGAAATCTTGGCTTGACTCATTGTTGGTGCAGCATTTGGCAATTTGGACATCACAATTTGTACGAGATTTCAGGAGTCATATTTTGTGACCTTCTATTACAGGTGAAAATTGGAGCTTGATGGTGCAAATCAGAGGTTGACATCATATAGAGGAGGTCCAAAAACCACTAAATCAAATTTTGTTTCATCCAAATCGAACATTTGAGGCCAAATCTAGAGCCATTTGATTTTTGAAGGTGCGGCATCGGCTATTCAAAAAAAAAAAATTAGATGCAATTTTCAAACAGTGATATCTTCCTCATATGGACTCCTTTTTCCAAGTAATTTTTTTTGTTTTGGGGTAGAATTTCACGATCTGCATAGTAGTGCAACTGATTGTGAATCTCTATCCATGAATTTTTCAGGAAATCACAAATCCCATTTTTTGCAACTTTCAAGGCTTTGTTTGGGCACATCCGATAACATTTTTAGGTGCAATTTTTTTTTGAAAGTGCATGATTTTTTCTCTACTTTCTAGATCCATAATCAAATTTCAGTGATTTGGAGTGGGCATATCACTTTCAGAAATGGGTCTTTTTTGGCTATATTTGCACTTGATGAATACTTGGATTTCAATTTTCTTAATTGAATCAATAATTTGAAGGAGTTATCAATTGATTTTAGTCATCATTTGATTTCATCATGAATTTTTCAATAGTTCCATTACTCACTTCATATAACTATCATAAATGGAAACAAGCAGTTTCTGATCAATTGATGAGTATTGGATTGCTTAGAATGATTCTTGGACAGGATCTAGAACCAACTATAGGTGTTGCAAAAAGAAGGAAATGGTTTAATAGAAGTGATTCAACACTTGGCTCTCTTAGATATACCATCTCCAATGATTTTCTATATAATATTGCACCCTACACACAACCTCATGATGCCTAGACTACATTGGAAGGAATCTTTGGTAAACTTGATAGAATAAGAAAATTCAAATTGGAGAATGAGCTTATAGGTCTAAGTCTATGTGATTTTGACAATATTCAAGAAATTTTCTCTAACTTCAATACCATTAGATTGGAGCTCTCTAATTATGGTATTACTAAAGATGATGAGAAATTGATATTATCTATTCTTTCCAAGCTAGGTCTTGAATATTCAATCTTTGTTTCCACATTCTATGCTACTATGGATGCTCTTTGTAGTGCATACAAAATTTCTTCTCTTGATGAATTTGCAGCTCAACTCACAAGGGAACAAGAAAAGTTAGCACACATGGGTCAATTAAATCTTTCAAAGCATCAAGCATTGGTTGCAAATGAATCCTCTCCAAAGGCTCCCAAAGGAAAGGGAAATAAACAGCACAAGGATCCTAAGCAACATGACAAAGGTGACAACTATCCTTCACAACATAATATTGAATCTAAGTCCTCTTCAAGAGAGGAATCATCTAAAAGAAGAGAGATAAATGTGCTTATTGCAAAAAGTTAGGACATGATGAGCGTAAATGCTTCCATAAGAAGATCGGTGAACTCACTCACATTCTTCAAAAGAACAATATCCAGTTGCCCTCATCAATGTCTTCTCCTTCTCAATATCAGGCAACTGCTACATCTACATCATCATCTAGTGTCATGTCTCCATATTTATAAGATCTAATGATAAATTAATTATTAATAATAATGATATAATTTGTCATTAAGTTAACATATTAATATGTCCTTGTCTCCAAGAGAAAGGATATCTATCACATCATTTGTAGATTATTATTGATCGACCTCCATTCTAATGTTAAATGAGTTGATATTCAAAATCAAACAAGTCAACTTTTCATTGATTAGAATGATTCTTCAATATTACGTAATTATATCAAATGTATTTATATCATGCCTTTGTATATATGTACCTTAATACATATATATTACCCTATTCGTATATCATACTTTATGAGGGAATCCTATAATTGGATAAAATATAATAATAGTTCATATGCTATTATCGATTGTTCACAAAGAAATAATATTGATACACTATATGAATAAATATTAGTCATTCTTCATAATAATAGTAAATATAAACATTATTAGTAATATACGTTAATGAATAAATGAATTATGCAATATATATCTAGCCGATAGTAATTGTACTACATATATAAATAAATATTAAAATAATAAAAGATTATAATATATTTAATTTATGTAATATTAATAACTAATAATAATAAATTGATTAATCGATATAATAAGGATAAAAGAATTAATATAAATACAATATGATATATATATAAAATAAATAAGGATGGTAATAATGGTGACAACATTATGTTATATAGATAGCTTATATTATCCATAAGCCCAAGGATACACTACGAATATGGAAGTTTAAATAATTAATAAATGTTATACATATATAATATATATTAATGTATATTATTAAATATATGTTAATAATCATTATTAAACCATAACCATAACAAGTAGTTAATTATTTGAAGGGTCGCAACCATCTATGACCATTCACTTGTAATAACATATATAAACACGAGAGCAAATGATAGACTAAATTTTATCATATACGGATTATTATCAAAAACTTATCAAATACGGAACAAGTAAGGAAATGTCCAAAAAGGGGACATTACATCTAGAGCCAAAGGACAAGCACTCATTGCTTCCACACATCTTGAGCAAGGTAAATGGCTTCTTGATTAAAATGCATCACATCATATGACATCTTCTATGGATATGTTTTCTTCTATTGAGTCTTGTACTTCTCCACCTATATTGAAGGGTAATAATACATACATGAAATTTTGTGGGAAAGGTTCTATTCCTATGGGAGAGTGTACATTTATTAATTTTTTTTGTGTACCATCCTTGACCACTAATCTCCTTTCCATTTACCAAATTACTCATGGGGCACAAGGTAAAATTGTTGAGTTCACTCCTAATTATGTCTATATTAGGGACATGGAGACTAGAGATGTCATAGCTATGGGAGTTGTTGATCATACATCGCGCTTGTATTCTTTTGCACATTTTGTTGATAATGATGGCGATATTCTAACCCTTTATCAAGGGTGAATAATTCATGTGAGGAGAACATTGGACACTTGAATCATTTTGTTCTTGAGACAAGTGTTGAACTTCCTACTCCTCCACCTCCTGCTTCTTTAGACATGAGTTCTACTATTTAGCAAGATGATCTTAATGCTTCAGATCTTGCAATGTGGGATGAATTCCTAAATGCTCTTTTAGATGAGTCTCATAATGAAGATTTTGTTAATACATCTGAGGAGGTTTCTCTTCAAGATATTTCTTCACCTTCTTTGGAGATTGGATTTTCCAACTCTTCGTGTTCTCTTGTTTTTTCATGTCTTGTAAGCCAACTTGATGGTGTAACAGAATCTTTGAGCTTGGAGACACCTATTTAGTCTTCAAAATGCATACATGGAAACCTTCTTCCTCCTTCCTCACTTTTTACATGGATTGGCTTCTTCATCATTTGATGTATTTATCTCTTCCTAAGGAGAGACATGTTTCTTGTAGGCATTGGATTATATTTTTCTTGCAAGTACTCTTCATCTACATTGGAGCTTCTTCATTATGGGGGGCATATCATGTCTCCTTATTTCCTTCCTATAGGGGATCATTCTTTGTATATACATGATGTATGCAATTTTTGGGGGGGTCTTGAGTACTCCATCCATCCATGCATCTTATTTTCATCTCTTTTTTTGGAGGAGGGTTTTTCCCATGAGGTTTTCTCTCTTTCTCCACTTTATGATAGATTACATTTCATGTATTGAATTGCATATTGTACCTGAGCACCTAAAATGGCCTAGTAGCCAGGACCCATCTTGCATTGTGAGTTTAAGCGCAATCCCCTAAGTTGCACTTAAGGGGGGGTGTTGGTGTAATCAAATACTCACTAATTACATTGACTTAAGCTTACTTAGGATAATGCATTGCATAGTAATTTTTAATTGAGACACTTGGGAGTTTTCACCTCAAGCTTACTTAGGATAATGCATTGCATAGTAATTTGTAATTGAGACACTTGGGAGTTTGCACCTCAATTAAACACATGGTATAGGAGAATTCCACTCTAGGTGGTAATAGTTGTTATCTCATTCCACCTTTAGTGTACTTATCACATTATCATCCTCATCATCACACATACTTCATTGCATAATGGAGGATGATCCACCTTTGGTGGACATTTGATTCCACCTTGTCTGGGTGATAGCTTATCTTCTCCTTACCATTGTCTCTTATCGCCTGTCCTATATAAGGAGACCTATTATGTACATTTTAAATAAATCCATTGGATGTCAATCAAGTCCATTATCAATAATAGCATTATTGCATCTTCATTCAATTGTCTTGCCAATCTCTTGTGGAAGTTATCTTGGTCTTTCATTTGATCCTGGGGGTATTGTAGAGTCACCTAAAACTCTAACAAATGCGAATTAAGTCAACAATTTGTTGGTAAACAAAAATTTGATGCTTTACCATTGAAGCCAATGGTGATCAAAGAATCATTTCAGCAATGGGAAATTGATTTCAATGGTACTATCAATCCACTTTCAAGAAAGGGTCATACTCAAATCCTAGCAGAGATGAACTACTTTATCAAGTAGGTAGAAGCCATTTTGGTAAAGGGTTTTATGTCGAAAATAATTTGTGATTTCCTGAAATAGAACATCATTTCACATTTTGGTGTTCCAAATTAAATTGTTGCAGACAATGCAACTGCTTTCACATTATTGGACATATTTTTAGATTTAGGGGCAATCAAATGAGGTTGAGTAGATTGTGATTCATTGAAAAATTTGGTAAGCCTATCCAGTCAATATAGATATGCTTGTAGGTATTCTACCTTAGACATTTGGATTTTGATCTTCTTAGCATTATCTATAATATCAAAAGCTTGGAGAGAACTAGCTAAGGAAGAATTGAAATTCTCGGTGTGGGGTTTAATATTCAACATTAGTTACACTAGGCTTTGAAATACTAGATGAAGAAGTAGGAAGATCAACACTTACTTGATTTTTAGTTGGTTCAATAGGTTGGATAGGAAGATTTGTTCCCTCTCTTTGCAGTGGTCACAGGCATTTGAGGAGTATGCATCTTTTTTACAACCTCTTATTGTTGTTGAGCTAACTTTGTTTACAAATGTATCATGACAACATAGGCTTGTGTGAAATCAATCTCATATTCTTCATCATCATATTGGACGTACCCAATAGTAAAGTCACCAACTACTTGATTATCTTCATGATAGAAAGAAGTATTATCCTTTGAACGATAGTCTTCTTGATGGTGCTTCGAGTGCAAGCCTCTCCAAAGGGGGAGGAAGCTTGTTCTAAATTTTAGTTGCATAGTTATTCGCAGCATTAGGATATGGCCATCTTGGAATCCTTGTATGGAATAACAAATGACCCTTGAGATATTTGCTTCTTAAGAGAAATGAGTTCATTTATCAGTTTCTGAACCAATGGATCAGTTGAGCTCGATGAAGAAGATTATGTATAGGAATTGTTCTTGAACTGATTGGAATTGTATGGATCTTTCCCACAAGTATCATGTTATCTTCAATATCTATTCTCAGATTTTGTGTGAGAGTCAAAGTAGTAGGTGTGACCCTTCTTAACAAGAAACAAACTTTTGGAAGTTGGGTGTTAATGAAGAAACACTTCAAATTCGTAGCAGTATGTTGAGAAGCAGTGAGAATCAAGTTAGCTAATTTATCGAACTTAGCAATAAACTCTCGCATCCCATCATTTGCTTCCTTCTTCATCTGTGTGAGTTGTGCTAGGAGAGCATACTCATATTCCATAGGCTTGAATCTTTCAAGGGACTTGGTCTACAAGGATGCCAACCCGTGATGGAACTGGGTTCCAAGTTATAAAACCAATCAGTTTCTAAACCTTGTAAGGTCTCAGTAAAGAACATTGCAGATATGTCTCCATGTTTGACATAAAAAACTCCTATAGTAATGTAGAAAGCCTTAATGTGTTCATCTAGGTGTTGTTTACCGTCCACGTAGAATTTGGGAAAATTCTTATGGAAACCTTGGGGTAGTGCATGTAACGATGATGCAAGATTTAGTGGACCAAAAGTTGCTCTCCATGGTCTAGCAGTCATATTGGTATTAGAAATATGGGTACGGATAGTATGAATAGCAGGACTCAATTGAGCAGCAAAAACAAGGGGTTTGAGGAAAAACTAGGAATCTTCACTGGGTATAACAGTCTTCTTTTTGGAATGTGGGTAGTAGCTTGTAGTTCAAGAAAGATAAGGAATTTTAGTAAGTAAATCAAAATGATCTTGTTGAGCTCAAAATGATCTAGCAGGACTTGAGGAATTGTAAGCCTTCTTTCTCCTCGAATATATGTGCTCAAAGCTTGCCAATGTGATAGCTGCTAGTGCCAATTAAAATAAGGACCTAAAACTTCAAATGAAAGCAAGAGGCATCTGAATGCATTTGTGTCCCCAGTGGAGTCGCCAAAAAATTGTTGGGTGGATATTTTGCAACCAATAGTTTGGATAAAATTGAGTCACAAAATAGGTAGAGCAGCCATAGCATGTGAGACACATTTTCTCCTATCTTAAAGGGAAGGCTCCCCCTTCTCACTATTCCTTGGATCAACTCAAGGTAAGAAAGAAGTTGAGAGATTTTGAAAGGGTATTACCAATATTATTTATTCTAAACTTTCATAAAAGAATCCACTTATCCATAGAGCGAGTAATGGGCAAGATGAAACCTCTAACTGCACTTCTATCTAAAGTTGTAAACAGTGATACTGATAAATCAACACTAACTCAAAGACTAGCTAAAAGCGTACCAGTTTGGCTTAGTTTGGCCTTAAACAATGTTATACGAATAATATTTACTACTGAGGCACAAAGACTTCCAAAAGTAAAGAATTCTAACTATTTTTGTGAATTAAGGAGATACAAGCTATAGCCAAAGCTCCTAATCTATGTATTACTACAATCGCTCCCAATCATAGCTTTAGCTCTGATTGTTTCTTAACTATTTATACTCAATTATCAAGAATACAAAAACACATGAATCAAAGATAACAAATGCAAATCACAATCAAAGCTTCCAACTTGCACTTATCACAATTGCACTCAACCAAAGTTCAACTCCAATTGTTTCTTTGTATTCACTTCTCTTTCAAAATAGTATTACACAGTCAAAGTTATGCTTGCACAGTTTCTCCAGAGCTTTCTTGCATACAATAAAAGATTGTTTTTACAATGAAAAGGTGCTCCTTTATATAGGCAAAGGAGTTGAGAAAAACGGGGAGGAAAAAGTGGATCAACTCAACCAACTTTGACCTAATCAAACTAGGTGAGAGAAATTATTGGATTACATATCATAATGACATGTAAATCAAATTACATGTAATTACACAATTTCATGCAATACATCCTCTCCAATCTACAAACATGAAAAACACTTGAAGAAAAAGTTGAGGTTGTTGATTTTGAATGAATCAATCTTGTAGATTATCGGGAAAAGCCTTGTACTTAATGAAAACCCAGATGATCACAAGATCAGGAGGTCATGTATTTTGTTCCACTATATTCACCTTGATAATCATGGTGTTGTGTCTTTTGATAGCCTCTTAACTCTCTTTGATGAATTTTCCATTGTCATTTGAAAACTTAATGTGATCAAGCTTTTTCTCATTCAATTTGTCGTGAATTCTCCTTTGAAGATTGGCACATTCTAAAGTCTCTAACACTTTGAAAACCTTCTTGATGGTGTTTAGATGTAAACTTGGAATAAACTTCCATCAACACCTTTAACTTTTTATAATAATAATTTTTAAAAACTCTTTTTTTAAAGGAAAGTGCTTGGGACATTTCCACGCGAACTTAGGTTCTCAAACAACCATTGGGAAAATGGAGACCATATGACTTACTGCTTCCTGAGAATCAAAGCATATCTTCGTGATAAGATGTTTGTCTTTGAAGAAGTTCTAACATATCTTGAAGTGCATTGCAACATGAAGATGGAAGCATCTTCCAATGGAATTGGATCCATGAAATTTTGAGATTTTAGTTACAATGATGAACCCATGAGGGATGAGTGTTCGAAGTATGGATTAAATATTTATGAAACACATATGATGGTTGGAAATGAACCAAACAGCATATGTATTTGGATGGGAAGGGCCAAAATCAAACTCTCAAGGGTAGATTGCATGTGGACAAAGATGGTCTTTTATGGGTATGACCAAGAATGCAAGTTGGGATGCATATGAATGTGTGCAAATGATGACATTGGTGTTTAAAAGTGTTACCTTTTACCAAAATTGAGTTCTTTAGATGTAATTGCATGTTAAGTGATTTACAGGTAATAGTTGTTTTAAAGTGAACATGCAATTAGGTTTGAAGGATGGAAATGCGTGTAAGTTGGAATGAAGGGTGAGAATACATGTAAACGTGTATGGAGAATGAGATGCAAAGTGCTTTGACATGTGACATGTGATCATAATTATGGAGTGAAGTGATGAACTTGCATGAAAAGATGAAAAGTGTAATGAAGTAAAATGATATTACATTCTTGGGAGGGAACTTATAACTTCTTTAAAAGAAGGAAAACAAAGCAAAAAGAAAACAACCAACGCAATTAAACACAAAAAAAACACATACCTTTGATGTTTGATTCAAACATGACAAATAAACAAGTTTTGCTCTTACACAAATTCGAATTTAGAATTTGGGGAAATTCCAAACACTAAAAAATGGAAGTTCTCATCTTATTTAAAGAAAAAATGCACTTTTCATGGCACATCTTGAGACAAATGTTCAAGGATGAATGAAAAGATGCAATTAAATAGCAAGATAAGTATGAATTGACAAGAAAAGTTGAAAATGTCTACTTACTTGGAGATCAAAGAGCCAAATATGGAGGATTAATAGGTTCGAATGATTGACTTTCCTCCAAATTTGAATCTACAAACAACTATATTGACTCCTTTAACTATGCAAGGGATGGATATTGATGAGCATTAAATGGATGTTTTGGAATGGATATGGCAAAGACGTAGTCTCTTTCCTTCAATAGACAAGTCATTTTTATCAAAAACTCCAAGTAGAAACCGTTTTTGTCAAAAACACTATCTTGGAAAGCCATTACACAAGTTTTTTCCATGGAGAGACAAAAACGTGTTTATTGGAGGCAAAGATTAGGACCAAAATGACTCGCATTGGTGGAAAGACATGATCAAAAAGGCCCAAGTCTGGGCATTTTCCTCCAAAATGTGGCTCCAAAAGATCATAAAACGCAATGTTTTGGCATGGATTTGAACACTGAAGCATGGGACAAGGAGGTAAAAACAACCCTAGATATAGAGACTCCAAGCCATAACATTGATGGATCTAGAGTTTCTAAGGAAGAATGTGTTCTTGGAGAGCAAATGCACGAGTCATTTTTCCCTTGGAAGCAAAATCAGGTTCTTAGATTGCAAATGCATGTGAAGATCAAAACACATTCTAGGATGGGCAAGACATGTTTTAAATGGCATCAAAAGGAGTCTTTCATGCAAATCACACTCTTGGAGTGCATTTGCATGTTTTAAATAACATGTATTTGGCTTTTAAGTGCAAATTGCACTCTTGGAGTGCATTTGCATATTTTAAAGCATGCATTGGGATGCCTAGATGCAAATCACACTCTAGGAGTAAGATTACATGTTTAAAAAACTTTTCAAAATAAGCCTATAGTGCAAAATCGCACTCTCGAAGGGTCATTGCATATTTTAAAAAGGCTCTAAGTTGTGCACTCTAGGAGACCCATTGCACATTTTTAAATGCATGGATTTACATGTTTAAATATTTCAAAATGCCTCTTTAGTGCAAAATCATGGTCTCTAGAGGCATTTACATATTTACAAATATCATTTCCAAAGGTAATAATTATCTTATTTGTTCTAAATAAAACATAAAGTTACTCTGAAATAAATCAAACTATATAGTTGATAAAGTCACTTAAGTCAAAAATTAAAAAGCAACTCAAATTAAAAATATAACATAAAGTGTTATATAGTTACTTTGAGTGATAAATTTAAATGATAAAGTAACTTCAAAACATAATATAAAGTGATTTTATGATTTTTTTCCTTCAAAAAATGAAATGTGATTTTTTAAATCATGCAATTGTGATGCAGAGCAGGAAAATCCCCAATGGAGATGTCATAACCCCCAACAAATAACCACATAGCAGAATATAAACAAAAACACAAGATATGATACCAATTCGCAACTCTTTATTCATAAAAACAACTGATTACATGCAATGTGTCGGGCTATAAGGCCTTCCTAGTTATGGCCAAATACAAAGCAATTACAATAGTTCTTCAAAACCCCTCAAGATCCAACTCAATTCCTAGCTAGCCCAGATCTATAACACAACAACAATTTGGTAGAAACCTCCAAGATCTCAACTTGTGCTCGCAAGCTACCAAGCGATCTCCTTGTTTCTAAACCACAACCACTAGCTCTTCTCACAAATTCTCATTCCAAATTCCAACTCAAATCTTGCTCGCCAACTCCCACACTAAACTGAATTGCCTTCTTCTTCCTATTGCTTAGGACACTACCCAAGCCCTCCTTAAATAGCCAACTAAGCCACGAGTCAGCTAGTCAAGCATTTAATTATAATATAGGTCCACCTCGGAAGAGTAAACGAAAACTCTAACAAACATGAACAAAACTAAATACAAAGTTATATTTAGGCCCACACATGAACCAATAACATGTCCCTCTCTTAACAAGATCCCATTTCATCATACGAAATTGCGCAAGCGAAAAATCCACTTGTTTCACATGAAATTGGCCAAAAATCGATACCCGAGCAAAATCATGATATCTTCTAGCTCTAATTGAATTAGAACTTGAGCTTTGAACTAAAGGTAGTAATTTATGTCCTCTACAACCCCTTAAGTGCACAAAGGTTGATTCCTCAAGGATAACTATGCATCCATCTCAAAAGTCATGCATAGAAACTCGTCGCAAAAACTGACAGAAATCGATACTCCAAGAGAATTGTAATATCTCCCAACTCATAATGAATCAAGACTTGCGCTCTTAACCATAGATAGTAATCTAGGCCCTCTTCAATACTTGAAATTTTCAGCCTCTGAATCATTGCACATAATTTGTTTGGTCACCTACAACAAGCACGCAAAAACTAGAAAATACAACTCCAATAGCAAGGAAAAACAACTATAACTTCAACATGATCCATCCAATCTCTATGCACACAAACAAAAAGGTTCCCCAATGTGTCTCCAACACATCCCCAATCACACAAACCTCAACTCCACCAAAATCCAAGCTCGGTGCTCCTGCATCAAATTGCATCTGGAGAGCCCATCTTTTGGGCACGACTACCAACTCCAATTAAGTCCTAAGATAAACCAAATCAAAAGGAAAACTGAAAGAAATGATTTGAGCAAAACCAAAAGACCAAAAACAAACAAGCACACTCAAAAATGATAAAAATGACGTTGAAGGCTTCAAAAATTTAGCATAGGCTCAAAAAAAAAAAAAAACTAAAAATACTTAACGAAAGCCTTCAATAAAGGATTCATTATATCAATTGAAGTCGATTGGTTGATCAATGTTATCCAAATAAATAATTAACTGGCTCAGAGAAATGTAAAACTAAGTTGGAAAATTTTCAAAATGTTAACTAGATTTTGTGGTGACAAAATGCAAGTTAACAATCAAGACTCGTGTTCTCCCAAAAAAAAAATTGATGAGGTGTGCTTATCATAGGAAATATTATTTGCATCATCAAGCGGAATGAGATAATCTGCAACTAGATCTTGTGGGAATGGAGGAACACGTGGATCTCCAAAGGGCTCCAAAATAATGGTCTAAAATATGTGTAGGCAGTTAAAATACTCAAGAAAGGTCTTTACATCGGAATAGAAAAGACCCATGGTGTAAGCAATCAATCATTTGATATCCACTTTCTTTTGAATCCAAGAAAACTTTTTATTCTTGAATATTCGCTTAGAAATGAGTCCATAAATATTAGGGAAGATTTTTATCCACCTAAAATATGCAAGGATGCCCTTCGACCATGATGCATAATTATCCCCAATAAAAAAATATAATTGCAAGATGATTGGTATATTCATTGATTTTACCCATGATGTACTTCTCTCAAATTTTAAAATAAAAATTTCTAAAAAATATTACCAAATGTGTAGAGATCAGCCAACTGAAGGCCCATTTGCAAAACACAATTGCCTTAGATTTGACTTTTACCTGATATAGACAAATTTATAGTCAAAATTTATGGAAACAACCACCTGGACACAATAGCAAGTTCAAGTCTTGCTCTCAACGTTGTTGCACCTCCGAATCTAAATCGTGGCCCTCCAAAATTGAAGCAAATAATTCTCCAGAGGTTATGCAATAACACTCCTATGACTCTAATATTGTATAAGAATTTGCTTAGGGCAAAGAATGAAAATGCCAAGATCTAGAAGCTTAACTAAAAGCACAAGAGGGAGAGGTAAAATGATATGATCAAATTGATTATGTCAATAATGATCAACAATACAATGAATAAGATGCCCAATATATTACAATGTAGATATGCCTTAATATATAAGCAATGCATGATAACTAGGAGCGATGCAAGTGATAACCTATCAACTACACAAAGTGCAATCGCATGTCCACCAAAGGTGAATCATCATTCATGGTACAAAAAGTATGTGCGACAACAAGAGAATGAATATGTGATGGGAGAAATAGGTGGATCTCACACACAAAGAGGTATGAGATAACAACTGCAACACAAGTAGATCTCTCCAAAACAATGTGTTGAAATAAAATGCAAACTCATATGTGTATATATGATAATTAATATGACAATGTATTATCCTAAGTAAACTTATGTAAAATGTAATTAATAATATTTAATTACACCATCTCAACACATAATAATAATTAATCTCAGCTTTGACCAATTACCCATCCAAAAAAACAATTGCTCCGTACACTTGGTTTTGTCTACAATTTTGCCTATTTCAATCATGCATGTCATTGTAAGAACGAAAACCAAAAGAAAAGTGAAAAAAATATTAATCATAATGATGAGCAAATGAAAAATGAAGTTGCATCAGTGTGTGCCTATGTTATGGAAGAGATTATAGAGAATTCTTGTATGCCTACTTTTCAGTATCAAAATTAAGTGCATGAGTTAATAACTTTCATGGTTGAGTACAACACTATACCGTTATACATCTTTATTTCGAAAAGCGACCTTCCACAATTGCTTCTCAAAAAGAGCACTCAAAAGTTTTAAAAGAATGTGAATCAAAATATACAGATGGTATCATCCTTAAATGTTGTTTGCTAAATAATCTAGACTCGTGTGGATATGGTACAAACAAAATTTGAATGTAGATTCCTGGTACATGATTGTTTTCTCTACAGACCAGTGGCTGCATGAAGTTTAGTAAAAGAAACAATAGTTTTAGTTTTTGTGATGACAACAATCCTTGTGTAACAAAATTTGTGCTTTCACTGCCTCTATAATTTATGGGGTGGCTTAAACAGGTTAATAAATCAATCTACCAAGGCTACTCAAATGAATCACAAAATGCATCATCATGCATCTGCTGTGAAATATTTTAATAAACCACAATTCACTGTTGCAAAATGTTATGGGGCCACAACACTACCAATTGTATCCAACAGAGATTCAGTCCAATCAGCTTTGAAAATTAGAGCCTGTAATGTCTCTATGGCATCATAACTTGGATCTAGCTTTCTTTGCCAACCCTGGGAAAAAAGAAATGTTGATAAAATCAATATGTTACATAAATACCAAAACAAAAATTTAAATATAGATACTGCATGATGAAGCGATTGCACTACTATTTTGATAGGACCACTAATATTTTTTATTTTCTACTCATTGAAATTTGATATGATATCCCCTGTTTCATAAGGGCACTGTGCCTGGAAGATTCTATTTGCAACTTAGAGTATGTTACTTATCCCCATTCCTGGCTCTATTTACTTTTACTATTGGCAATACTTTTCCCTCATCCGAACCACATACCTCAAGGACCAATGTTGTCACCATCACAGTGCATACATTTCCATCAATATTCACTCTATGTTGTCTCACTTGTTCAAGCAACTTGTGCATACAATCCGACTGATGTAAATCTTTGCCTTCCGGTGTACGCCAAAATTTGAATGTAGAATCAACATCCTGCATACATATGGAAGCACAACAATGTACGAACTCAAAATCTTGAAAATAGGCAATGAATAGTGCATAAACAACATATTTCCTTATCAATGTTAAATGACACTACATTTAAAGAATTAAGGTATAAGTTATAAACTTATATCTAAAGTTCATGCATTCATTAACAAACTATGACACAACAAGAACAGGTCAATTATGCCCTAAGTGAAATTTTATATTCTTTTAAAACAAACACAGATATCTTCCAAAGTTATATCTAGTTCATGCATTCACTAACAAAATAGGTTAATTATGTCCAAAGTGAAATTCTATACTCTTTTAAAACAAAGCTTCGATATCTTCCACATTAGTTGCAAACTTTAAAAGGTACTAAAAAAATTTCCATGCTAAAAATATCATTAGATCAGGCCCAATGAACACACAACAACACAGGTTGGGTAGTGTTCCAAAAGATGATAATAAATCCAAATGCAAAACATAGATGTTCACTACCAAAGTAAACATTTGATGTGGACATTTACATACAAGGTAGTGAAATTGGCATAAAGGTTCAAAGGACACAGATAACAATAGCCAACAGATTGCGCATGTTTATGTGGATTGCAGCTTTACCTAGCATGTACCTTAACCAATTTACACTTCTACAACATGTTCAAACCTCAAGATGGCATCAAATCTCAATAACAGGAATCTCTTAAATACTTCACTGGTTTATGGATCAAGGGTAAACACTAAAACTTTTGATGCATATAGAGCATAATTTCATCCAAATGAATGTTTTCCTCAAATCTACCCAAAAATGACCTTCAGAAGCAAATCTATAAACTTGAAGGCAAACAATAATAAATATAAATGTGTGATAAAGTAAATTCCAGATATAAAATATTTGTATCCTACAACAACCAAAAGAATAATAAAAGCTAATATACAAATGGCAATACCGGGAAACTTGGTGAAATGTTGAAATGAAATGCAAATTTTTAATGGAAATCAAATGTTGAGCCCTTTGATTGAATAGGCACATTGCATTTAAAAGAGTACATAATTTAAGCACTCTGTTTTTCCATCTACCATTACACAGTACAAAGAAAAGCCCCGTACCTTAATGAAAGCATCTGGATCAGGACAGGTCTGATGTCTTGAAAACTTCAAAGTGTACTTTGCAACTGCCTGGCCATCCCTTATTGCAATAGCTTTGAAGAACTCCAACATATTGAGCCTGTCATTCTCAGAGAGCTCTGCTGTCATACCTACATCGAGCAAAACCACATGGGGCTTACATGGGAAAAGGTGTTTACTAGAAGGTCTATCTGATCTCATACGAACCAGAATATTTCCAGGATGCATATCTGCATGGATAAAATTATCAACCTGAAATAACATCAGATAACAATTAGAAAGGAAGTTTAACTTCTTTCAATTACCTTTTTTATTGACTCTCCAACAAATTATTATTGATAATGAAGTCTTCAAATCTAAACAAAAAATTTCCAATAACAACTATTCAGTCAAAATCAACAATTAATCTGCTGTGGTTTGGAGTCTTAGCTTGTAAATTTAATAGTGATCCACTTTGGTCAGCTTTCAAATTCCATTTCCATTGGATAATGAATTATGATGCATCGTCATCCTTTCATCAAGCAATATGTATGCTAACTGTGGATAGGATACAAGTTTAGTCAATTTTAGTTTAACTCAGTTTCTGTGGTCAAAAAACATTGAAGTTGGCTGGCCTTCACTTCCTGTTTGGTACTAGGTTCGAAAATGTTGAATGCATAGATAACTTTCGAGTGGCAACTTCAAAAATTGGAAGATGAGTCATGCTTGAATGACCTAACCTACAAAAATTGTCACATCAATCATCTTCCATGTGAATGAAGCACAACTGTTTAAAAAACTTAAACTAAAGACATTGCTATCCAATCCTGACAGTCAACACAGAAATACCATGCAGAAAGAGTTAATTGTCAATTTTGATTATAATCATAAGTAAAACTATAAAAAAAATAAAGCTGAATCCATTTCAGCAAAAAGTTTGAATGCAAACCCTTCAATGACTACAAAATTGACAAAAATAAGGATGATCCATGTTTTGAAGGGATTGAATTACATAGATCATCTCATCTTTCCAATCGATTATTTGTATCCCATATGAAATAATTTCCATTATGATCAAAATGTTCGATCCAATGAAAAGATATGACTAAACTAACATTTTAAATTTACCTAACTTGCTTTAAAAAAATTAATGCTATAATTTGTAAGATTTTGACAGGTTGCTTGAGACACAACATTGTGGTCACTGTAACGGCTAAAACCAAAATTTCTTCCACCAACAATCTTTGGCATCAAAGATATGGGCATCTAAACATACACTATCTGTCTCAACTAGTTTGGGGAGGATCTAGTCGTTGGCTTACCCAGGATTCAGACTCTTAATCATGGAGTTCGCAATATTTATCAAGTTGGAAAGCAACATTGGATTCCATTTTCGGATGGCAATACTCAGCAAGCTTCCAAGGAATTACAATTGGTTCATGTTGATTAAAGTGGACCAATGAACACAACTTCACTTACTGGATCCAAGTATCTTTGTTATTTGTTGATGATTTTAGTTACAATGCACAGGTGTATTTTAAACAAAAATCAGAAGTGTTAGCCTCTTTCATAAATTTATGGCATTGGTAGAAAGAGTCAAATCAACAAATAATAACTCTTAGGTCAGTCAATGGGGGGGAATTTGTTCTTTTGATTTCTCCAACTTTTGTACCACACCTTACACCTCTCACCAGAACATGGTTGTTGAATGGAAAAACCGCACAATCACCGAGATGGCCCGGTATATTGGAACATAGGAATCTTCCAAAGAACTTTTTGGCAGAAGCAGCACACATTGTTGTCTATCTTCTAAAGAGGTCTCCCACATATGCCATTACGAAGAAGACTCTAAATGAAGTCTGATCTGGACAGAAGCCTAAAATCACTCACCTAAAAGTTTTTGGCTCTTCATCTTATGTTTAGATCCTAGATGCAAAGTGCTCAAAACTAGATTCCACGAGCTAGAAGCTCAGGTTCAAAAGATAAAATGAAAACCACATCAGCTGATTTATATAGACACTAATCATCTCATAATCAATTGGGATTTTGCCTTTGATGAAGAAAAAAGACCTTTTCAGCTCTCCTCTATTTTGAGTCCTAAGGATTAACCTTTGCAAGCAGAGGATTTGGGTGTTAGTCTTCCATTAGGTCCACCTCATGGAAGGGATTCAAATGCTCTAACTTTGAAATTGCGGAGTCTCCCAGGCATCATATTGCACCACCCAACTTTCCTCAAGAAGATATTAATCTACATTTTGTTATCCTGTTCCAGCCATCCTAGAATCAGATGTCAGTACTACACTCTGACCCAAAAGGTCAGGCCAAGACCATAGGTGATCTCCATAATGATGAGCTCATTGAGGGTAGATCAGCTAGAAACAAAAGCAAACAGAAGAATACAATTAACTTATCTTTTATAGCCAACATTCACAGTGCTTATGAGCCTCAATCTTGTACAAAGGTTAAATGTAACAAACACTTTTCTTGGGTCTTAACTAACAACTAGCATATCCAAAAAATACAGTTATTACTTCACATTCATAGGAAGACAATTATATTAGTTATGTTCAGGTGAATGAGATTAATGGTTACAATCAGTTGAACGGAAATTTCATAACTAATAATTGTAGACACCATCAATGAATTTAACAAAGAATTTAAAATCTACATACCGTAAAATTCAAAACCGAAATCTGTCTAGGGATGCTTCTGCAAAACCCAGGTTAGTCCATATATACCGCTTATCGAAATGACAAATACCATCAAATACCACTATATCCTTTAGGGTATCAAATACCACTATATCAATTAGGGCACCAAATACCACTGTATCGTTTAGGGCATCAAATACCATTGTATCATCCCTTCTCTTTCCATTGCTAACGATGGCAAAAACATACAGTTAGAAGATATGCTCATATTCATTATTCACGTAAATGAAAGATTGAAATAAGAATCCAACAGATAAACCTATCTCTTGCAAATAGATATATTCCATGTTCAGTTGGAAGATCAACCGATCTAACTAGTTGTCAATTACATTGACAAGAAAAGTTGCTTTCATTAAAGGAACTAACTGAATCGACAATATAAATCAATCCATCATATCTTCTACTTGTGTCAACATCATAAAAGTAAAATACCTGTTACCAACAAATGTTTGAAAGCATAACTTATCTTGGTCTGGTGCATGTCCTAACATCTTGTGGAGAGGGGAAACATTGTCAGGGGCTTAAACTCCCAACTGTGGACCCTTAAAATATTCCCACATAATCTCATTCGAGAAAAGCCCTCCCTACTTGGAATAGACATGGTACAACTTGTCCATCCACTAAGCATCCTGGTACTTAATTCCACCACTCGACTTGACAACAAGGTACATATTGGACAAATATGAGCTTACTTGGAAGTTCTTAAAGGTTTAAATAAATAAGTTATATGATAGTTCTGATTTTTGTTCTTCCTTTTTGCAGGAATCTCCTTCACCTCTTCACCCCATTTCATTGGCCATCCGGCTAGGGTGAGTCCTTGGTATTCGATCATTAATGGAATTCTTCCATGAGCAGTTCATTGCTGGCACTCAGCTGATGCAAAGATGATAATTCATTCCTGACATTAAGCTGTCTTTGCAACTCAAAGACCTCACTCTTGTTTAATAAGAAATTTGTATCATCAGAAGTAAAGGCCAAACTGTTCAAAGATAAGAGGCACACATTGCATATTCGATCTGATTTTGATACATAATAGTTCGCCATAGATATTGAATAAAATAAGGAAGTTTGGCCATAATGAACTGAACATTATTAATCGATTTGTATCATTGATATACTTTGATGAAGAACAATGGCATATTTAAACCAAAACTTGAATCAATTTTCTGATATATATATATATAAGAGCAGACGTATCTACGTAACCTGATCAATGATAATATGACTCGGCTAGTCCCGACTGGCTGGCTCACAATGTTCTAAACAGTAGAATGCCAAAGTGAATGTCTAATACAGAAAACCAGTATGACAGCAATGCTGAGTTTCACATACAGTGATGGGAGCCGAGTGAAAAGAAAAACCCGAATAGAAAGGAGCCAAATGGAAAGAAAGAGCTGAATGGAAAGAAGGATTCGAATGCAAGAAAAAGAAGTTGATGCCATCCTTGTCAAAGAGATAAGTCTTGAACTTAAGCCATGGCCAAAGATGGCAGTTTAAAAACAAGATCATCGGCTTCTTGGGTCACCGATTCAAAAAGATTAAAAAGGGTGCCCTCAACACCTCACATAGAGAGTTATAAATTTGAAATATTAAGAGTTCCTTTGAGAAGTTAATTATATATATATATATATATATATATATATATATCAAATGATGTCATCGTGCTATTATTATGCCCAAGGTCATATCTATTAAAATATGTATATCTGTATACATGTGTAATTTGGAGGATTATGATTTATTCTAACCTCACATCATCTCGATATATAAATGCACATATATATTTATACATATGTTAATAAAGACGAGCTAGTGAATTAATATCATGGTGGCATTATACATTTATATACATATATGTGTATATATATATATATATATATATAGAAGAAAAATGGAGATGCCAACATAGAACAATAAAGGTAATGATTCTGAACATGAATTATGATAATGATAGCTATATAATTTTCTATATGTTTGACCAAGTAGCTCATGGTATTGCCCAAAATACACTCTTGCTTGCCTAGTCATTTACCCTTAGCCATAGTGATTCAAGATTCATACCTATTTTCCTAATGATGGTGGTGCCCCTATACCCAATTCTTTTCTGACAATGCTTCCACCCTTTTGACATGCTCCCTACAAGGAAATTCTCTAAGAGTTGACACATATTAGGCACATACTACTAGGAGTTGGCACATATTAGGCAGACACGGAACGTGGAGTCTTTTGTGAATGAGTTCCAGGCGAAAGGGACTAGTATGAGCATTCAGGCCAACCACCCACAAGGAGGCCATTGATGTTACATTTAGAGCTCATGGTATTGCCCAACATACACTCTTGCTTGCCTAGTCATTTACCCTTAGCCATGGTGATTCAATATTCACAACAATTTGCCTAATGATGGTGGTGCCCCTATACACAATTCTTTTCTAACAATGCTTCCACCCTTTTGATGTGCTCCCTACAAGGAAATTCTCTAGCAGTTGGCACATATTAGGCACATACTACTAGGAGTTGGCACATATTAGGCAGATATGGAATGTGGAGTCTTTTGTGAATGAGTTCCAGCATATTGCAGTCATTGTTTCGGCCATGTCTCATAGTCATTGTGTGATGTTGTTCAGAGAGGGTTTGCAGGACAGGGAAAAGGGACTAGTACGAGCATTTAGGCCAACCACCCTCAAGGAGACCATTGATGTTGCATTTAGACTAGACACCCCTCCTACTCCTTATCAGGTTGGTAAGAAATCTTCCAGGGATTCTTGGCCTCCCCAAAAGGCCAAAACTTCCCAGGACGAAAGGGGACCACCTTCTAGAACACCCAGGATGAACCAGGAGTCCAGGAATGAGCTGAGGAGGAAGAAACTAGGTTTCTCCTGTAAGGTGCCATTGGAGCCTGGACATCGTTGCCTTGGTAAAGGCAAGGTTCATTTGATAGAGGTGACAACTAAGATAGGCGATGAGGAGATACCTGATACTAATACTGAGGATAGTGGGAAGGAGGTTGAGAAAGAACACCCACAATTAGACCTAGACACTTTGGAGCCCTTGGCATCAACTAAAGTGACTATGGCTACTCTCTCCAATTATCCCAAATTTCATGCCTTTTGTTTGAAAGGTACATTGAGAAACAACCAGCGAATTATGAGCTTAGTAGACACAGGTGTCACGCACAAATTTTTTGACCAGAAGCTAGTTGACAAGCGTGGGTTCCAGTCCAAGGAGTTTGTTGATTTTGGAGTTAAGGTTGTAGACGGTCGTTCTGAGTTGTACTCGAAGGATTCCTCAGCTTAGCATCCAGATGGGGACTATACTCTAACAGATGATTTTTATATGCTACCATTGGATGATTATGACGTAGTTTTGGGCATGCAGTGGTTACAGGGTATTGGACGAACATCATTAACCACCACTACATGTAGCTGGAGTTTCTTTCTAGAACAAAGAAGACTATCTTGAGGGCGACTTCAGATGGTGGTCCTAAGGAGGTAACTTCCCGCACGCTGGAGACTATTATTCATCATGATGACATACTTTGGGCTACATGTTTTGTGAAGTCCAAAATACCTATACCTCAGGGTGGCAAGGCCTTTCATGTAGACAAAGAGTTCATCAAGGGGAAGAACAATACTGTTGCTAATGCACTTTCCAGGAAGCCATCACTTGCTGCCCTATGTTCATTGAGCGAGATTTCGACAGATTGGAAGGCTAAACTTTTAGTTGAGTATTCCAGAAATCAGCATGCTTGTGAGATCATGGATGGGTTGACACAAGACGACGGATATAGTGTAGTGGATGATGTCATCTACTATAATGGTAGGGTCTACCTTGTTCCTAAATCACAGTTGAAAGAGCACGTTTTGCATGCTTACGATGATACTCCTACAGTAGGATATTCGGGTTATAATAAGACTTATAGGGCGGTACAGGAGAGATTCTCTTGGAAGGGTCTAAAGGATGATATCTTACACCATGTTCATGAATACTTGACTTGTCAACAAAACAAGTCAGAGTATGCTTTTTCGTTTGGATTGTTGCAGCCTTTGCCTATACCGGAGTAGAAAAGGACAAGGATATCTATGGACTTCATTACAGGTCTTCCTCGAGTTCAGGGGAAGTACTGTATTTATGTTGTGGTGGACAGGTAGACTAAGTACGCCCACTTCTTTCCTTCACAGGAAGCCGAGTTGTTTTTCAGAGAGATATTTAGACTCCATGGTCTCCCCAAGACCATAATGAGTGACAGGGACAACAGGTTCATGAGTCCCTTCTGGTAGGAGCTTTTTAGGCTAGCAAGCACAAAGTTGACCCCTAGCACTAGCTACCATCCTCGGATGGATGGACTAACTGAATTAGTTAATAAGTAGGTGGAAGGGTATCTGTGCAATTATGTGTCAAGGTAGCAAAAGGCATGGGTGCGTCAACTATATTTGGGCAAATATTGTTGCAATACTATGCACCACATGTCCATTGACATGACTCCCTTCAAAACTCTTTATGGCTACGAGGCATCATCTTTTGTTGAATTGGCTTTCAGTGACAGCAGAGTTCCCTTGGCACAAGATTGGTTGCAGGAGAACCAAGATATCATGAGATCTCTCAAGGGGAACTTGCAGCATGCTTAGAATCAGCAAAAGATGTACGCTGATTGGCACATGACGAAGAGAGCATTTGAGGTGGGTGACATGATTTTCCTTTGTCTACAACCTTACAGACAGAGCACCCTTAAACGAGGAGCTAAGAAGCTCAAGCCTCGTTTTTATGAACCTTACAAAGTACTCAGGCGAGTTGGAGAGGTAGTCTATGAGATCGAGTTACCACTAGATAGTAGGGTTCATAATGTGTTCCACATGTCAAGCCTGAAGAAGGCACTAGGGCAGCATATTACAACATCACACAATTTACCTCCTTTGGATGAAGAGGGTAAATTGACTTTGGTCCCTGAAGAGATTCCTGACATCAGGGAGAAACGATTGAGTAGGGTGCTTCGAGAGTACTTGGTGAGCCGGAGAGGTCTACCCATAGAAGACGCCACTTGGGAGGGTGAGTCCATTTTGCAGCATCCAGCGTTGCAGTTGCTTGTGGGCAAGCATCTCCGAGAGGGGAGGATTGTCATGTCCCCTCTCTAGTTTGACTAACAGAGTCATGAGAGTTGGCCTATTATTGGAGTCTCGTAGGCTAGCAGTGGTGGATAGAGACTTATACTGGATACTCAGTAACTGTAGTTGGTTCTACAATTAGTTTGAGAGCCAATCGGGATAGTTCCTTAATTTTAGGGATTTTCCTAAAATTTAGGAGGTTGTGGCAATGATCAGAATTGAAGTATACGATTTCAGTTTCAGGGTGACAGGGTATATTCCCTAGTTTCTAGAAGCATCCCTAGTTTTTAGGGATGGGAATGGGAATTGGCCCACTGTCATGTCCCCTTTCTAGCAACATGACTTCCATCGGGGGATTTGCCTATCATTGACTCTCGTAGGCAAATAATTTTGGAGAGAGAGTCATTCTGTTGCCAGATGATTACATTCTTGCTCTCGGAGAGTTATAATCCAGTAAGTGGGGCCCGCTTGTTCTAATGTCGAATTGAGATTGTACTTTTAACTTTATAAAGTTATTTATTTAATTTTATAAAGTTAATTAATAATAAAGTACATTATAATAAGTTATTATAACAAGATGTTCTAGAAGCTTCCAGCGACTTCCCAAAAAAAAGAATAAATAGAGGGCAGGGGGCACCCATTTGAAACAGGCAGTTTGTGGATTCGACTTCTATTCTTCTTGGAGCAATTTGTAGTCACTTGGTCTGCAAATTCTCATATTATCTTTGGGAACGAAAACTCCCATTGATAAGCAATTCTGAGGATGTGGAATATCGCCCGAATTATTGCAAACGGGAAGTGATATCACAGTCATTTCACCTAGACAGAGATCTGTGGCCTAAGGCCAATTTATGTAATTTGTTGACCATTAAAAGATCAGTCAAAAGGAAATTAACTGTTGCAGGATTGGAGGAATTTGAAGGGAAAACAAATAATGGCGCATCAGTGATCAGGAAATTCTCCAGGCCGGTCGGGAAACATTACCCAGTCTTAGCTGAATTCAGACAGGCTCAGTCCAAGAAGGGTCGATTTATGCTTAGCCGGCAATAGGAATGAATTGCAAAAGGGCAGGTTGAAAGGGGGAACATATTGGGAGTTACAAATCCGAACCGTGAACCCTCGAAATGGAGATGTGGAAATATTATCAGGCAGAAGTGTGTTTTTTTTAATTAATTTCGGCGATTTTTTTAAGCACCCGCGGCCATTACTGACGCTCGCTCGATGTCTGGAAAAACCTTTGAAGAAAATCGCGGGAGACGATAACGTGTGCAGGAACTCGGGTTTGATTGGGAACCGACCAAGAGAAAATATTGGGCAATCTTCCTTTGAACAAATAGGGACAAATCTGAGACGCAATTCGACCTAGTAAGAAATCCGCCGTCAGTATGGGTGGCTCGAACTTCAGATGACAGAAGAGAGTGTTTGCACAAAGCAATAGCGATTTGTGGACCGGGAGCAGAGTTCAAAAATATTGGTCGAACTTCAAGTTTTGATACTATTTGAATATTTATAAAAAATCATTTACTCTTTACAACTGATTGGTGTGTATCAGATTTGTTTCCATCGAATTATTACTAGAAAAGAGTTAGTTATTCTGTAATAAATTTATACTGTTGGTATTACCACTTCTCATTTGACTAGTTGTCTTAAAAACTACATTTTTCTTCCTCATATGATTGCCAAGTATTTTATAAAAAAAAGAAAGAATCTCCACAGTTTAGTATTGTCTCCAGAGACCTTGTGGTAAGGGTCATCACAGTGGTATCAGAGCAGTAGTCCTGCCATCCTGTTGGGTAGAATATTTTATGCAACCCTATTCCAGATATTATATTCGCAGGAGAACAATATTTAAGGGCAGAGATATGGGTGAGAGACAGTTACAGAGTCCCCCTAGATTTCCCAGAGTTGATGACGATGAAACTAGAGAGTTTTACAGAATCATGACTACCGGACAGCAAGAAATAGCTCAGTCACTACAAGCTTTGACTACCATAATGGAGAGAGTTTTTCAACCCAGGATTCAGGAACAAGGTAGAGGTACACCTGATCATGATAATAGAAGTGTGGCAGGATCACAGGGTGCTCCTAGGCGCAGATCTTGGACAGCAAATAGGCCTACTCGTCCCACCTTCCTAAGGGAAGAGGCTTAGGAGATAGGAGAAGACGATTTGCCGGATGATTTCCAGGATGATCTCAGAGCTGCTACTGTAGAATGGCAGGCATTACCCCCGCATGTGCGTGAACTATTGAACTTTGATCGCTATCTAAATCAAAGGAGAGAGCCTATGAGGAGCAACTTTCAGAATAGGAGGTCTAGAGGGGGTCATGATAGTGAGTTGCAGCGAGCTGTTAGCAAACTCACTTTACCATCTTTCGATGGTAGTGGTCAGATGACAGCTCAGGCTTGGGTTCATAAGTTGGATACATTTCTGGCATTAAGGCCTATGTCCGAGATAGATGCCATCAGATATGCCACTTTGCATTTGGAAGGAGCAGCTCATGATTGGTGGTCACACGGGATGGTTACGTTGCAGCACAACCAGGTGACATCTTACCAGGACTTTGTGGATAGATTGGTTGAACGTTTTGATAAAAAGGATCCGGAAATTTATTTTCGCGACCTCGCTCAGTTAAGACAGTCAGGCAATTTGGAGGTTTATATTAGTGAATTTCAGAGGTTGTCAGTTATGGTACAGGATGTGTCTGAGAGACGGTTGGTTATCCTATTCACAGAAGGATTGTCCGAACCCCTTAAGCGGTGGATTAAGGCATTTGATCCACCAACACTTCAGGAGGCCATGAGGAAAGCGCGGGGTATGGAGCTAACAGCATCTTCTAGTAGGTTCACTTCCAAGAGTACTACTTCTTTCAGAGACAATAAGAAGTTTGATAAGAATAAAGGGAAGAGTATTGAAACCAAAGGAAAATCACCCTTGGATGCAGAAGCATTAAACGATTTGCGCAGAAAGAAATTATGCTTCTATTGCAAAGGCCCATATGACAGGGACCATGATTGTCCTCTGAGACCTAAAGGAAAGGCCAACAGAGTTATGTGGGCATATTACGAAGGATCAGATTCCGACAGTACAGCAAATGAGGATGATCACAGTAATTCAGAACCTGAAGGAGAAACAGGAAATTCAGAACAAAAGGAAGAAATTGAGTTACATTTACAGCAGGGACGTTTGTCTAGTATTCAGCAGGAGGGATCTTTTAGGTTACGTGGTGTTCTAGCAGGACAGAAGGTGATCACATTGGTTGATACAGGTGCCACACACAACTTCATTGATGCACGATTGGTTGAGCGACGTGGAATCAAGACAGAGGAGTTTGAGGGTCTCCGAGTACAGGTTGCCGATGGATACACTCTTAAGTGCAATAGAATGGTCAGAGATATACCTTTACGTCTGAATAATTATGAGTTTAAAACAGATTACCACGTGGTTAATATGGGCGACTTGGATATCGTTTTGGGCATGGCATGGTTACGTTTATTGGGCGAAGTCACTTTCCGTCTCAAGGACATGGAGATCAAGTTTGAGGTAAATGGGAGGCAGCATGTGTTGAGAGCTATCAGAAATAGTGACATCTGAACCATTTCTCTCAGGCATTTGGAAAGATTGGTGAGGCATAATGATATTGAATGGGCAGCCACGTGTACTCTCATGCCCACAAAGGAGGAACAACAAAAGACAGAATATCATCTAAATATCCAGATATTGAGGGAAAAGTATAGTAAGGTATTCAGTGATATTCCACCTGGTACACCACCTGACAGAGGGATTGAACACATCATCGAATTAGAAGAAGGTGCTAAACCAGTTATGATCACTCCATACAGGCATCGAAAGAGGCTCAAAGATGAAATAGAGAAAACCATCAAGGAGCTTCTCGCAATGGGACACATTAGACCTAGTAAGTCTCCTTTTGCTTCTTCAGTAATTTTGGTAAAAAAGAAAGATGGTTCTCTTTGGATGTGCATTGACTACAGAATGCTAATTAAGAAGACCATTAAGAATAGATATCCTATTCCACGAATTGATGAATTAATAGATGAACTACATGGGGCATGCTACTTCAGTAAGATAGACTTGAGATCGGGTTACCACCAGATTAGGGTCAGAGAACAAGACATAGAGAAGACTGCCTTCAGATGTCATTGCAGACACTTTGAGTTTGTAGTGATGCCATTCGGGTTGACCAATGCACCAGCTACTTTCCAGTCTACCATGAATAAGGTCTTCCATCATCAGCTAAGGAAATTCGTGTTGGTTTTCTTTGATGATATCTTGGTTTACAGTCGGACATGGCATGAGCATATGGAGCATTTAGAGACAGTATTGAATACCTTGCAGGCAGAGTCCTTGTATGCCAAAGAGTCCAAATGTGATTTGGGCATGGCCGAGTTATTATACTTAGGTCATATTATCAGTAGAGAAGGAGTGCGGATGGATCCTGATAAGATTCGTGCTATTGTGGAGTGGCCTATTCCTGAGAACCTGACCCAGCTGAGAGGATTTCTTGGGTTATGTGGCTTCTATCGCAGATTTGTTTGCGGATATTCGCGACATGCAGCTCCTATGACAGACTTGCTTAAAAAGGGAGCTTTTGTTTGGACAGCAAGGGCACAGGCTTGTTTTGACAGATTTAAGGAGATCATGACTTCATGTCCGGTACTAGCATTGCCCGATTTCTCGAAGCCATTTGAACTCCAGTGTGATGCCTCAGGAGATGGTATTGGGGCTGTTTTAATGCAGGACAAGCACCCTATCGCATATGAGAGCAGTAAACTCCGTGGGCCAGAGAGAACATTCAGCATTTATGACAAGGAGATGTTAGCTATCATGCATGCATTAGCTAAGTTCAGGCAGTATTTAGTAGGTGGTAAGTTTTGTATAAAAACTAACCACAACAGTTTGAGACATTTCCTTGGGCAGAGAGATCTCAATGATAGACAACAGAAATGGGTGAGTAAGCTACAGGCATACGACTTTGATATATCATATGTTAAGGGCACTCAGAATGTGGTAGCAGACGCCTTGTCAAGCAGGCCGCACCTTAGTTCGATGATTGAGATCTTCGAGGATTGGAAGCATCTGATTATTGCAGAATATGTTAGAGATCCTTGGGCATCTGGGATAGTTGATGGGACAATTGTCGATGCTAGGTATTCACTTGTGGATGACTTGATCATTTACAAGAGCCGGATCTTTTTAGTCCCAGGATCGAAGGTGAAACGATCTATTATGCAGGCTCTTCATGATTCACCCATAACTAGTCATCCCGGGTACTTTAAAACATATAGACAGGTGCAGGAACGGTTTACATGGAAAGGACTCAAGAAGGATGTTTTGCAATATGTTCGTGAGTGTTTTGTTTGTCAACAGAATAAACAGGAGCACACCTTTCCAGCAAGGCTCTTACAGCCACTTCCCATCCCGAGACAGAAGTGGGAATGCATATCCATGGATTTCATTACAGGGTTGCCCAAGGCTCAGGGACGTGATTGCATTTATGTGGTGGTAGATAGACTAATGAAATATGCTCATTTCTTTCCCATCACCACGACTTATTCAGCAGTACAGGTAGCCGAGATATTCTTCAAAGAAGTTCTCAGGTTACATGGGATACCCTGTAGTATTGTCAGTGACAGGGATAGCAGATTCTTGAGTCATTTCTGGAAGGAGGTGTTTCGATTATGTGGCACTGAGCTCACACCCAGTACTAGTTATCACCCACAGACTGATGGACAGACAGAAATAGTGAACAAGTGGGTAGAAGGCTACTTGAGAAATTACGTGGCTGATTAGCAGAAGGTATGGGTGAGATGGATTTATTTGTGTGAATATTGCTATAACACCACTTTTCACATGTCAATTCAGATGACACCCTTTCAAGCATTATATGGGTATGATGCACCGAGTTTTATTGATTTGCTGATGGAGGATATCCGGGTTCCACGTGCCGGGGATTTGATTCAAGAAAGTAAAGATATTATTAGCACTCTTCGGGATAACATTGCTCAGGCACAAAATCAATATAAGCAATATGCAGATCAGAAGAGAACTGAGAGAAGCTTTGAGGTTGGTGACATGGTTTACCTCATGCTTCAGCCATTTCGGCAATCTACTCTTAAAAGAAGTGGGTCAGAAAAGCTTAAGCCTAGATATTATGGGCCTTTCAGGATCACCAGACGTATAGGGGAAATGGCTTATGAACTTGAGCTTCCAATAGATAGCAAAGTGTATAATGTGTTTCATGTGTCGCGCCTCAAAAAGGCGCTAGGGCAGAATGTGGTACCTTCTACAGTATTACCTCCTCTGGATGATGAAGGGAAATTGATCTTAGTGCCGGAATTCATTTTAGGAAGCAGGGAAAAACAGCTCCGCAGAAGGGTAATCAGGGAATATTTGGTCAAATGGAGAGATCTACCAGTTAAAGATGCCACTTGGGAAAATGAAACAATTTTGCAGCATCCAGCTTTGAGATTGCTTGAGGACAAGCAATTTCAGGAAGGGCGGACTGTCATGTCCCCTTTCTAGCGACATGACTTCCATCGGGGGATTTGCCTATCATTGACTCTCGTAGCCAAATAATTTTGGAGAGAGAGTCATTCTGTTGCCAGATGATTACATTCTTGCTCTCGGAGAGTTATAATCCAGTAAGTGGGGCCCGCTTGTTTTAATGTCGAATTGAGATTGTACTTTTAACTTTATAAAGTTAGTTATTTAATTTTATAAAGTTAATTAATAATAAAGTACATTATAATAAGTTATTATAACAAGATGTTCTAGAAGCTTCCAGCGACTTCCCAAAAAAAAGAATAAATAGAGGTCAGGGGGCACCCATTTGAAACAGGCAGTTTGTGGATTCGACTTCTATTCTTCTTGGAGCAATTTGTAGTCACTTGGTCTGCAAATTCTCATATTATCTTTGGGAACGAAAACTCCCATTGATAAGCAATTCTAAGGGTGTGGAATATCGCCCGAATTATTGCAAACGGGAAGTGATATCACAGTCATTTCACCTGGACAGAGATCTGTGGCCTAAGGCCAATTTATGTAATTTGTTGACCATTAAAAGATCAGTCAAAAGGAAATTAACTGTTGCAGGATTGGAGGAATTTGAAGGGAAAACAAATAATGGCGCATCGGTGATCAGGAAATTCTCCAGGCCGGTCGGGAAACATTACCCAGTCTTAGCTGAATTCAGACAGGCTCAGTCCAAGAAGGTTCGATTTATGCTTAGCCGGCAATAGGAGTGAATTGCAAAAGGGCAGGTCGAAAGGGGGAACATATTGGGAGCTACAAATCCGAACCGTGAACCCTCGAAATGGAGATGTGGAAATATTATCAGGCAGAAGTGTGTTTTTTTTAATTAATTTTGGCGATATTTTTAAGCACCCGCGGCCATTACTGACGCTCACTCGAAGTCTGGAAAAACCTTTGAAGAAAATCGCGGGAGACGATAACGTGTGCAGGAACTCGGGTTTGATTGGGAACCGACCAAGACAAAATATTGGGCAATCTTCCTTTGAACAAATAGGGACAAATCTGAGACGCAATTCGACCCAGTAAGAAATCCACCGTCAGTATGGGTGGCTCGAACTTCAGATGACAGAAGAGAGTGTTTGCACAAAGCAATAGCGATTTGTGGACCGGGAGCGGAGTTCAAAAATATTGGTCGAACTTCAGGTTTTGATACTATTTGAATATTTATAAAAAATCATTTACTCTTTACAACTGATTGGTATGTATCAGATTTGTTTCCATCGAATTATTACTAGAAAAGAGTTAGCTATTCTGTAATAAATTTATACTGTTGGTATTACCACTTCTCATTTGACTAGTTGTCTTAAAAACTACATTTTTCTTCCTCATATGATTGCCAAGTATTTTATAAAAAAAAGAAAGAATCTCCACAGTTTAGTATTGTCTCCAGAGACCTTGTGGTAAGGGTCATCACACCCACATTGCCCAACATCAATCACAGGCAGGTATCAGGACCCATTCACTGATTATTTGGTTGGTTTGGCTTTCCAGTTTAACTTGGCTTTCCAGTTGACTAAGTTTGTATTTAAATAAATTAAAATAAAGCTATTTACATAGCTAATTGGACTAATAAGGGGATTTTGGCTTCATCTAGTCAGGCAGACCTATGTGTTTCGTTGGAAACGTCTTGAATTATTATAACTTATTTTCATCATTTGGAGACCTTTGGGCACCTAGAGTTATGTTATTTGAGGAAAGGGGTGCTTTTCCTATGCATAAAGACCTTTTAATTGACAAGATGTCATTTTATAATAAAGGGAAAGGCATATTCTCCCTTTAGCGTTTGATTGGCTTTAAGAGGGAGATAAAAGGAAATGTTGGCTCATTCTTTCATTATCTTTTACATCTTCATTCTTAGTATTTGCGATTTTGCCCTGAGGAGCAATTCTAGAGGTCTAGGACGCAAACCCTAGAGCCTAGCTATTGGGACGCAAACCCCAATAGATGGTTTCAGCAACATTCTACAATATTGTTTCAGCAGTTGACAAAGATTGTTAAGTTCAGCATTGAGGGTGCTTGTGCATTACACGTTAGGAGTCTTGTTTGGCATGTTGGGATCTTCTTGCTACCTTGGCCTGACTATACGGCTGCCTTTCAACTGGCGTGTGGTTTGTTGGTTAGATTACGTCAACCATCTCTGTCCTTTTGGTGGGTAGCTGGTCCATTCTTGCAGCTGGCATCATCATTCTTTGTTTGTAAACACCTTTCCTGGCATATTGATTACATATCTTGCCATGTACAATTTGTAGCTATTCTAGTTAACTGAATATTATATTATTATTTGTTGTTCTTAATTATTGTTTTACTTATTTAGAAAATACAAAAAAAAGAAGCTATCTTTCTTCAACTTCTGTCTAATTCCCTAAGACCACAAGGAAGCACAGGAAAATCTATTATTTTAATTAAAATTTACAGAAGTTCATTGAAAGGATCCTTTTGGGATCTTTCAAACTCAAATTGATTGGAAAGTCCATCAAATGGACGTAAAGAGTGCATTCCTCAATGTTGAATTGCAAGAAGAAATCTATATGACATAGCCTCCCAGATTCAAGGTTGTTGGTAAAAAATATCAAGTTTGTAGATTGGTAAAAGCACTCTATGGCCTAAATAGGCTCCTCATGCTTGGTATATAAAGATTGATAAGTACCTAAGTGATCAGAGTTTTTAGAGGAATCTTTCTAATTCCAATCTATTTATCAAAACTACTGGTGGTGATATTTGTCTATTTGTCATTTATGTTGATGATCTAATTACTACTGGTACTTCAACACTTTTATGAGCAAATCAAACAAAGTTTGTGAAAATCCTTTGACATGATAAATTTGGGACTTTTGCATTACTACTTAGGTTTTGCGGTTTGGAAGACAGATGATAGCATCTTTATCTCCCAATCGAACTATGCCAAGAGTTTGTTAGACAAATTTCAGATGCAAGATTGCAAACTTGCATCCACACCTATGATGAAAGGGTTAATGCTGTTAGCCAAATCGAATTCTTCTCTGGTGGATGAATCTGCATTCAAGCAACTTGTGAGCAGTCTTCTCTATCTCATTGCCACTACATCTGACCTTTAGTTTTGTTGTAAACTATATCTCCCACTTCATGAAAGCCCCTAGAGCTGAACATTGGATCGCAAAGAAGCATTTGCGGAGATGTGTAAAGGGCACTTCTGTCTTTGGCATTCTGTATAGCAGAAGCAAAGATCCTAGACTCATTGGTTCCAAAGACTCAGATTGGACAGCTTTTGTTGATGTGAAAAAGTTTACATCTAAGGATGTCTTCAATCCAGGAACTGGTGCAGTCACATAAAATAGTCAGAAACAAATTGTGATAGCTCTTTCCTCAACTAAAGTAGAATATCGAGGAACTATTGAGGCAGATTGGGCAGTTTGGCTTCGTCGGATGCTTTCTGACATGCACACATCTCAAGCAGTTCCTTCACCCCTATTCTGTGTGTAATGTCCCCACTTTAGCAATCGACCAAGTGTGTGTGCGTTAGCCTAGTTCTACATGGTCCCGAGGGCTAACAAAGGGTTTAAAAGGATCTTAGAGTGTTTGGCCTAGTGATCTCCAGTTTGAGCCAAAACGGAATTGATTTACTCAGTTTCAAGCATACTATTTTTTGTAAGTCAGCAGGACACAGGGGAGGCTAGTTTGGTGATTGAATTTGATACTCCACGGCGAGAGCTTTTCAACAAGCTATCACTCGTGCTATTCGGAATCCGCTAGCTAATATATTTTTATGTTTGAAGTATTATTAAAGTAACAATTAATTTAGTTGTAAACTATTAAAGTGTTACTTTAATATTAAATTTTATAGGGATGTGTACAAATCAAAAAAGGTGCCTAAGGGAAACATAAGTGATTATTTTAATATGTTTTATATCGCACATCTTTTATCTCACATTGCTCATATGAGTGGAATGGACCCTTGGAGAAAGAAAAAAAGGGAGCGTTAGTGGCTTCATTCGGTAGGTGGAATATGAGAAGAAAATTGATGTGTGAATTGCAGATCCGTTCTTCGCATTAGAGGATGTCTATCCTCTTTTGTAACATTTTAGAGGTCATTCCCTTGGGGTTTGGCTTTTGGAATTCATTGCTATCAACTTCATTAACAGGCAGATTGGGCACATTTCCAGCTACAGGCAGATTGGAAGTTTGCTCATATCATTCTCACTTCTTGTCCGTTGCTTATGCCATTGTGAAGGGATGATTTTATAAGGGTCTTGGACTGATTGAAGGCAGATTTTACTATAGCAGCACTTTAATGTGGCACTATTTATATTACTGTAGAATATCACTTTAATTGTGATAGCTCTTTCCTCAACTAAAGTAGAATATCGAGGAACTATTGAGGCAGATTGGGCAATTTGGCTTCGTCGGATGCTTTCTGACATGCACACATCTCAAGCAGTTCCTTCACCCCTATTCTGTGTGTAATGTCCCCACTTTAGCAATCGACCAAGTGTGTGTGCGTTAGCCTAGTTCTACATGGTCCCGAGGGCTAACAAAGGGTTTAAAGGGATCTTAGAGTGTTTGGCCTAGTGATCTCCAGTTTGAGCCAAAACGGAATTGATTTACTCAGTTTCAAGCATACTATTTTTTGTAAGTCAACAGGACACAAGGGAGGCTAGTTTGGTGATTGAATTTGATACTCCACGGCGAGAGCTTTTCAACAAGCTATCACTCGTGCTATTCGGAATCCGCTAGCTAATATATTTTTATGTCTGAAGTATTATTAAAGTAACAATTAATTTAGTTGTAAACTATTAAAGTGTTACTTTAATATTAAATTTTATAGGGATGTGTACAAATCAAAAAAGGTGCCTAAGGGAAACATAAGTGATTATTTTAATATGTTTTATATCGCACATCTTTTATCTCACATTGCTCATATGAGTGGAATGGACCCTTGGAGAAAGAAAAAAAGGGAGCGTTAGTGGCTTCATTCGGTAGGTGGAATATGAGAAGAAAATTGATGTGTGAATTGCAGATCCGTTCTTGGCATTAGAGGATGTCTATCCTCTCTTGTAACATTCTAGAGGTCATTCCCTTGGGGTTTGGCTTTTGGAATTCATTGCTATCAACTTCATTAACAGGCAGATTGGGCACATTTCCAGCTACAGGCAGATTGGAAGTTTGCTCATATCATTCTCACTTCTTGTCCGTTGCTTATGCCATTGTGAAGGGATGATTTTATGAGGGTCTTGGACTGATTGAAGGCAGATTTTACTATAGCAGCACTTTAATGTGGCACTATTTATATTACTGTAGCAGCAAGATGGGAAGTCATTAATAGAAAATTATGTTATAATGTTGGAGTAATTAGTTAGTTGAAAAATGTTACATCCCAAATTTTGACCCAATTTAAAATTTGCTCATAGCCGTTGGATTTTGCGGATTTTTCTTTCATAACCATGTGAAGTAGGTAGTTATTTATATCCGTTGTATTAACTGTTAATGAAGATGGTTGTTAACCATTATTTGTTATATGATGTTTAGCAGTTGCTTGATTTTGGAATTATGGTTAATAATTAAATTCTTTTAAATGTTTATATGAAAATTATTATGAAATTTGTTATTATGGTGGAAGTGTTTCACGGGTGATTGCAAGAGAAGATGAAGGGGGGAAGCATTGCTAAACGAGATCAACGGAATGGGATACTAGCTTAGTCTAGTCAATGGGTTTGACAGGTATGACCTTAAACTTCTTTGGTAAGGACCTAGTGACTTGAACTTCAGGATACATCTGTAGGAACCGCATGAGCTATTAAATAAATAATTTATGAAACATAAAATAATTTAATTAAAATATAATACATACCTCCAAGGATTTTAAATGATCTTTCACCATATTACTATAATATATACCTATGTACGTACACAGATATAAAAATGAAGTGACACCATAATATTATTTTCTTATAATAAAATGATGCCACCTCACCAATATATCTACGTGTATGTATATAAATATAAACCATAATTTTTTTCTTCGAATTATAATCTTCAAATCTTCTTCCAACCTTTATTCTTTCTTTTTCTATTAAAAAACGATTTAACATTTGACATTTCTAATTGGCGTTCAAAGAGCCAAAATATTTTTTATGTTACGGAAGCCATGGAGTCACGTTTTTCCTTTTTAATAGAAGTCGTGAGTGAGAGGCGGATATCTATTCAAGCACCCAACTACCTTCCTCAAGATCGGCTCCCTTTATCATTTCCGACTTCTTCAATATTTCTATCTTTCCTTTGCTCATATTTCCGGCTTCCACTTACCATTTGAATCTCTGCAAACTCCAATCAAAATCTCTGTAGATTATAGTGTTGTCATTCTTGCTACAGGCTGTTGTATAGTGTTCTTCCCTGCTGAAGTTGAGGTTGCATTTACATACTGCGGTTACACCAAGTAATCAATTTGAAGAAGAGCTGATACACAAGCATCTAGCAAGACTCGGGCATTTCCAGAATTTATACCAGGTCATGTGGTTGATCATTCTCCAAATTTTGCTATAATTCCTCTAACAACTATTGATGCATTTCAATTTCCATAGCACTAAACTACAGATTATACTCATTCATACTTGAATAACTTTAGGAAGTTGTTACTATAAATCATAGCAAAGTATTCAAGACATGGAATCATAAATTATTTTTGCCATTGAAAATCAGAATCCAATGATTTTATTTCTGCAAGTCTTAAAGAGTATAATCTCTCAAATCACAGAATGTGAAATGCTACAAGCATCTAATTGTCACGAATTAACAAAACAAAGTCAATTGCTCTGAAAATCCGAACACCTAGGACTCACTGGCTGTATCGCCATGGAAAGGTGAAGAGGTGAAATGAAATCTGCAAGAACATGGAAGTGGAATCAAATATTATTAAATAAATTGAATAATCTTACTCAATAGCTCATGCTCGTCCTTATTAATGTTTCTTGTTCTCAAGTCGAGTGATGGTGATCGGGTCATTGAACCCATCTGAAAACCTTGGCCAAGGTAGTTTAAAGGCATGTTTGTCATCTATTGATCATTTGATGTCAGTGGTGCATGTTTGTCCATAACTATGCGAACATTCTAAACACTAGTATGCTTAGGTGGCTAGATTAAGAGTATCCCAAGCCCAATCCTGGGGTAGGGAGGGTCTTTCTAATTCAATAGATTGTGTGGGGATAAGTATGGTCTAAGGTTGGGAAGTTAAACCTAAGTCAATGTTTCTCCTCTTACAGAAAGCCAAGACTTGTACAACCAACTAAAGACTCACTGTATGATACTTGTATGTTTTCTTTAATCTTCTTTCCATAATATGCATTTACTTTACTTGTACGTAGAAAAATTATAGTTAATCATTATTATAGTTCTTGTAAAATACAATTATTTTCAATTAATCGTAATCTAGTTATTTCAGTTGATCATTGATATAGTTATTTTAATCAATTGAATTATTGATACAGTTATTTTCAGTTAATCATTAAAATCTAGTTATTTCATTTTATTATTGATACAGTTATTTTTTAGTTGATCGTTAATCTAGTTATACAATTATTTTACTTCAGTTGATCATTGATATAGATATCACAGATGAACATGGTTATTTCAATTATCGTTGATAGTTAAACAGTTAATGTCATATGAAAAGGAATTCAGTTATCTAATCAATGAACGTTGGGAAAATCTCTTTATAAATTGCCTTTGTTTTTGTTATGAAAAACCGTTTGTTACATATGGTATCAGAGCATTGGGTTCGACACTGAACCTAGGGCACACTATTTACTAGTAAACCTGAAAGTTCTTAAAATAAATGTACAAGATGCAAGTACGTAAAACACCCCGCAAGAGGGCTCAACATCCCATCTTCTTGTATTTAATTAAAAACATGCCAAAATTCAACTACACTTGCTGCTCCATGACCCTAGGCAATGAAACCCTAAACCAGGCCTTGCAACGAATGAAGAAGGAAAGAGTCAGTGGACTCCTACTAGTAAAGCAACATATAGGAACAGACTAGTTCAAAATTGGATTACTCGTCAGAGAAACTCTCTTCTGCATTTCCACAGATCTTGGATGGTGTGGAATATGTACAAATCTGAATCAAAACTGATTGCTGAGAAGCAAAATTTAGATTCCATAATGTAAACATCCTCAGTAGAGGAATTTTTTGTAAATAAGGCTGCCATGAATGCAGCAACCAAAGTATTAAAGTTAATTAAATAAATTGGTTTATTCGTGTGTTATATGCACTCGCAAAGCTCTTTTAATTTGTTGTAGGCACACTTAAAAATATGTATACAATAAATTGACACAAAATTTTGTAAATTTTCAGGTTAAACCAATAAAACAAAATGAATAGCAACGAGAATGTTGCAAATCATGACATGGTCCGTGAAAACACACAATCATCCACTGATTTGTTACTTCAGATTTTGCAAGAAACGCAACTGAAGTTGGATAATATGGAAAAGAGAATGAATGAGATGGCAGCCCAAATGGGGCATAACCAAAAGGAAATGCAATCATCACCTCCTCTCAGAACAAAGACAGAAGTCTCCGGATACGACAAGAAAGCCTCTTCGCCCACTCAAATTGAAAAACAAAAAAACAAAAAATAGTGACTGATCTATCAGCAGATATTAAGAAAATCAAACTACCCAAATTTGCCGATTCTGAATCCAGAGAGAATGCAAAGGCTTGGTTAACTAAAATGGAAAAATATTTTGAATTTAGGAACTTTTAAGAAACCTCAAAAGCAAATTGGAGAATATGCCACTTTACCAGAGAAGCTACTACATTGTGGGGAAACACCAAGGTTGAACAAAACAGTAAAACAACTGAAATTACCTAAGAAAAAGTTGTAACCATTTTTAGAAATCGTTGGTTACCCTAAACCTTTTATGACCGAAAATTACTGGATTTCCAAAACCTGAAGCAAGGAGACATGACTTTACACAAGTACTGGAAAAAATTTACCCGACTACTGAAGTATGTACCATTCTATCAACAAGATAGAAATCTAAAGGTGAGGAAATTCATTATGGGTCTGAATAATAGAATAAGAGGAGCAGTTAATGTTCTCACTCCTCAAACCACAGAAGAAGCTTTAGAGAAGGTTGTTTGACAGGAATACAAAATCAAGAGAGATGACTCCATTCAGGATAATAAAAGGAAAACAAACTAGAATACAAAAGGTGTAGATACTAGATCTCAAAAAAAACAGTTTAAGGATTACAAGTATAGCAAGCCAGAATCAAAAGAAAATGGAATTAAGGATTTTAAAAGTAATTTCAGTACAAGTAAAAATAATAAGAGCAATGAAAAGAAGGGGCCACCTTTGGGATGTTACAATTGTGGGGGAAATCATTATGCTAGTAAATGCCCCCTCAAACCCAACACCAATCAGCCGCACCGACCACCTCTTCTACAACAGCAACATGTTCACTAGCAAAGAATCCACTCAGCCCTAGACAATAGACAAGCAGAACAACAGATAGGCTCGATTGAAACTCCAGGTAAGATCTACGGGAACCCTGTCTCTATTTTGATTGTTACTGGAGCTTCTGAATGTTTTATATTGCCTAAACTATTAAGTAGATTTCCAAAGAGATCTAGTTTTATGGCAAAACCATGGATGGTCGAGTATGCAAACCAGTCAAGAGCTAAAGTAGAGCAGTGTCTGTTTGAGGCTCGGGTTGACTTTCCAAATTTCTCCACTGAATTGAATCTATATGTAGCACCTCTTGGGTCTTATGATATTATTGTAGGCATCAATTGGCTCAGTGAGCATAAAGCCAAGGTGGATTGTCTTGCTAAAACCATAGATTGTTTGGATGATCAAGGCAAACCAGCAAGCATTATAGATATAAAACATGAAATTAAATCAAAACAGATACCTGCCATGCAACTTAAGAAATGTGGAAGAAAGGGTTGTAAAATTTTTGCAGTAAAAGTTGAAGATATGAGAGATCCTATAAACACCACTTATGGAGATGACTACATTTTTGAAGATAGGGAAATCAAAGAAAAGTTAAAAGAATCTTTTGAAGAAAAATATCCCTACCTAAAGAATTATCAGGATGTGTTCCCCGAACAACTCACCAGTCTACCTCCATCCCGAGTTTTTGATTTTACCATCGATTTGTTACCAGAAGCAGAATCCATTTCTCAAGCACCATATCTAATGACCACCACCGAATTAATGGAGTTGCATATACAATTACAAGATATGTTAAACAAGAAACTAATTTGGCCTGGTGTATCACCATGGGGAGCCCTAGTATTGTTTGTTAGGAAAAAGGATGGAACCATGAGATTTTACCATCAAGAACCGCTATCCAGTTCCTAGAATTGACAACCTCTTTGATCAAATGAAAAGCGCAACAATATTTTCAAAAATTGATTTGAGGTCAGGATATCACCAGCTTCGTATTAAGGACGAAAATATTCACAAAACTGCATTCCGAACCAGGTATGGGCATTATAAATTCACAATGTTACCTTTCAGGTTAACCAATGCTCTAGCAGCTTTTATGAACTTAATGAATAACATATTCCAAGATTGCCTAGATAAGTTTGTTCTGGTCTTTATAGATGATATTCTAATCTATTCAAAGAACGAGGAAGAACATCAAGAACATCTGGAAAAGGTCTTACAAAGGTTAAGAGAACATATATTATGTGAAAAAATTTCTAAGTGTGCTTTGTATCAAAAGGAAATTCGATATTTAGAACACATTATATCAGCTCTGGGAATAGTTGTAGATCCGTAAAAAATCAAAGCAAATTAAGGAATGGCCTATACTTAAAAATGTGACAGAAGTTAGAAGTTTCATGGGATTGACAGGGTTCTATAGGAAGTTTGTTAGGAATTTCTCCAAGACAACTTACCCGATTACATCACTTTAGAGAAAGGGAAGGAAATTTGTATGGAGAGAAAAATGTCAATTAGCTTTTGAATACTTAAGGAAAAGTTAACCACAACCCCCATATTAAGAGTACCTGACCCACAAAAGAAATTCATTGTTATAACTGATGCATCAGGAGGAGTAGGAGGTGTGTTAATATAGGATGAGCAGGTAATTGCATACGAATCTAGGAAATTGAAGAATTATGAGCAGAATTACACCCCTCATGATCTGGAATTAGTAGCGATTGTTCATGCTCTTCAAATGTGGAGACATTATTTGATTGGAAAACCTTTTGATCTACAATCTGACCATCACAGCCTAAAATATATTTTTACTCAACGAAATCTTAATGCTAGACAAAGATGGCTAGAATTTTTAACAGACTATGAATTTGACATAAGTTACATCAAAGGCAAGGAAAACAAAGTGGCAAATGCTTTAAGTAGGAGGACACACATTTCTGCAATGGCTACTATAAATGTCAGATTAAGGGACCAGATTTTACAACATTTAGAGCATGATGAATTTTATTCAAAGATTAGCCTAGCTCTCATCAGAGACCCTCAAGACTCCAAGTAATCAGAATTTAAGATAGAGGAGGATGGACTGTTAAGATATCAAGATAGGATTTATGTACTTAACAAAACTGAACTTCAGAGAATGATTCTAGAAGAATCTCATTCAGTTCCATGTTCAGGACACCCTGGAGTAACTAAAATGTTGTCAAATGTAAAACCTCTATATTTTTGGAAAGGAATAAAAAGGGAGATAACAAAATTTGTGGCAGGATGCTTAGAATGTGAAAGAGTAAAAGCAAAACATTGATACCCAACCGGTCTTTTGCACCCAAATGAGGTACCAGAATGGAAATGGCAAATAATTTCCATGAATTTTGTACAAGGATTACCTATGACAAATCGACACAATACCATTCTGATAGTAGTAGATAGACTAACAAAAGTTTCTCATTTTATACCACGAAATATAATTGATGAAGCAGCAGAAATCGCTCATAAATTCATAAAAGAAATTTTTAGATTGCATGGAGTTCCAGAGAAAATTATTTCAGATAGGGATGCTAGGATAACTTCCAAACTTTTGCAAACATTATTTTCAGCACTAGGTACTAAACTAAGCATCAGTTCAACTTATCATCCTGAGATAGATGGACAAACAGAAAGAGTAAACCAAGTATTGGAAGATCTTTTGAGAGTTTACTGTATCGATCGGCAATATCAGTGGGAAACATATTTACCTTTGGTAGAATTTGCTTATAACAATTCCTACCAATCCACCATTAAGATGGCCCCCTTTGAGGCTCTATATGGCCACAAATGTAGAACTCTTGTGAGTTGGAATCGATTGGAAGATAGTATTATTGTTGGGCCTGAAATGCTTAACGAAATGGAAGAACAGATAATCCAAATTCGTCAAAGATTGAAGTCAGCCAATGACAAACAGAAAAGTTATGCAGATGCAAAAAGAACACCTAGGGAATTCTTAGTGGGAGAAAAGGTGTTACTAAAAGTAAAACCTCAGAAAAGTACTATCAAGTTTGGTAAGAATGTCAAGTTAGCCCCAAGATATGTGGGACCCTTTGAAATATTGGAAGTTGTGAACCCCGTAGCCTGCAGGATTGCCTTACCACCAACCCTTGCAAGGATGCATGACGTCTTCCATGTATCATACCTTAAGAAATACATTACTCATCATGATCATATAATTGATTGGAACATATTACAGGTGCGAGAATCAAGGGTGGTGGAAATAGAACCACATAGAATACTCGAGGTGCGTAAGCTACGCTTACGGAATCAAGAGGTGACTCAATGCAAGGTCGAGTGGGATCAATATGCAGAAGATAATGCCACCTGGGAAGATTATCACGAAATCTTTCAAAAATACCCTCATCTTCTCTCCAGGGCTAGAACCTGAACCTTTGCATTTTGAAATAATCTGAATCGATGTTGTTTAAAGTTTTGTTGTGATATTCATTGGGGAAGATGAAAAATTTTAAAGGGGAGGGTATGTTACAGCCCAAATTTTGACCTAATTTTAAATTTGTTCGTAGCCGTTGAATTTAACGGATTTTTCTTTCATAATCATGTGAAGTAGGTAGTTGTTTATATCTGTTGTATTAACTGTTAATGAAGACGGTCGTTAACCATTATTTGTTATATGATGTTTAGCAGTTGCTTGATTTTGGAATTATGGTTAATAATTAAATTCTTTTAAATATTTATATGAAAATTATTATGGTGGAAGTGTTTCACGTGTGATTGCAGGAAAAGATGAAAGGGGGAAGCATTGCTAAATGGGATCAACGGAATGGGATACTAACTTAATCTAGTCAATAGGATTGACAGGTATGACCTTAAATTTCTTTGGTAAGGACCTAGCGACTTGAACTTCAGGATACATCTGTAGGACCTACATGAGCTATTAAATAAATAATTTAAGAAACATAAAATAATTTAATTAAAATATAATACGTACCTCCAAAGATTTTAAATGATCTTTCACCATATTATTATAATATATACTTATGTATGTACACATAGTTATAAAAATGAAGTGACACCATAATATTATTTTCTTATAATAAAATGATGCCACCTCACCAATATATCTGTGTACGTAGATAAACATAAACTATAATATTTTTCTTCGAATTATAATCTTCAAATCTTCTTCTAACCTATAAAAAACAGATTTAACATTTGGCATTTTTATTTGGCGTTCAAAGAGCCAAGATATTCTTTATGTTACGGAAGCCAAGGAGTCACGTTTTTCCTTTTTAATAGAAGTAAAGAGTGAGAGGCAGACATCTATTCAAGCACCTGAATACCTTTCTCAAGATCGGCTCCCTTTATCATTTTCGATGACTTCATTATTTCTATCTTTCCTTTCCTCATATTTCCGACTTCCACTTACCATTCAAATCTTTGCAAACTCCAATCAAAATCTCTACAAATTATAGCATTGTCATTCTTGTTACAAGCTGCCGTATATTGTTCTTCCTTGCTGAAGTTGAGGTTGCATTTACATACTACAGTTACACCAAGTAATCAATTTGAAGAAGAGTTGGTACACAAGCGTCTAGCAAGACTCAAGCATTTCTAGAATTTATACCAGGTCATGTTGTTGATCATTCTCCAAATATTGCTATAATTCCTTTAACAACTATTAATGCATTTCAATTTCCATAGCAGTAAACTGCAAATTATACTCATTCATACTTGAATAACCTTAGTAAGTTGTTACTATAAATCATAGCAAAGTATCCAAAACATGGAATCATAAATTATTTTTGCCATTGAAAATCAGAATCCAATGATTTTATTTTTGCAAGTCTTAAAGAATATAATCTCTCAAATCACAGAATGTGAAATGCTGGAAGCATTTAATTATCATGAATTAACAAAACAGAGCCGATTGCTCTGAAAATCCGAACACCTAGGACTCATCGACTGTATAGCCATGGAAAGGTGAAGAAGTGAGATGAAATTTGCCAGAACACGGAAGTGGAATCAAATATGATTAAATAAATTAAATAATCTTACTTAATAGCTCATGCTCGTCCTTATTAATGTTTCCTAGTGTCGAGTTGAGCAATGGTGATCGGGTCATTGAACCCGTCAGAAAACCTTGGCCAAGGTAGTTTAAAGGCATATTTGCCATCTATTGATCACTTGATGTCAATGGTGTCAGTTATGTGGACATGTCCGTCCATAACTATGCGAACATTCTAAACACCAGCATGCTCAGGTGGCTGGACTAAGTGTATCCCAAGCCCGATCCCAGGGTAGGGAGGGTATTTCTAATTCAATAGATTGTGTGGGGATAAGTATGGTCTGAGATTGGGAGGTTAAGCCTAAGTCAATGCTTCTATTATTACCGAAAGCCGAAGCTTGTACAACTAGCTTAAGACTCACCGGATGATACTTGTATGTTTTCTTTTATCTTCTTTCCATAATAAGCATTTGCTTGTACGTAGAAAAAGATAGTTAATCGTTATTATAGTTATTGTAAAATACAATTATTTTTAGTTAATTGTAATCTGGTTATTTCAATTGATCATTGATATAGTTATTTTAATCAATTGAATTATTGATACAGTTATCTTCAGTTAATCGCTAAACTCTAGTTATTTCAGTTAATTATTGATACAGTTATTTTTTAGTTGATTGTTAATCTAGTTATAAAATTATTTTACTTCAGTTGATCATTGATATAGATATCACAGATGAACATGGTTATTTTAGTTATCGTTGATAGTTAAAATAGTTAATGCCATATGAAAAGGAATTCAGCTATCTAATCAATGAATGTTGGGAAATCTCTTTATAAGTTGCCTTTGTTTTTGTTATGAAAAACCGTTTGTTACAATAAGTCTACTATGTATTTGATTTTATTAGTTGAAAAGTAATATTATTTCAGCAATAGTTCAATCTTCAATTTGCATATTATTATAAATTCCTTCTTGTTCATGTTATGTGGTTTCAAATCTATGCAAAGACATAAAAACAAATAAACATTTTATTTCCGGAGCCATAAAAGAGTTTAAACATTTAACAGAAAAATTAAGAGTTGGATGCAAATTATTTGACTAAATTCCTATCAGCAGTTGGTTCAACTTTTGGGCAATTCTAAGGTGTCCATTACAGTGGTATCAGAGCTTTAAGTGCTGCCATCCTGTGGAAGTCTTATAGGGAATTTGGAATAGCCGGATTAAGGGAAAAGTGTTTGACGAAATGTCAAAACACTAAAGTCAAAAATAAAATAGGTTTAGAATCTACGTTTGAGCATGCGATAGAGACCATTAATTTCCGCCATACTAGAGCAAGACAACAAAGATTCAAACTCACAGAGCGAGCAATCTAGTTCATCCATGCAAGTGGACATAGAATCCAGCCACACAGACACAGAGGAAATATTCTTTGAACAAGATAGCAGTATGGGTGAATGCATGACTAGGCAGAGGCAGGAATGTCAGTCCAGATCAGGAGGAGGTGACATTCAGACAGTTATTGGATTCATTAAAGGAGAGGCAGTGTATGCAACAAGAGCAGAATAGGCAAATGGATATGATATTGCAGCTTACGGCTAGATAGATGGGCGTCAATATTAATCCAGGTGATGCAAACAATGGAAATGGGGGAAATGATAATAATAGAGACTGAGGCAACAACAATGGTCTCGAGAATAACATTAATGGTAATAATAATGGACATGGCAACAATGGGAATGAGGCTGATAACTTTAGACATGTTGCATGCCTAGCTCAAACAGTGAGCTCGAGACCTCTTCTATCCACCTTCCCACCCAGAGATCCAGTTCAACCAGTAAACAAACTGTAGATTACCGAGTTACAGGATCAATTCAGGAGGAATTGGAAGGCTAGTGGACCGGAGTTTCAAGCAGATATTTCCCTTAGAGATTATATGGACTTGAGGATGAGACACATGCCTAGAGCAGGAAGGAGAAATCAAAACTTTGAGCTGAAAAAAAAAGTTGGGAAACTTTCTTTACCTTATTATGATGCCTCAGGGAAGATGACTACACGAGCTTGGGTGCAGAAGGTAGATACATACTTCCAGCTAAATCTGATGCCTAAGGAGGCTATCAAGTATGCGGTTATTCTTTTGGATGGCCCAGCGCATGAGTGGTGGCACTATGGCATGGTAACCTTGGGGCATAATCAAATCACATCTTACGAGTTCACTGAGAGACTCATAGAGATATTTGATACCAAAGATCATGAGTTACAGTTTAAAAATTTAGCATAGCTCAAGCAGTGAGAATCAATTGAGACATACATCAGTGAATTTCAAAGGTTAGCTATGTTAGTTACAGATATTTCAAAGAGGAGATTAGCAGTGCTATTTATGAATGGACTCTCAGATCCATTGAGGAGTTGGGTCAAGGGGCATGACTCGGCTACATTACAAGAGGCCACTAAGAAGGCTCGTGACTTAGCACCTTCTTTTAAGAGCAGATTTCAGCTTAGGGATTCACATACGTAAAAGGATAAGGACAAAAAAACTTTTTACCAAGATGCACAACCAAAAGGGGATAATAGGATGTTGGATAATGACACCCTGAATGAGTTGAGGAGAAAGAAGTTGTGCTTTCATTGTAGAGAGCCTTGGGACTTATCTCATAAGTGCCCTCTCAAGGCTAAGGCTAATCAAATGGAGTATTTTTCAGCGGAGGAGTCGCAGTCAGAGGGGGAGGATCAACACTCTGATTCGGATGAGAGTAGCACTCCAAAGGAGAACATCATTCCTAAGGATGATAGGTCGTTGGCACGATTAATAGGGGCTCCAAAGGCTATCACATTTAGGATCAGGGGTACCATCCAGGGGCAGAAAGTGACCTCTCTCATTGACACTGGGGCTACACATAACTTCATAGATACACGATTAGTAGCCACGAGAGGTTTACAGACTAAGGAGCATGTTGGGTTTAGAGTCATGGTAGCTAATGGTGACAAATTATTATGCACTCGGAAGATATTTAATCTTTACATCAGGTTTGGAGATGGCTATGAGTTGGAGGATGAATTCTATGTAGTAGACATGAGAGACTATGATGTCATCCTCAGCATAACATGGATGGCCTCACTAGTTAAGTTCACACTCAACCTAGCAAAACTAAAGATGAGATTCTAGCATGAGGGAAGAACTGTTGTACCCTGAGGACTTTCGGATCGGAGTTGCAGAGTAATCTCCCTAAGGAGAATGCAGAGACTTTTTCTGCATAAAGACATAGAGTGGGCAGCATAGTGTTTCATCATTCTAGCACCAACAGGAGCCACAAGTAAAGAGTCATCCACCAAATATCCAGGAGATACTTGACAGGCATGCCAAAGTATTTGGGGATATTCCACATGGGGTTCCTCCTGACAGGGGAATAGAGCATGTTATTGAGCTCGAGGAGGGAGCCAACTGATTACCCCATGTCGTCATCCTAAGAAATACAAGGATGAGATAGAGAAGTCAATTAAGGAGCTATTCGAGATGGGGCACATTTGGTCTAGCAAAAGCTCTTTTGCTTCAACAATAGTTCTAGTGAAGAAGGATGGGATGATGCACATGTGCATTAGTTACAGGGCACTAAATAAAAAAACAACTAAAAATAGGTATCCCATTCCTAGGATTGATGAGTTGATTGATGAGTTGCACGGTGCAGCTTCTTCACCAAAATCGATTTACGATTCAGATACCACCAGATAAGGATGAGAGTAGAGGACATTGAGAAGATAGCCTTCCAATATCACTATGGTCACTTTGAGTCTATGGTTCTGTCATTTGGGTTAACCAATGCACCTGCCACATTTCAAAGTTGTATAAACCAGGTGCTTAGGGGGCAATTGAGGAGATTTGTCTTGATCTTCTTTGATGACATCTTGGTCTTCAATAAGACCTAGGAGGAACACTTGCAGCATTTGGGGAAGGTGTTATCTATTCTGGATAGAGTCATTGTATGTCAAGGAATCAAAATGCGAGTTTAGTATGACCGAGCTCCTTTAACTTGGGCATATCATTAGTGCCAATGGTGTTCGAGTTGATCCTGAAAAGATTAGAGCTATTGTGGATTGGCCTACTCCCACAAACCTCACACAGCTTAAGGGGTTCTTTGGTTTATGCGGTTTTTACAGGAGGTTCATTAAGGGATTCTCACAGATTGTAGCACCTTTGACAAATCTTACCAAGAAAGGGGCCTTCACATGGACAGAGGCAGCACAGAGATGTTTTGACCACTTCAAACAGGTGATGTCATCTTGTCCAGTTCTAGCTCTACCTGATTTCACGAAGCCATTTGAGCTTCAATGTGATGCTTCAAGAGACAGGATAGCAACAGTATTGATACAAGAGAGACACCCCATTGCATTCAAGAGTAGGACGCTCCAAGGAGTTGAGAGGAGTTATTCTATCTACGACGGGGAAATGTTGGCCATAATGCATGCATTGGCCAAATTCCGATCATATTTGGCAGGTCGGTGTTTTGTGATCAAAACTGATCGCAATAGTATTAAATACTTCATGAGCCAGCGTGATACTAATGATCGGCAGCAGAAATGGGTCACTAAATTGCAGGCTTATGACCTTGATATAGAGTTTGTCAAAGGTAAGAAAAATGTGGTGGCTGATGCTTTATCTCGAAGACCTCACTTATGTGCTCTGGCAGAGATTTCAAGAGATTGGAGAGATTGAATTGTAGCAGAGTATGCAGGAGATGATTGGGCTTCTAGGATAGTTACGGGCACCATTCCAAATGACAGGTATGTGATGTTGGATGTGTTGATCAAATTTTAGGATAGGGTTTATTTGATCCCTACATTACACTTTAGAGAGGAGATTCAGAGAGCATTTCATGATTCACCTTCAACTGGGCATCTAGGGGTCTTCAAGACCTATAGGCAAATCCGAGAGCGGTTCTCACGGAGAGGGCTCAAGGATGATGTTCAAAAGTATGTCAAGGAGTGTGCAGTTTGTCAACAGAATAAGGGAGAGCACACATTTCCTGCAGGTTTACTACAGCCCTTGCCCATTCCAAATAGGAAATGGGAGAGTATTTCTATGGACTTCATCGTTGGTTTACCACGAGTGCAGGGAAGGGATTGTATCTATGTGGTGGTAGACAGATTAACAAATTTGCTCATTTCTTTGTTATTCCTTCTACTTATACAGCAACACAGGTTGCAGATTTATTCTTCAGAGAGGTCTTTGGGTTGCATGGGATACCAAGATTTATTGTTAGTGACAAGGATAGCAAGTTCATGAGCTCCTTTTGGCAGGAGTTGTTTAGGCCGTGCAGTACGGATCTTACACCTAGTACAAATTATCACCCTTAGACAGATGGCCAGACGGAAATAGTAAATAAATGGGTGGAAGGCCATTTGCAGAACTGTGACTGTGTAGTAGAGAGCATGGGTCAAGTGGTTATACATGGGGGAGTATTGTTACAATATCACATATCACATGACCATCAGGATGACTCCATTTATGGCATTGTATGGATATGAAGCACCCAGCTTCATGGATTTAGTTTTGGGGAACAGTCGAGTGCCCAAAGCCAAAGACTTGTTGCAGGATAGTCAGGATATCCTGAGAGCACACAAGGAGAACATACAATAGGCTCAAAATCAGCAAAAGTTGTATGCTGATCAGCATAGGGTAGAGCACAATTTCAAGGTAAGGGATATGATGTATTTGAGGCTACAACCATATAGGCAGTCATCACTCAAGAGGAGCGGAGCAGAGAAGCTGAAGCCTAGATTTTATGATCCCTACAGGGTGATTCGCAAAGTGGGGGAAGTCGCCTATGAGCTTGAGTTTCCAGAGGGCAGTTGAATGCACAATGTATTTCATGTGTCGAAGCCAAAGAAAGCCATTGGTCAAAGTGTAGTTCCTTCTATAGATTTCCCCCCTTTGGATGAGGAGGGGAAGCTCGTGTTAGTACCTGAGGCTATTTTGAACACCCGAGAGAGGAAACTCAAAACCAAGATAGTGAAGGAATATTTGGTCAGATGGAAACACCTACAGGAGGAGGATGCTACATGGAGAGTGAGCAGGTTATTCAGCAGGCTAGACTGAGATTGCTTAAGGAAAAGCAATTTCAAAGGGGCAGACTATAATGTCCCCACCTTAGCAATCAACCAAGTGTGTCGCGTTAGCCTAATTCTACATTGTCCCGAGGGCTAACGAAGGGTTTAAAGGGATCTTAGAGTGTTTTGGCCTAGTCATCTCTAGTCTACGCCAAAACTGAGATGATTTACTCAGTTTCAGGCATACTTACTATTTTCAGTAAGTCAGCAGGACATAGGGGAGGCTACTTTGGTGATTAAATTTGATACTCCGCGACAAAAGCTTTCCGACAAGTTATCATTCATGCTATTAGGAGTCCGATAGCTAATATATTTTTATGCCTAAAGTATTATTAAAGTAATAATTAATTTAGTTGTAAAATATTATAAGTGTTACTTTAATATTAAATTTTATGGGGATGTGTGCAAATCAAAAGGGGCGCCTAAAGGAGACATAAGTGATTATTTTAATATGTTTTACATCGCACATCTTTTATCCCACATTGCTCATATGAGTGGAATGGACCCATGGAGAAAGAATAAAAGGGAGTGTTAGTGGCTTCATTCGACAGGTGGAATATGAGACGAAAATTGATATGTGAATTGCAAATCCGTTCTTGGCATTAGAGGACGTCTATCCTCTCTTGTGACATTCTAGACGTCATTCCTTTGTGGTTTGGCCTTTGAAAATCATTGCTATCAGCTTCATCAATAGGCAGATTGGGCACATTTCCAGCTACAAGCGAATTGGGTGTTTGCTCATATCATTCTCGCTTCTTGTCTGATGCTTATGCCATTGTGAAGGGATGATTTTATGAGGGTCTTGGACTGATTGAAGGTAGATTTTACTGTAGCAGTAATGTAGCGAAGCACTATTCATATTACTATAGCAGCAAGATGGGGAGTCATTACTGGAAAATTATGTTATAATGCTAGAATAATTAGTGAGTTGAAAAGTCTGCTATGTATTTGATTTTATTAATTGAAAATTAATATTATTTCAGCAGTAGTTCAATCTTCAGTTTGCATATTATTATAAATTCCTTCTTGTTCATGTTATATGATTTCAAATCTATGCAAAGACATAAAAACAAACAAACATTTTATTTCCGGAGCCATAAAAGGGTCTAAACATTTAACGGAGAAATTAAGAGTTGGATGCATATTATTTGACTAAATTCCTATCAACAGTTGGTTCAGTTTTAGGGCAATTCTAGGGTGTCCATTACACTGTGACAATCAACGGGTGCTCAAACTTGCCAAAAATACAGTTTTCCATCAGTGGACCAAGCATGTCAAGCTTCAGTGTCATTATATCCACAAGCTTGTATTAGATGGATCAGTACAATTGCACTATGTTCCAACTAAGGTTCAGATTAGAGACATTGTCACCAAATCTCTATGGCCCAAACAAGTTTGTAAAATTTAGGTGGCTACTTGGTGTAGTTGACAGATTGACCATTAAGGGTAGATTAGAGTTATTTCTGATTTAATCTACAGCGTTCGATTGTTTCCTTAGGAAACATCAACAATGTTATTGCCCATATATGTACATTTCATATTTTCAATATTAAGCAATTACCATAACAGTTTGTAGTGCAACAGAAGGGTCTTTTTGTTCATGTGAATGGTTTTTTGTAATGTTGCAGTACAGTGCAACAAAGGTTTTCTTGATCAATGGAACGTTTTGCATGTGTTTTTCCCAAAAACAGTGGTTCCTTTTGGTCTTAAGAGGGTTGTGCGAGATTTTTTTCCTAGAGTCGTGACTTTCTTTGTTATGAGACAACCAATCCATGCTCTTTTTTTCAAGTCTGGGATTTTGCATTGGTTACAAAGAGTTCATCCATTTGTACTTTCTGGCACATGTTTGAAAATTTCGGGACGAACTTGGTGTAGTCAATAGCTTGGCCATTAAGGGGAATTATTAAAGTAATATTGCAATATTCAGTTTATAATGGTCATTTAAGTAGTTTAGTCAGTAACTTACTATTCTGTAAGACAGTCAGAGATTTAGTCACTTTTGTTTATGTCTTTAGTTCTTGTTAATTGTAATGTCCCAAGATTTATTTTCCCAAAGTAGTGGTATTCTTTGTTGTGAGGCAACCAATGCATGGTCCTCTTTTCAAGTCTAGGATTTTGCATTGGCTACAAAGAGTTCATCCATTTGTACTTTTTGGCACAAGCTTGAAAAATTTTGAGACGAACTTGGTGTAGTTAGTAGCTTAGCCATTAAGGGTAAGTATTAAAGTGATATTGCTATATTCAGCTTATAATGGTCAATTTAAATAGTTTAGTCAATAACTTTGTATTCTCTAAGGGCCTATTTGGTGAGTGGAATAGGAATACGTATTCCAAAAATTTTGAATTCCTTGTTTGGATGCACCAAAATGGGATTGGAATACGAGGTAAAATAGGAATACGTATTCCAATTTTGGCCCAAAAATGGAGTTTTGCAATTCCACCCAAATAGGTGTTATTGGAATACGTATTCCTATTCCATTTTTTTTTATTTTAGAAAACATAAATTTTTGAGTCCATGAATTCCCATCAAATATTCGCTGAACCAAACAGAGAATAGGAATACGTTTTATTCCAGAATACGTATTCTAGAATAAAACGTATTCCTATTCCGCTCACCAAACGGGCCCTAAGATAGTCAAAGATTTAGTAACTTTTGTTTGTCTTTAGTTCTTGTTAATTGTAATGTCCCCATTTTGGCAAGCTTCAGCAGTTGATTGAGTCAATTTATTATAGCGATCCTCGTCAGCTAACAGGGTGATTTGAGGGTCTCAGTTATGGACTTAATATTTTTAGTAAGTTTAATTCAAGCAGTTGCCATATTTGGCAATGCAAATGGCGGCACTTGCAATTGGTCATCACCTACATCCGATGAGGCTATTTATTGCACAGGCTCATATTTATTTATTTTTTATTATATTTATATTATTATAATATCACTTTATTAATATTATATGTTATAAAGTGATGATGTGTTGATGAAGCTTCTTAAGTGGAGTTTCGTTTGGGACACAAGTGCCTTTGGGGGATTATAAATATGAGCTCATTGTGAAGGAAAAGGCATGTGATTGTCTTTTTTTTTTATGTCTTTGTGGGATTTCTCAAGTTCATGTTTTCTTTGCCCTTGCCAAAATATAAGGGTTTGGAATTGAGAAGCGTCTTGTAATTCACAGCTAACGTATTGTGAATTAGTTCTGAGAATTGTATTGAATCACTGCTGAAGTATAGTGATTTGGTTATTTGGTCGAATTTCCTACTATATTTATCTGTGGCTAGGAGAATTAATTGAGCTGAGAGTTATAGTGACTTCTTCATGTTCATGCTAAGAAGTCAAATATTTGTGCTAGAAGCAACTAGTATTCTGCATTTACAAATTGGGGAAATTGTTGTTGACAAATTAGTGAATGTTTATGAGTGCAATTGTTCCACTGTTGGGTGTGAGTTTATTCCTGTATCTTAATGCCCTTACCTAGGAATAGGTAATTGAAACTTCTATTGAGAATCACCACATTGAGCCTACATCAAGGCTTCCTAAACGCCAATAAATCTTTGTTTGGCTTTAGCAATGCTGGCTGCAAACCAGGCAATGGGTATTGGTGATTAATTTCTCCTCGGCAATTTGCATTTGTGTTGGATGTAGTATTACTGGCAGACTTGGGCGCATTGTGGATTGAATGTTCAAGGTTATGTTTGCACCAAGGTGGTTGTTGTTTACCATACTGGGTAAAGAAATCAACGCACAGACAATAGATATGAATAGCAGAACTTATTATTATTATTTCCATATGCCAAGATATTACATTATGCTCGAATGATGATTTACAATAATCCCGAAGGGTGTATAAATACTTTCCGAAGAACCTTCCCGAAGGAGTTCGTCGACCACATACAACATGTCGCTACATAACAAGAACCTTCCCGAAGGAGTCCGTCAGCCAATACAACATGTCGCTACATAAAAAGAACCTTCCTAAAGGGACCCGTCGGCTACATAACAAGAACCTTCCCAAAAGGACCCGTCGGCTAATACACAATTTCTACCAACGACATCATCCCCCCCAAAAAGAAAAGTCGTCTCCTGACGACCAGAACAAAACTCAAACAACTAACTACAACAAGATAGATCTGCCACATCACTTTCACATTCTTTCTGTGCCTGCACCAAACCGGTTTCCAAAACACACTGTCTCCTTAGTCAAGCTGACCTTGATAGCCACCTGTGCCACTTTCTCCACTTCCAACTCTGAGTACATTGAACTGCCTTCAACTGGATGATCAACTCCTCCCGAGCTCTCCCTGCATCCATCAAGATAGCTTCACGGCCAACACCTACTTCAAGTGTAACACCCCTCTCGAAATGCTTGTTTCGTAGATCTTTTCACCTGTGTCCTCGGCAACGGCGCCAAATGTTTACCGCATAGGGTAAAAAGTTTAACACATGATTCAATTCAGAACAGGTACTTTATTCATGTATGCACTTGCAGATTACAATCCGATTTCAATGACTACAATGAGCTATGATGATTCCAAAGTCCATCTCAAACGTGTACATATACCTTTCCGAAGGGGTGACTAAAGCGTCACACGCCCGTTCAGATACTACTCTACCCGTCGGCTACATGATACATTTACAAACAACAGTTGCATGCTAGGCGCATTTTCTTGGCCCGTGGTTGCAGTATTTAGTGCTGATATTGACCTTACAAGCCCTGCTTGGGCGCTGCAATCTGTAGCGATTGCAGTGGAACATTCAGCCCTTAACAGGCCTTGTGTGCCTGCACAAAGATTTCTAGGCAGAATTGAATGCCAAGAAGCGAATTTCTATCTAGGCCAACTGCAATGTTACGTGGACTGGCTGCAAATTTCTAATGTATCTTGTCTATCGGGTACAAATGTTGAATGTAGTCTCCTTACAGTTTTGATAGATTATTTTGGTGTCTAGTAAAAGTGATTGTTAAAGCATTATGCAGAGCTAATGTAATGTCCCCATTTTTGTCAGCATCGGAATTTGAGAGATTAGCCTATTATTGAGATCGTCGTAGGCTAATTATTGTGAATAGAGGATCTTCTGTGACAGTGGCTTGACTTGGGAGGGTCTTGTCTTCTCCACAATTCAGTAAGCTACTGGTTGGTCTTCATTTGGCTTAGATTGGACTTCGTTTGGGCTTAGTTTTGTGTACTTACTATTTGCGGTAAGTCGGGTGTTGATTGGGATGGACCCTTTCTATTTTTGGAAAGTGCATTTGGTCACATGGAGAAATAATAGGTATGACTCCTATTTCAGACAGCATATTTAAATGATGAGTATTTTGGGAGTTATTATATTTTTAGTGACCAAATTATTATTAAATAATTAAATGGCTTATTATAAAGTTATAATTTCACTTAAGTTGAAGGTTGAGTTATCACTGAAATGAGTCATTTATTAATTAGTTAAGCCAAGTGAAAGAATCTAATGGAAGCTTCTAATTAATGTTGTGTGGCGATGCTTCTTGAGTGAAGTTACATTTTGGCAACAAAAGGGCATATGGAGGTTATAAATACAAGCCCATTTGTTGAGAAAAGCATGCTTGGATATTTTATTTGCTTTTGTTGCCTTTGTGGCTTTTTCCAAGTTCTGACTTTTGTTCCCTTGCTGATGTATAAGGGTTTGAATTTTGAGTTGTTCCATTGCATCTATAGCTGAAGTATTGTAGATTCAAATCTAAGATTTTGTTCTAAGTTGGCATTGGTAATTGTGTTGAGGTATACAATTGGCCATTTCTCCTACTATTTTACTGTAGCTAAGGAGAGTTCTGTGTTGAAGAATCTCACTGGCATTCGGAACTATTATTAGATTTGTACCTGCATTTTCTGTTCAAAGGGATTGGGTGATTATTGAATTCTACAAGCAGCGTTTGGTTAGATGAGTTTCAGATTTCCAAAATTCAGAGGCTGCGATTCATTTGGTTGTGCTAAGATTAGAATTTGAAGAGATTGGAGTTATCCTGACATTACATTCCAAGCTGTGTTTGATAAGGAAGCTGGTTAGTTATTGTATATTTCATTTCCAAATTTATTGAGTCTACCTACAACACTATTGTGTCATGTCCAATAAATGAAATTGTGCTAAGGCATTTAATAAAGTGGGGAGTTTCTCATTAATTGTTTGCCAATATTCTAATATCAATTTCCAATCAATCTGTGAATGTATCAAATTATTAAAAGAGTGGAGAATCAATTCTCATATTGGTATTATATATAGTTATGTTCATCTATCCATCTCCAGTTCATTTGCTTGAGTTTCGAGTTCACTGGCCAAGTGTTTGACAAATTGTCAAACATATGAATAATTGATGTATTTTGGAGTTATAACCAGCTAGGATTATTACAGCTGATATTGATTTTGGTGGTTTCTTAGTTAGCTGATAGAAAGCATTATTTGTAATGAATCTCAGTCTAAAGTGAATAGGTGTTTTGAATAAAACTTAAGATTTTATTTGGCACCTCAAAAGGATTTGCAAATCTCTACTTGTTAATCCATTTCGATCTTATTGTTGGCATTATTGGTTAGAAATGACTACCTTCATGCTTTAATTTCTTATGAGTGGGAATCGAATCAAGAAGTTGCAAGTTAGTGAGTGTTTAGAATTCATATTGTTTAGCACTATCCTATTGTGAGTTGGCTTAGGCTTACTATAGAGGTATCAGAGCTTACTTGTGAAACCTCAAACAGCTGATTCATAAAGGAAATTGGTGTTGGTTTGAGTTATAACTGGGGTAGGATTATTATAGTGGCATCAGAGCGGTTTCCTACCATCCTGTAGGAATTGGGCTCAAAATTATTTGATCAGTGATTGGTTCAGAAGTTGTCAGCATTTGTTTCAATGTGGCATTCAGCAGTTATACATGGTGACACGAGATTCGGTATGCATTATGCCCGTAGAGGTCGTACTTCTCCACCCAGGGATGAAAAGCCTGAGACTAAATTTTCTTTTGTTGGCAACAAGGGTGTTGGTAGTCTAGGCGGTTCAGCCGGTACAAGATTTAGAGATACTGGCACAAGTTCCGAGATTGACAGAGAGACTAGAGAGATAGTTTGGGACTTGGCAATGGGACAGCACCAAGTGGCAAGTGTGTTGCAGCAGCTTTCTTATACTCTATAGCGCAGAGCACTCCCTCAAGGACGAATTAGAGAGAGGGCTCAATATGTTTCTATTGCTTCTCACAGATCCCGAGTTGATAATAGATCCCGAGATGGTGATAGATACAGAGATGGGCACCGGGTTCGAGTTGAGGATCGAGGTAGGTTAACTGACAAAGCTAACAGACAAACTAGCACACATGATAGGCCGCAGAGGCCCACATTTCAGACACCCGAGGCAAATGCAGTCAATGTTGAGTCTGAGCCAACTCATTTTGTTGATGACATGGTGGCACACTTTGCAAAGTGAGATGCTTTACCAAAGGCAATAAAGTAGCATTCGAATTTTGATAGGTTCCTGACTCAGAAGCGGGAGCATTCCAGAGTGAGGTCAACATTTAAGAGACAGAGGCCTCAACAAACTGATTTGAGAGGAGTTGCTAGTATTATGACACTCGCCCACTTTGATGGTAGTGGGAGAGTTACAGTTCAAGCTTGGATCCACAAGCTCAACATGTATTTGGCTTTGTGTCCTATGTCTTGCCATCAGGTTTGGAGTATTACATCTGGACGGAGCTGCCCATGATTGGTGGTACCATGGGTTAGTTTCTTTGTGACATGATTCGATCACTTCCTATTAGGAGCTTGTAGATCATCTAATGGAGAGCTTTGATAGAAAGGATCCTGAGGTTTACTTCTGTGAGTTGGCTCAGCTGAAGCAGTCTGGTGGATTGGAGAGTTACATTAGCGAGTTCCATAGGCTCTCAGTTATGGTTTATGATATATCAGAGCACAGACACGTGATGTTGTTTATGGAGGGATTAGTTAAGCCACTCTGTGGATGGGTAAAGTCATTAGACCCATCTTGCTTATAGGAGGCGATGAGTAAGGCACAGGACTTTGACTCATCTTCTCAAAGCAAGGTTGTTTCAAAATCTTTTGTTCCTCCACTATAGATGAGGAGTCCCCACCAGTTGTTAAGGACAAGAGGAAGTCAGTGAAGAAGTTTGATGATACATCCAAAGAGGACCTCGGGAGGAGACAACTTTGCTATTGGTGTAATGGGCCTTTCTCTAAAGGTCATACTTGTACAATGAGGCCGAAGGGGTAGCGAACCATAGCATGTGCATTTATACTGATGTTGTTGAGGCAATCATCACAACAACTTGAGGATGAGGATAAGGATGGTCACAATGGCAACAAAGTGTATATGGTGATGAGTGTGCACAGCCTCATATTCGACTAACATGTTCAGGACTCGTATTGCACAGGCTCATATTTATTACTTAATTCTTAAGTTTATATTTTTATAATAGCACTTTATTATTATTAAATGTTATAAAGTAATGTGTTGGTGAAGCTTCTTAAGTGGAGTTTCATTTGGGAGCTCATTGAGAAGGAAAAAGCATCCGATTGTCTATTTTGTATTTGTTGTCTTTGTGGGATTTCCGAGGTTGATATTTTTTTTGCCCTTGCTTGGTTTGAAATTGAGAAGTGTCTTGTAATTCACAGCTAAGGTATTGTGAATTAGTTCTTAGAATTATATCGAATCACTGCTGAAGTACAGTAATTTGCTTATTTGGTTGAATCTCCTACTGTATTTATCTATAGCTGAAAAATTAATTGAGCTGAGAATTATTGTGACTTCTTCCTATTCATGCTAAGAAGTCAATATTTGTGCCGGAAGCAATTAATATTCTACATTTACAAACTGGGGAAATTGTTGTTGAGAAATTAGTGAATGTTTGTGAGGGTAATTGTTCCATTGATCGGTGTGAGTTTAATCATGTATCTTAACGTCCTTACCTGGGAATAGGTAATTGAAACTTTTGTTGACAATCACCACATTGAGTCTACATTGGGGCTTCCTAAATGCCAATAAACCTTTGTTTGGCTTTAGCAACCTTGGTTGCAAACCAGGCATCAGGTATTGATGATTAATTTCTCCTAGGTGATTTGCATCTATGTTGGGTGTAGTATTACTTGTAGACTTGGGCGCATTGTGGTATGAATGTTCACGGCTATGTTTACACCAAGGCGGTTTCATACTGGGCGCATTTTCTTGGCCCGTATTTGTAGTATTTAGTGTCGATATTGACCTTATAAGCCCTACTTGGGCATTGCAATCTATAGCAGTCGCAGGGGAAGATTCAAAACCTAACGGGCCTTGTGTGTCTGCACAAAGATTTCTAGGCAGAATTGAATGCTGGGAAGCGAACTCCTATCCAGGGCAACTGCAATGTTATAATGTATCTTGTATATCAAGTGCCAATATTAAATGCAATCTCTATTAGAGATAAATCTCTCTAATTTTTTTTCTCTCTTCCATAGATTTACTTCTATTTCTAATGGTCACTCTTCTTCTATGTTTTCATATTCTCTTTGTTCAATATGGAAACTTCTCTTTCTCTCTTCATAATGTTTCTATTTCTCTCTCTTTGTTCATTATAGAAACATTCTTGTGTATACTTGTATATATAGATCATTTATGATCTTTGTTTAATAATACATTCATTTTTTACCATAACACGGTGCCAGAGCTATTTTTTTCAAAAAATGATAATTTCATTATTGAAATTTTCTTTATTTTTTGATATAGTTTTTGGAAATCTTTAATTTCTTCATAAAATTTTAGACATGATTTTCAACATCCTTTACCCGGGTGTATTCAAGAATTTTTTTGCAGGGATATTTTCTAAAATCTATCTAGGGTTTTGTATATAATTTTTTCCCTGGGCAGCTTTTCTCTTGCAGCTTGTGCATCATTTGCCTTTCTCCTACCTGTGCAATCAACGTCCTCTAAAAAAACTACTAGTTTTCTGGTGTTTTTTGGGCCTGAATTTGACATTTTTTGTGAGCCTGTATTTCTACAATTTCGTAGCCTTTTTTTTGGGCATTTTTTAGCCAACTTTTTATGCACATCTTCTGCAAAGTTCAGCATCTAGGGTGTTTTAAACCCTCTATCTTTGTTTTTTGTCCAGCAGTTTCGTTTCCACTATTTTTTTGGTTTTTTTCATAAATGGCTAGGGCTTCTTTCAAAACTATCTTTTTCTGTGCCAGTTTCAAAAACTTTTTACAAATCCTTGATGGGTTTTTGTAGATCTCAATTGGGTCAGCCTCTATTTTTTTTGGGTGCATTGTTTTGCATGCCTTAATTTTTGAGCCAATAGATTTGGAATCTAATTTCAGATTCTTTGTGTTTTTCGAGCTCTCTTTTAGGTGTCCTTTCATTTTTTTTTGGGTCTTTTGTCAATCTGCCTTGAAGTGAAGCCCATGCCTTTTTAGATGTTCACATTTTTTGCATTAAAAACATGTTATGGTATCTCTCACCAATCTTCTCTTAGAAGGTAGTCAACGATTCAACAGAAAGAATTACAACACCTAGAAGCAAAAAAGGATGATGATCTTCGAGCACCGTCTCATTGAGGTGCTTGTTCTGGATACTAACACTCATCCTACCATAGCCTACACTACCAGAAACCATTATTGCAGAACATACAGAGTAAATTACCTTGAAACATTTTGTTTTGAAGTTAGATTGAATTTGACCATTAAGGGAGGGTATTAGAGTTAAATCTCTCTAATTTTGTTTCTCTCTCTTCCATAGATATACTTCTCTTTCTAATGGTCACTCTTCTTCTATATCTCCATATTCTCTCTCTGTTCAATATGGAAACTTTCTCCCTTCAGAATGTTACTATTTCTCTCTCTTTGTTCCTTATAGAAACATTCTTGTGTATGCTTGCATACATAGATCATTTATGATCTTCGTTTAATAACACATTCATTATTTTACCATAATAGTCTCCAACCTGTTTTGATAGATTATTTTGGTGTTTAGTAAAAGTGATTGTTAAAGCATTGTGCAGAGCTGATATTCATTTTGGTGGTTTCTTAATTAGCAAGCATTATTTGTAATGTGTCTCAGTCTAAAGTGAATGGGTGTTCTGACTAAAATTTAAGATCTTATATGGCACCGCAGAAGATTTGCAAATCTCTCCTTGCTAATAAATTTTGATCTGATTGTTGGCATTATTTGTCAGAAATGATTACCTTCGTGCTTTAATTTCTTACGAGTGGGAATCAAATCAAGAAAGTGTGCAAGCTAGTGAGTGTTTAGAATTCATATTGTTTAGCACTATCCTAGTGTCAGCCGGCTTAGACTCACTACAGAGGTATCGGAGCTTACTTGTCAAGTATTTGACAAAATGTCGAGCAACTGATTCATAAAGGATATTGGTGTTGGTTTGAGCTATAACCGCAGTAGGTCTATTACATTAATACAACAATTAATTATCATTTTCGTTTGACATCAAAGCTTAGATACCCTGAACCAATTTGAAAGGACGTCAAAGATGAACCAATCTAATTCCAATTATTTAGATACCAAGAGGTCTGAGGGACAAAACTCTAAATTTGGATTTAGATGTGTTTCATGTGTACAATATTATTATAGAGACAAGGATTCAAGCAAAGAAGAATACTATAACTAAAACTGAAATTGTATTAATTTGTACAATGGATACATAGCATACTCTCAAAAGGAGATTTATGGCTGAGTGTTTTCTTTTAGATATCCTATGTCTCTATCTCTATATCTGCTTAAGTAACAAATGTATATCTATAGATTACATCTTCGTGAAGACAACAATTCATTATTGAAGTGAAACAGGTGAGCTTCAATGTATTACAATTTATCTCCAAGTACATGGAATTCTACTTGTATGTTGACAAATGGTATGTTATAAAATGACCTCAACAGCTGCACCAAATTCATGCAGTGTTTGAGATCTCATGTGATATTTTGTATTTAGTTCCAAATCTTGGGATCAGTAACACATGTAGTTGTAGATTCGGCATGAAGCTCATACTGAGTTGCATGTGCCGTTGTGTGGTGTGTTCCTTGGTGTTGTGCAAGTGCAAATCCAGCAGAGGGTTGCATAAGAGTTGCCTGATGTCTTCTACATTGTGTGGCAAGGTTCCAAGCATTTTGAAAGTAGCACACAGAGCAAGGACTTACATTGAAGGGAGCAAAATGATTCTCAGAACTACATTGGTGACACATAAAGCAATAAAATTGCATGCATTGGCCTGACATGATTAAAGGCATAAAGGCATTGTGCACATGGTGCACAGTGCAAGGAGTTGCACATTAGATTGTGTAGTGTTGTGTGAAATATTGAGACTAGCATGCATGCTGTGTGGTAATGCATTAGCTTACTTGTTTACAAACATGATTTAGTGATGATCATCCACCATACAAAGATTTCGCATTTCTTAACATCCAAGCATTACTAATCATCCTTGTTCTACTTTGTTTTTTGTTGTTGTGTACAAGTTTCCATTGTTTGTGCTTAGCAGGATCAAAAATATGTAACAATGATAGTCCAACTTTGAACCATGTAGATAGCTGTGAACTCTAAGTCAACTTTTGTCAAAGGGTTCAGTATACCTAGAAGGGCTTTAGATTAAACAACTAATACTTTTTAAGTTTAAACTTTTCAGTTACACATCAATGGGCTACAACTCGTTCTACCTCATTACATGAGCACTTAAGGACTGAAGATCAACCACATACCGGACCACTATTAATTAGGAGATCATATGTCAACATGTCTGATAATCGACCTTGTAAACCTTAAAGTTTAAACCAATCATATAATAATAACATGAAAGCAGACTAACTTTTATTGAGTCTATTACGATGAATTCAATGATATAACAGGCGCATTTTGTTAGAATAAACAGCTGTAACTACTTTGGATAACAACCTTTGAATAGATGTTTATTATTTATTATTACATTGAGTTCTATTTTTCTTTATAAACCTTGCTGCTACTATTTTTTGTTAAGTCAAAGCCACTAATGCCAGTTTCTTGTAGTTCAACTTTAAAATGAAAACTTCACCTTTTCTAGGAGATAATGCTAGGTGAAGGTTATTCACTTCCACTTTTGTGGCATAGTTTTAAGGTGATCTCATGTGATGGTATTTGCAGCATTTTTTTTTGCATGAATGTTGTTGAAATAACCACATATTGTTGTAAATATTATCCTATGAGAATAACGTGGGGTGTAAGGGTACTTGCATTATTACTGGAAATACACAGAGGGAAGAAAAACCCAATGCATCATTTAGCTTGAGCATCATCATAACTAGCAAGGGACGGTTTTTGGTTTCACTTTTTGGAATGGTGGGCTTGGAAGCACTGCGGAAAACCATTACATATACATATAGTTATGACAAAAGGACAAAGCCATGCTTGATTCCACTGCAAATATCAAGTGGTAAGAGGGTATGTGAGGGGCACTGACATAAGTAGTGAGGCTCTTCTTGTAAGTTTCAGGATACTTGTAACTCCATCCCTCTAAATATTGATTTCCAACTCATGGTGTTATTCTAAAATAGTGCATACATATTTTCAGCCTGTTTACATGTTTATTCTCTTCCAACAATATTTACCCAACAGTCTTCCCTCATAAATACCACTTCCAATTCTCCCTCATATAAAAGTTATTTGGTGAAATTTGATGACTTTCATTGAACTTCATACATCCATATTTATCACATTGAACATGAAACTTCAGGCATATAATTTAAGTAAAACTCTATAATGCGAAACAAAAATGCATATTTCTTCTGTGCAATGATAGAAAAATATTCAGCATTGTGTACTGACTCTGGATTTATGAATTTTTATTCATGATAAAGACACTGCAAGATGGGAACAGAAAAATAATAAGCAGCATACCAGAACCATTTTAAGAAGAGTATTGGTGCCAATATTAGCAAGAGCACTGTTGACAACATAGTTTCCTTCAGGTTGATCAACATAATGTGCAACACTTTCACCTTGTTCGAAGGTTTCTACCAAAACTGCTGGATGTACAAGAGGATATAGTGGCTTTGGAAAAGAAACATCCTTCCATTTACGAAAGTTGTAAAGAAATCGACTCAAGTGTGCAGCTTCTCTTGCAAGATCAACTTGGGACAACATAAAGACAGCAAATTGTTGAACACTTTCGTCAAGTCTTAACCATTGTAACGTAGGCAGAAAATTGGAAACCTTTGCAACCCAATTTATTATCGTAAAATCTCTACTAATTGCTTCCCTTACTCCTGGATGTCTTACTTTCACAGCCACTATCATAGGCTTTACTTCATGACCTGGACCCTGAAATCTTAGCACAGCCCTGTGTACCTGAGCAATACTACCAGAAGCCACAGGCTCAATTTCAAAATCCTCAAATATATCCTGGAGCCTGTGACCAAAAGCACTTTCAACAGTCTTTTTTGTATGGGAAAATCCATGTGCTGGAGCCTTTGAATGCAGTTTTGCCATCTGATCACAAATATCTTTTGGAAACAAGTCCGGGCGTGTAGCCGCCCATTGACCCCACTTAATGAAAGCTGGACCTGCTCTTTCCAATGAGCAATGTAAAATGTGTATCCATAATTTCCTATAATTTCCTCCGAAAGCATCTACAAAGGGAGCCATTGCAACAGCTGGAGCAAATAAAGTCATCAAGTAAAGTATCCGCAGAAGTAACATTATTTTTTCCATGATGGCCCAGATAAATGAGATCAAAATGTTATAGTTGTTATTTGCAAGGCTGTAGCAAGAATTAACTATCTGCATCATGTTTGATTCAGCTAACACACTCTGTGCAAAGGAGGCCTGTCCAATAATAACAGCTAAAACTCGAGAAGTGATATTTGATCTACAACATGTAAAGCTCACAGCACGAGCAATCCTGCTTATGGGTTGAAACATAGGCCAACTAATGCCATGTGTCAATGAAAATCTTGTCCATGCAGATTGAGCCTGACAAGTTGTACTAGTATTTTGGGCTAATACAGAAAACCCTTTCCAATTCTGTGCCCCATAAAAACCTACTTTAAGTCGGGAAGCAATTAGAAGCATTGAAAGAGAACACTGTTTATAAGAATGTTTCCATACAACCCGAAGTTTTTGTTCTACCCCACACCAGTATGACCTGTGTTGAGAGCACTGAAGCTTGAAATATTTTCCCAGTAAATCAGGCAACCCAAAAGAAGAAGGCTTTCCATAAGTCCCATGCATGTTTTGCAAAGTTTCTCTTGCAAACGAGTACCCTTCTTTTGTGATTGATCCATGTGGCAGAAACCTGCAAACAACTAACTTTATTAGTTTTTAAAGCAAAACCCACAGCATAATTTTTGACAAATTTGTAAATTTATTTGAAAGAAATAAATCAATTATTTGCTTAGGGAACAAAAAACAAAATGAACAAATATGAGAAAACAATGTATTTTGCAGAGCATTTTGTTACTCCCATTGTTTTCCAATCATCAAACAAGTATTAATATTTAATATCTAGTTATACATGTTACTGATCAATGGCATTGAAAATAAAGGTGCAAGAGTCTATGTTTTTGACATGAAACTTCAACAAAACCTGAACATGCTTGTGATAAAGCTAAAATCAAAAATTAAACTATTTAGTGAAAGCCAAAAGAAAAATGTTCTGCAGGAGCCTAAAAAGAGCACTAATAATCAAGTTGTTTCCACCAGAATAGAAAATGATTGATGGCAAAGCCGTTATGCCAGTATATTTATTTTATGGGTGCTCTAAAAAGAAAGCACCCTAGAGATGGATGCAAGTATTCAAATTTCAAATCAGCCATCTAACACAGTGCCTAGGAGAAAACAGGATGAATTGCTGAGAGTATCTACATGATTAAGAAACAACTGTGTGATTCAAGATAAGGTTTCCCTAACATAAAAGTATGTTGTGTCCCCTTTTCTAGCATAAGTTTGCTAATGACCATTAGCCTGTTTTTCACAAAATCATTGGATTCTAAGAGTTGAGGAAAAAGTGAAATCAATTAAATAAAAAAAGTTTGCTGTTTAATAGTGATTGAGTTATAAATTGAAAGATGACTGGTATTTAATTATATATAAAATCTATAATATGTTAATAATAAGTGAATGAATAGAGTGTTACTGGATCCAAGGTACAAAATGTGACTGAAAAAGGACAGTATTATATTTTTAAACTTTTGAGACAACTGACAAAAAGAATATTATTCTCTCGAAAAAGAGAGGAATGTTATCGAAATGGGTAGTTTTGCTCATTTAAACAGTTTTGTTTCCAAATAACAAATGTGCATTCTTCTTTCTTTCCCAATGATAGAAAACCCCCGGTATAGCTAGTTTCAAGACAAAAACCCTCCTAGCCTTTACTGCAATTCTAATCAAGAATAGCCAATGTACTCCATTAAAAAGGTTTATAGGATTGCCAATGTATTCCATTTTGCATTCAATTAGTATCATACTATTTAGTTGTTTTTGGAGAGACTTGTCAGTCTATAGGCCATACTATTGATAACTGCAGGAAGTTGCACTATTCTTCATTGTAGGTGGCTGAACGTCATTTTTTTCCAGCCCTTCTTGGTGATTTGGAGGTTTTACTCTCAGATAAAGGCTGTACAGCTGCTGAACATTTGTGATTGTTAGGCTGTACAATGTGTTGGCCATACTTGTTATTTGAGGAGCTTTTTTAAAATTTGAATCACAAAAACTAGAATGATGTTGAAGCAGATTTTGTCATTTTTTACTTAGCCATTAACCTGTCATACTAACCTGCAGCACAGTTGTAGAATTTCAGATCTAAATCATAGCTTTTGTGAGACTGTACTTGGTTAAAATCGGTCTCTACTGTCTGTAAGGAAGTTTCAACTTACTGGCTGGTCAAATTTTGAGATAAATATTATATTGAATTCAGATAAAAACTCTACTTCCTGTGCTACAGTTAGGATTGAATTTCACTGATGCTCAAAAAGCAAGAATTGACCAGCTTCAACCCTTGGATGAAATGTGGCAACAAGCTCTTTTCCATGCAATGACAGTTCAAAAAACAGTGTACTCTTTGGCACGATAATTTCAGTTAGGAGATTGGGCACTTGTATTATTCTAGGTTTCAAGATTTCAAAGGTGAATTTCACACCAAGTGGCTAGGACCTTATAAAGTTGAGGTTGTCTATGATAACAGTGCAATAAAGCTTCGATTATGGGCTCTACTCGTATGACCCTTGTTAACAGGCATTGTAAAAAGCCTATTTAAAAAGAGGATTTGGTTTCTGGATTGAAAAAGAAACTCAATAGGTGCATACACAATATAAATTTATACATGTTCAAACATCAAAGCTATTAACACAAAAAGAAAAGTGACATTCATAAATCCATCATTGCCAAAAAAATTATAAATAAAATACCTCACATATCAGATTCATAATTTGCAAAAAGGAAAATCTAAAAATGTCATTACAAATAACATTTAATATTCATGTTTTCTTCATCAGAAGCATCATACACAGCCTTGGGGACTTCATATTTTGCTTCCAAATATAAGAAGGCTTGATACAGAAATTTGTTTAGTATATTCATACACAAATTTAATGGAAGTGATGCATATTTTATTTTTTATGCATGCACAGATTTTGGTATGTTTGCATGGTTACCCCCCTCAAATACTTCTTGGGTGCCTAGGTTCTCTGTGGGTTCTTCACAAAAGGATTCACAGATAACCCAAGCACCTAGGAAGAACCAGTACCAAAACCGTAACAGTACCAAGACCTATGCCTAAATAGCAGAAACCGGTAACTGAGTTTACTATCAACTTTGTGTACTACTCAATCCTCAATTTTACCCCTTCCTACTATTCATACAAATATTACACTTCTTAATCATTTCATACATCTTATCTTCATTTACGGTGCTTATTCCTGAGCCTCACAATATACAAAGCTCACTCTTCTATGTAGTCTTAAGTTTCGTCCCACAACAAGTCCAATATATTCAAATTTGACTTCCTACTTCCGAAAGCTATTATCACTTTCTCTCTCTGATCTACGCCACTTACTTTTCTTACAACTTTTTACCACCATAAGAACTAACTAGTAGTCACATTAATGAAATTTTAGTTAGTTAAAACAGATAAAATTGAACACATTTTGTGTTGCTTGCATGAGTACACTGCTTCCAACCTATTCATCAATAAGCATACTTCATTGAAGATCTTTTCAATACTCAAAACCTTTCTGTCAAGTATATCAAGCTTTTGTCACATTCTGAAAAGATTAACAATGCTTTATAGTGTATGATCAAACCCTATCAGCTTTACACTGCCAAAAAAAATCATAACATTCTTTCAAATATGGCCAAGAAATGTAGATTGTATTACCTTGGCCTAGAGAAATAATTGATATTTGTGCTATAGCCCAGCTCCTTTCTGATAAGATGACTCCAACTCATCACGTTAATCCTAATTGCAACAATACAAATAAAAATAAGGATGCAAGGAAAACACAAATATATAAAATATGCTACAGGAACATGTTCTACAAGATAATTTACTCACAAGCATAATTGCAGATGTTTAAACGAATTTATAGAATCCCTCCATTTAAAAACAATTTCATATCTACGTCAGACTACTTTGGTTTCAGCAAGTTTTAGCAAGCTCCTAATACAGTTTTGGCTCAGTTTTCTGTGGATTAAAAACATCATTTGAAATCTCATGTCACTCTAAAGAGGCATATACCTCTTGGTAGCAGCTGGACGCTCACAAGTATGGTCATTGACCCTACCCAGGGATTTTCTTTCTGCTAAGCAATGAATAGTGCCAGTAACTTCGTTTTGCGTTTCTCAAGCACTTTCACCTCACAAGATTCTCTTTTCATACCAAAGACCCTAATTGGTAATTTCCCATCCCAACCCCTGTTATGGTTGAACACCCACATCATCGTTTAGATTTGTTGAGTGTTATAAATATAGAGTTTTCTTAACCCTAGAGATGGATATATCTCACGAATTATATCTACGACATTATCTTACTTGGTTGCAGGTTCCAAAACAGGCTTATATCATCTTATTCTTGGGTGAGGATTATATCTCTAACTATATAATGCTCCTTGTTTCGTTTTGGATTTGTGGATTCAAGTCAATGTATAAGGTGATTCAAGAAAAGGACATCACAAGTGGTATTAAAGCATCATTCATCCCATCCTAGGGACATCATAAAATGTTGTTGAGCAATTGATCCTTAATATTCACACACACACACACACACACGAGGGAAGCTAGCCATTAACACTGTGCTTCCTTGAGGGGTAGGAGAGGAAGTGTTAAGAAAGTTAGACAAGGCTTTGTGAGCTATTATTCCTTGATTTTGACACACATGCGCACATATATTCAAGGGAAGCTAATCATAACGTTGAGTTTCCCTGAGGGGTTGGTGAGGAATTGTGTTAAGAGAGTTAAACAACGATTGTTAAAAACCAAAGTTGTTGGTTATGGTATGAATTTTGGAAAATAAATATGAAGTTTTGGTATGGATTGGGTATGAGCATAAGGTTTGAGTACACTAGTATGGCGAAAAAGATCTTGAGTGCAATACATCTGTTATGGTTATATAATGTGTGCCTATACATATATATGTTTGTGTATCATATTACATACATACATACAGATATATATATGTATGTATGTATGTATGTATAAATATACAATTGAAAATATGTTTAATATATCATATAATTATAGTGGCATTTGAATCTTTGGTAGTATGATACTACGTCATTGATCAATGATAATAATAAAGATTATATTACTTGCCGTTTGATAGTTTATAATATTTTAATTTATGACATATATTATATATGTCCAAGACTCCAAAGACAAGATTCAAATGAAAATCATTACAATTAAAAAAATTGAAAATAATTCAATCAAAAATTTGTATTTGAGCTTTCAATCTTCATTTAGCATCTGGATTGAAGTCATTGCTTTGTTCAACACCATTTGAACTACAAGCTAATTGAGTGTCACTCCCACTAGATACATGATGTGTAGGAGTCTCATCATCTTCTACATTGACTTTGGCAATCTATAGAATAGCTGCATCCAAGTTGGCACAACTCAAGGGTTATTTCCCAATTCTTTGTAGTTCCTTCCTTATGTGATAGGAAGCACAAGTCAGAATGGATATAGGCCAAGTCTTCTGGTTTTTTCGCAGCCAACCAGTTGTGGTTCACTAAGTGGATATAGGAGTATGTACTCCAATTCTACTCGTTCAGAAAAAAAGATCTTATAACTTGTTGAAATTGTTAAGAAATAAAACTTTAAAAATTAAAAAATGCAAACGAAAGGTAAATAGTGAGAATGTTAAAATCAAAAAATGCTCGCTTGTGAAAAAATTTGATTGTGACAATTTGAAAAACAAATAATCTTGCCCATACAACATAGTCCTCCTCAAAGAACTTTACAAAGATTAATGATCTCCCCCACCTCTTAGTACTATCTTGATGCCCCTCACAACCTCCTCTCAGCCACACAGGAGTTGAACAAGTGTACCAGAACAGACATTTATAGATAACTCATCCACACTACTTGTCTTGACCCCCACATGGGCCTTCGCCCTAACATGGTGTCTTATGTTGGGCACTTTCTAGAGCTATGTGATGGACTCATCATTCACCCATCTTACTTATCTCACCACTAGTTACATTCTCTTTGGATTCCCCTTAGGGCCCGTTTGGTGACAAGCATAGGAATAGAAAATTAGAATAGGAAATAGGAATGGCAGTCAGAGTAGGGAATGGGAATGGAAAATGACAATCCCATTCCTGTTTGGTTCACCTAAAATCTATTTGAGAATTTGTTTGAAAATCCTTGCTTTAAAGCATCCTGGGACACAGCTGCGAAGGGCGACTAGTTGGGCAAGTCGGATGACAAATGCCGCAAGTGACCGGATTTGAATCAATAAGTCCAGTTTGCCCCTTCTCTTTGTTGTACAGAGAGGGATGGAGAGAAAAAACAGAGGGACTCTCTGTGGGTAAATCTGGTTTTTTGGTTGGGAACCCTAGTTTTTGTAGTTATAGCTGCTACAAAATGTTGTTTTGGGGTGTTAATGGCGTCGGCGAGAAACAGCGAAGAGATTGACAGAATCAAAGGCCCCTGGAGCCCCGAAGAAGATGCGGCATTGCAGCAATATGTGCAGAAATACAGGACTAGGAACTAGTCGCTTATAAGCAAGGCAATTCCTAGAAGATCAGGGAAATCCTGTAGGCTGTGGTGGTGCGATCAGCTGAGCCCTCAAGTGGAGCACCGACCTTTCACTCCTGAAGAAGATGCCGCCATTATCAGAGCTCATGCACTGCACGGCAACAAATCAAATCTCACGTGCTGCATAGCAACAAATCCTCTAGCCAAATCCTATTCTCCATTCCAATAACTGATATTTTTGGGAATGGACTTATGCTCATTTTGGGCTAAAATGGGAATACGTATTCCTATTCCCCATTCCCATTCCGCGCACCAAACAAAGAATTCAAAAATATATTCTAATTCTCAACGACCATTCCCATTATATTCCAGCAACCAAACGGGCCCTTAGTTCCTTTAGAGTGGACCCCTATTGACTCTGTATTTAGATAGATCATCAACTAGATAGAGTGAACAAGATTTGTCAATTATGTAGTATCAAGGAGGCCAAGACAAAGGAGCACTTTCTCTTCCAGCGTCCTATATACTATGAGATCAGAGGAAGGTTCTACTACTTATTCAAAGGGCTCCAATCTCTCTCCACTTTTCTCAAGTTCATAGATCAAAGATGTCTACCCTTGTAATGACCCTTTGTGAATCGTCTATATATACATACATATATATATATGAATAAATCTATTATAATTGTATTCTATTTAGCTTAATAACATGGTCAAATTAAGAATGTCCTATTTGTGAGTTTGGAAATTCATGCTATTTCGACTATTACTCTCACTTGAAAGGAATGTTGAGATACAGTCGGTCCGCTTTGAGACCAAACTCAATGTTCTCCCTCAAGATTTTCAGGGATCCAAGCCCTTAAGCCCATATTGGACATGTCCTCGAGGCATTTTTGGGGACGTTGATCCTTGCCCATCTCGGAATAACCTATTGGCTGGATTTGTACAAGCCTTTCCCATACTATATCCCTATTCATTTCTTCCAGTTTAGAATTAGAATGGTCTAAGCATGGTGTTATGCAATAAATTGATAGTACGAAAGGCACTTACCTCAGGGAGAAATCTAGTTTGTTCAACAAAATATCTACTGTGCTGATATATATGTATATTTATTATATCAGATGCATATTAATATTTATGTGGCTTTGTACAGTGTCTGCAAGTGATTGGTTGTTTCAGCCATATATGCCACTTGTGATGACCCCTTTTTAAACCCTTGAGCTATAATACAAAATTTAGGTATAAGTTAGGGAATCATCAAAATTTGGCAAACGTATGAACATCATTGTTATTAAAATGTTGGAGGAGATGAGCACCTAATTTAATTTACTTAGTTCATTATGAAGGTTTCTTCTTATAGTACACAGACAACTTTCTCTCTCATTGTTACGATCATCTTGAGATGGAAGATTTATGGTGCAAAGGGCCCGTGAAACAGGCTACAAGCAGTTCCCTGGAGGATATTCCTTATGTGCCCGAATTTACTCCGCCTCTCCCTCCACCAACTCCCTATCTTAAGATTTCATAATACAGACGAGTAGTAGATCTCTATGTACTATAATTGAAATGCATTCCTAATATTATTTTAATTCTTTAAGGATATATCTTAATATAATATACCAGTATTCCTTAATGCAATGCTTATTTATATGTCATATATTTATATCTGTATTTGTGTATATATATGTTTACCGTACTGGTAAAGAAATCAACGCATACCGACAATAATAGCATAATAATATTCGCAATAGTAGATTATTGATCATTTACAATGCTCCCAGACGGGCTATAAATACTACTGCCGAACCTTCCCAAAGGAGTCCATCCGCCACAATATTACATCCACTACAAACTATTTACCCGTCGGCTACAAAATAGAAAACACCGCCAGAACCATCCAGTGTTTACCGTACTGGTAAAGAAATCAACACATACAAACAATGGAATAGAATAGCAGAATAATATTGGCAATAGTAGATGATGATCATTTACAATGCTCCCAGACGGGCTATAAATACTACCACCGAACCTTCCTGAAGGAGTCCGTCGGCCACAATATTACATCCGCTACAAACTATTTACCCGTTGGCTACAAAATAGAAAACACCGCCGGAACCATCCAGTCGGCTAACAATATATACATACATATATATATATATATATATATATATATATTTATTTATTTATTTATTTATTTATATATATACATATATATACCTATATATGCATATATATATATATATATGTATATATATATATATATATATATATATATATATATATATATATATATATATATATATATTTTAAAGACTTGTAGCATATATTTTACTTCATGATGGAATTCCCAATATATTACAATGTTTATTCTTAGACTCGTGTGAATCTCTTATTTAATTCATGAATCACCTTTTATTTAATTATATTCTTTGAATAAATTTAACATAATTGGTACGTATGGAATTTCATTTATAATTCAATGTTTATATCTTAATGCAAGAATGTATTGCCAACCGCTTTCTATTAAATTTCATTGATCACTTTCCTATAACTATATTCTACAATATTGAGTAGAACAATTATACATACATTCATACATTTGAAATTGAATAGAACGATGGTATATATATTCATACGTTTGATATTGAATAGAACGATTGTACCTGTTAGTACTTTCGTACTCTAAGTGACGGATCCGACGTACTGTACACTCGGTCTGTGACTGACATTCAGTCATTGCGCAGGTGGTGGAACTTGGATGTACTCAAGCACAGTGGTATGATGACTGTACTCAAGTGCAGATTTATGCAATTCAAACAGCTTGCTTTGATTTTGTTTCTCGCACTTATTCTATGCTTTCCGTAATTATCTCCCTTTTCGAATTAGCCCTAACCTTAATATATATGGCTTAGGGTAGATATATTTGAAAAGCCGTGTCCCAATAGATGGGTTTGTCATAGTTTGAATGTTATGCTTTAATCGGATTTATTCTTAAGTATTGCTTTGATCATAGCTTATTAATAGTTTATATTATATTTATTTGAAAGGTATTAAACAGTGGTAAAGATATATTATAATATAATAAGAGTGTTATAATTATTATTATTTTGTTTATTGTTTTTGGATTAGCCAATTATTTATAATGTCCTTACGAATGACCATTAGTTCAATCTTAATATTATTAATAATAATTTTTTATGCTATTGATTGATATAATTCAACAGTAATGTTATTACAATGATGTATTGAAGATATTAACTCAAATAATTAACAAATACAACATATGTTTCATAAAGTAAAAATACATTAATCTTGGCTCATGACAGTCCCCCCTTCCTGAATTTGCTTGTCCCCAAGCAATGCTAAGTGAGAAATGATTTCTTCTCCCACCCATGTAGCATCTTCCCTGGGAAGATTTTTCCATTTCACTAAGTATTCTGGAATAGTCCTGTTCCTCAGTCTCCTGTCACGCCTTTCAAGAATAATCTCAGGCTCCAAGATGAGCTTTCCTTCATTGTCTAGTGGTGGCAGATCAACACAAGGACTTATATGTTTCCCGAGGGCTTTCTTAAGTCTGGATACATGAAAGATATTATGAATCCTGCTATTCTCAGGTAATTCTATCTCGTAGGCTACTTCTCCTATCCTTCTTAGGATCCGATATGGTCCATAGAAACGTGGTTTTAATTTTTCTGCTCCGCTGACCTTGAGTGAAGATTGTTTGTAGGGTTGTAGTCTTAAGAATACTAGATCTCTAACCTGGAACGACCTTTCCACTCGCTTTCAATCAGCATATATCTTCTGTTGGTTTTGAGCATGGTGGAGATTATCCTTGAGAGCTTTCATAATATCAATGCTTTGTTGGATGAAGTCCTTGGCTCCTAGTACCCTGCTCTCTTGAATGATCAGATCTCCAAATGTAGTGGCCTCATATCCATATAATGCTTTAAATGGACTCATCCCAATTGACATGTGATGGGTGTTATTATAGCAGTATTCTCCTAAGTATAACCATTTGATCCGTGCATTTTGCTGTCCTGTCACATAGTTTCTGAGATAACCTTCTATCCATTTGTTAACAATTTCGGTTTGTCCATCCATTTGGGGATGATAACTGGTGCTGGGAGTTAACTTAGTTCCTGCTAACCGGAAAAGTTCTTTCCAAAATAAACTGAGAAACTTGCTATCCCTGTCACTAATAATATTCTTTGGTAACCCGTGTAGCCTAAAAATTTCTTTGAAGAATAACTCTGCTATTTGTGGTGCCTTATAATGTATGGATATTGGAAAGAAATGTGCATATTTGGTCAACCTATCTACCACTACAAGGATGGAATCTCTTTCTTGCACCTTTGGTAATCCTGTAATGAAATTCATGGAAATGCTTTCCCACTTTTGGTTTGGGATGGATAATGGATGTAATAAACCGGCTGGGTAGTTCTGTTCAAACTTATTCTTTTGGCATGTCATACATTCTTGGACATATTTCATAATGTCCTTCTTTTGGCTCTCTTATCTTCTTGTAAGTCTTGTAGAATCCAGTGTGTCCAGATAGAGGGTTGTCATGATATTACTTCATAATTTTTACTTTTTAACTTTGGAATTTGCTACAAGCAGTATTCTTCCCTTGTATAGTATGAGTTCTTCAATGATTTTGAATTCATCATTGGGTATATTTCCCTCCATGATCTCATTAGTTCTTGGATCCTTAGCATATTCTACAACAATTTCATTTTTCCAATCGCCTGTGATACTAGTAAGGGTATTCAATTGGCCTTGTCGAGATAAAGCATTTGCTACCACATTATGGGTTCCTTTAATGTACTCAATATCAAAATTATATGCTTGGATTTTACTTACCCATTTCTGCTAGCGATCATTAAGGTCTTTCTGATTCATGAAGAACCTTAAGCTGTTATGGTCTGTCTTGATATTGAACCTTTCACATACTAGGTATTGTCTGAATTTTGCCAATGCGTGCATGATAGCCAGCATTTCCTTATCATAAATTGAGTAGTGCCTCTCTATCTTTGAAAGTTTCCGGCTCTCGAAAGCAATAGGGTGCTTGTTTTGCATTAGTACTACCCCAATTCCTTCACCAGAAGCATCACACTGTAATTCAAAAGGTAGTGTAAAATCTAGAACAGCTAAGACTGGGCAAGAGCTCATTTTTTCCTTTAACTCTTCAAGAGCTTCCTGTGCTGCCTCATTCCATCCAAAATTTCCCTTTTTTGTTAAGTCTATCAAAGGGGATGCTAACTTGGAAAAATTCTTCACAAACCGTCTGTAGTAGCTACATAAGCCCAAGAATCCCCTAAGTTGAGTTAGGGTTTTGGGTTTTGGCCATTCTCTTATTGCTTTAACTTTTTCTTCATCCACGCTTACACCTTTGGCACTGATTTTATGACCCAGATAGAGAATTTCTTCTAACCCAAATTCACATTTTGATGCCTTTGCAAATAAGGATTCAGATTCTAATATGCATAGGACCTCTTCAATGTGTTGGAGGTGCTCCAACCATGACTTGCTATAGATAAGAAGGTCGTCAAAGAAAATAAGGAGAAATTTTCTGAGTTGTTTCCGGAAAATATGATTCATGCATGATTGGAAGGTGGCCGGGGCATTAGTGAGGCCAAAGGGTAGAACTAGAAACTCAAGATGCCCATAATGACATCTAAATGTTGTCTTGGGAACATCCTCCTCCCTCATTCTGATTTGGTGGTATCTCGAACATAAATCAATCTTAAAAAAATACACTGCTCCATGAAGTTCGTCTATGAGTTCATCAACCCTTGGAATGGGATAGCGATTTTTTATAGTTTTCTTATTTAGTGCTCGATAATCTATACACATTCTCATTGTCCCATCCTTCTTTTTCACAAGTACCACCGGTGATGCAAAAGGATTGGAACTAGGTTGAAAATGTCCCATTGCTAGGAGTTCTTGAATGGCTTTTTCAATTTCATCTTTATATTTTTGAGGATGTCGGTAAGGGGTGGTGATCACTAGTTTAGCATCCTTTTCCAATTCTATAATGTGTTCAAATCCTCTTTTGGGTGGTAATCCTGGTGGAATTTCTTCAAACACCCTTCGATGTTTCCTAATGATGGGTTCAATATCTATATGGATGGCTGATTCTTGTGGAGTAGATTTGTTTAGTACTAAACATTGTGCAACCCACTCTCCTTGACCATGCCGTAATATTCTTTCTATTCTTTTGCATGAAACTAGTTTTGCAGAACCATCAGGTATTCCTTCCAATGTTATTTCTTCCCCTTTGTGCTCAAAATGGATTTTCAAATTTGGAAGGTCAAACTTAAAACATCCCAAAGAAAATATCCATGGAGCCCCCAAAATTATATCTGAGTCTAGTGGAACCACATGCAGGTCCTCTCTGATGGTGTGTTTTCTTCCTAATGTGATTTCTTGTTGAGGAATCACCTTTGTACATCGTACCAATGATCCTATGGCCTGAACAGCAGTAAATCCCTTGAACTTTTCAGTTTTTAATTTCATTTTGTTAATGAGTTTTTCATCAATGTAATTATGGGATGCTTCACTATCCACTAGTGCAATGACTTTCTGTCCATTAAGAGTGCTCCTAATTCTTAAGACTTGATGTTTAGAGGGTTGAGTAATAGTGGATATCACTCCATATTCTTCTCCTTCTTTCTCTTCTTCATTGCTTTTGTCACATTTTGCCTTTTTGTTGACATTTTCTTCCTCAAGATCTTCTTCCATTCTTTGGATGCGGCCTCTCTTTCCACATTTATGTCCTGGCACCCAGTCTTTACCGCAATTGCGACAAGGGTTTCTTTTTTGGTTGCAATTATGGCCTGGCTCCCATGGCTCTTGGCATTTGAAGCATAAATTCTTTTTCTTTAGCTCCTCTCAATCCTTTGTAGGAATGAACTTTTGGTATGATTTATCTTTTTTGTGAGATTTTGAGTTGGGCTTATTCCATGATTTGTTATTCGTGATTGAGACTTCTAGTCTTAGAGCTATTTCAAAAGCATCGTCTAAGGATGAAGGCTTTAGGGCACTTACTAGACCTTTTAATGTGTCTTTTAATCCTTCTATGAACAAGTAGGTGGAGTGGTCATCATCTACTCTTGTGACTTGGACTGAAATTCTTTGGAATCCTTTAATATGATCCTCTACTGTTCCTTGCTGCCTTATTTGAGTCAATTTCTTAAAGTTTTCTTGGGGATGCCTTCTATCAAATCTCTTGATGAATTTTTGAGAGAATTCTTCATAAGAAGTAATATTTTGGTGTCCCTGAGTAACAAGGCCATGATGCCACCAATCATGTGTCGTGCCTTCTAAGTGAAGGATTGTGAATTGAAGTGTGTCTTCTTTTGTCATTGGACTAAGGGTAAGATAAGTGTTCAATTTTTGTAGCCAAGCACGTGCAGTAGACTTTTCTAATCCATCAAAATTTGGAAGTGTTACTTTATTCACTTTGCTTCTAAAGTCTTGATTTTGCTGTCTTCTTTCTCTCCTATGGGTTTCTTGCCTGTTGGCTTCACAGAATTCTCTAAATGTTACTAACTCTCTGATTTCTGGTTCAAGGCTAGCATAAGCTCTTGCATTCTCAATAGCATTATTGGTTGTCTGTCCCTCTTCTTCCATCGAGGGGCCCTCCCTAGGTAAGAAAGGGGGTTTGGGTACCTAAGATGATGAAGCTCCATTATTTTCTGAGTGGTTTGAACTTATGTCTCTTCCACCAGAATTATTGTTTTTAAGATCGTTTATGGAATTTCCCATGTTTTGCCGTGCTTGGAGAAGTGCTTGGTTTGATCTCTCTATTTGCTCTGCTAAAGTTTGGTTTGTCTGCTCCATAACATTCCTAAGTTCATTAGACAATTGTTCGTTCATTTTTGCTCCTTTTCTCATTTACTATATTTTCAGGATGGCAGGATCATGCTTTGATACCACTTGTGATGACCCCTTTTTAAACCCTTGACCTATAATACAAAATTTAGGTATAAGTTAGGGAATCATCAAAATTTGGCAAACCTATGACCATCATTGTTATTAAAATGTTGGAGGAGATGAGCACCTAATTTAATTTACTTAGTTCATTATGAAGGTTTCTTCTTATAGTACACAGACAACTTTCTCTCTCCTTGTTACGATCATCTTGAGATGGAAGATTTATGGTGCAAAGGACGCGTGAAACAGGCTACAAGCGCTTCCCTGGAGGATATCCGTCATGTGCCTCTCCCTCCACCAACTTCCTATCTTAAGATTTCATAATACAGATGAGCAGTAGATCTCTATGTACTATAATTGAAATGCATTCCTAATATTATTTTAATTCTTTAAGGATACATCTTAATATAATATACCAGTATTCCTTAATGCAATGCTTATTTATATGTCATATATTTATATCTGTATTTGTGTATATATATTTATATATATATACATATGTATATATATATATATATGTATATATATATATATATATACATATATATATATATATATATACATATATATATATATATACATATGTATATATATATTTTAAAGACTTGTAGCATATATTTTACTTCATGATGGAATTCCCAATATATTACAATGTTTATTCTTAGACTCATGTGAATCTCTTATTTAATTCATGAATCACCTTTTATTTAATTATATTCTTTGAATAAATTTAACATAATTGGTACATATGGAATTTCATTTATAATTCAATGTTTATATCTTAATGCAAGAATGTACTGCGAACCGCTTTCTATTAAATTTCATTGATCACTTTCCTTTTAACTATAACTATATTCTGCAATATTGAGTAGAACAATTATACATATATTCATACATTTGAAATTGAATAGCACGATGGTATATATATTCATACATTTGATATTGAATAGAACGATTGTACCTGTTAGTACTTTCATACTCTAAGTGACGGATCCGACATACTGTACACTCGGTCCGTGACTGACATTCAGTCCTTGCGCAGGTGGTGGAACTTGGCTGTACTTAGGCGCAGTGGTATGATGACTGTACTCGGGTGCAGACTTATGCAATTCAAACAGCTCGCTTTGATTTTGTTTCTCGCACTTATTCTATGCTTTCCGTAATTATCTCCCTTTTCAAATTAACCCTAACCTTAATATATATGGCTTAGGGTAGATATATTTGAAAAGCCGTGTCCCAATAGATGGGTTTGTCATAGTTTGAATGTTATGCTTTAATCGGATTTATTCTTAAGTATTGCTTTGATCATAGCTTATTAATAGTTTATATTATATTTATTTGAAAAGTATTAAATAGTGGTCAAGATATATTATAATATAATAAGAGTGTTATAATTATTATTATTTTGTTTATTGTTTTTGGATTAGCCAATTATTTGTAATGTACTTATGAATGACCATTAGTTCAATCTTAATATTATTATTAATAATTTTTTATGCTATTGATTGATATAATTCAACAGTAATGTTATTACAATGATGTATTGAAGATATTAACTCAAATAATTAACAAATACAACATATGTTTGATAAAGTAAAAATACATTAATCTTGGCTCATGACACCACTACCTTACCAATCTCCTCCTTTCTCTGCTACTGATCTCATGCAGTAGAATCGTTATAACTCCTCTCAATTCCTTGTAGTAAATATAGTGGATATTATCTTCGATGCCTTTCCTTGTCAACGTTGTGTTTTGTATATCTATTATCCCCTAGCGACACGATGGTAGGAGCCACATCATTACGCGAAACACCGTTCAATCCTATTTGGTAGCGTTTGGCAGGATGCAATTGTTTTAGATTTTAGTCAATATGCTAATGTGGATATTGGCTATTACCTCTCTTGCCACGTCAAAAAAGGTTGAATGCCTTGACTCATCTGGAGCATTTAATTTATAGGAGGTAGACGTATTTAGGATCATTTGTTTAATAGTAACATAATTCATTTAATAATATTCATTGTATTAGTTTATCTATTAAATAATGGAATCCATTTACTAGCTTATTTATATATATTAAAAATGATAATTCATATATGGTTTATATATTTAAATATTAATATACAATACATTGAAATAATGAGATTCATTTGTTTATTTATTAATTATTAATAAATGAGATTCATTTATTTTATTCACCAAATAATAAAGATCTTATTTACAAGCAGAAGATATCACGGTCCACCCTTCCTAATTTTGCTTGTCCACAAGCAACTAAGGTTTTCGCTTGATTTGTTTGATCTTAATGAATCTTTAGTTTTTATTACACCGATTTGTTCCATCTCAAAGTTTGAACACAGTTGAAGATAAATTGATTGTGTTCATTGAATGCTACGAGTGATTCAACTCGAAGCGTTAAATGCAAGTAGGATTAATTCCCATTAAATATTTCATGATCAATTGATATATGGTGATAAATTGTAGGCCAGTGGATAGATTTCATTAAGTTTAGATTGGAGCAGTTTGTGATTTTCAATGAGTCACCCAATAGATAATTGAAAGACAAGTGTATGATTGATCCTTATGGGAACATTTGTTTGAATGTATTATTATCGATTTGATGCACTATTTTGATGAATGACTTGAATGAAAGAACAATGATCGTCTCAAATATAAATGCTCTTCCAAATCTTTAAATATTATTAAACTCATTTATATATATTTTTCCTTTGAAAAGACACATTGATCAATTCACTTTTTCCCTACAGGATGGCAAAATCGTAGCTCTAATACCAATTGTAATTGCATTCTATATATATATACTATAATTACATTCTAGTTAGCTTAATAACATAATCAAATCAAGCATAATCTATTTGTGAGTTTGGAAATTCATGCTATTTTGATTATAACTCTGACTCGGGAAGAATGTTGAGATACACTAGGTCGCTTTGAGACCAAACTCAACGATCTCCCTCAAGGTTTTTGGGATCCAAGCCCTTAAGCCCATCTTGGAATAACCTGTTGGTTAGATTTGCACAAGCCTTTCCCACACACACACACATATATGTGTGTGTGTGTACGCATATTTTTTATATCAGATGCACTTGGACTAGCTATTGATATTTATGCAGCTTTGTACACTGTCTGCCAGCGATTGGTTGTTTCAGCCGTCTATGCCACTACCTTACCAATCTCCTTAATCTTTTACTGATCTCATGTTGTAGAATCATTATATTTCCTTTTGATTCCTTGTAGTAAATATAGTAGATATTATCTTCAATGCCTTTCCATATCAATGTTGTGTTCTGGATATCTAATATCCCCTAACGACGCGATGGTAGCAGCCACATCATTACATGAACATTGTTCGATCCTGTTTGGTAAGCATTTGGCAAGTTGTTATTCTTTTAGATTTTAGTCAATGTGCCAACGTCGATGTTGGCTATTGCCTCTCTTGCCACATCAAGAAAGGTTGAATGCCTTAACTTGTCTGCAGCGTTTAATTTATAAGAGATAGACTTATTTTGGATCATTTGTTTAATAGTAACATAATTCATTTATTAATATTCATTGTATTAGTGTATCTATTAAGTAATGGAATCCATTTACTAGCTTATTTATATATATTAAAAATGAGAATTCATTTATTGTTTATTTATTTAAATATTATTATACAATAGATTAAAGTAATGAGATTCATTTGTTTATTTATTAATTATTAATAAATGAGATTCATTTATTTTATTCACCAAATAATAAAGATCTTATTATAGGTAAGGGATATCACAACCCCTCTATCTTCAAGAAGCCATTAAACTACGAGACCATTTGCTCCAGCATTATCTTCCAACTAGTTCACAGTCTTGTCAACTTATCACCTCCTTTTTCTCTGGGCTTCTGTCAGCACACACTTGGTACCATCCTTTCAGTCACTCCTGAACTGTGACCCCCAGAGGAGATATCTTCAACAAGGGCTTTCCTCTTCTTCTTCCTCTTCCAGGAAGTCTCAAAGACACTTTGTGCACCCTACCAGCCACTTGGCTTGTCCTTCTGTTTTGGGGTTCTTTGTTGTTCTAGTACTGTAGTCAGATTTGGGAATCTTACTGTGGACCACTCTCCCCTCTCTTTCCTGTTGATGTTGTTTTTCCTCGAACGTTATTTGACATCCCTTCTTTAGACCGGTCCTTTGTCTTTTGTTCAGCAGTCCCTTTGACCCTTTGTGGTTTTTGTTGGACATTAATAAGTTTATATTGTCTATCTTAACTTATATCTCCAAATATACCAACAATCAGGGTCCTTTGTCTTTTGTTCAGCAGTCCCTTTGACCCTTTGTGGTTTTTGTTGGACATTAATAAGATTATATTATCTAACTTAACTTATATCTCTAAATATACCAACAATCATACAAAATGCAAAACTGGCAAAACAATGCACTTTTTAGTGTTTTTAATGTCATAAAAATGCTTTGCAAATCAGGTTTTCACTTTTCTAAATCAGAACTATGGTTGTCAGTACACCTAGGAGCCTGAAGCGGGACTGGTACCTAGACCAATTTGGTGCAAGACCAAGACCCAAGGGGCATACACTACAACTTATTGTAAACATGGACTGGCCACTACAATTTATCAATACAAGATAACATAACCTTCAGCCCCTAATGATAATCTGATCATTAGTGAGATCTAGTGTCTTGGAGCAATATGGTATCTATATCACCTTATGGAATATATGATTCAATCATGTTTTTGGCCTCTATGTAGATGGCGTGAAGTTGTGACTTTACCAAAACCACAAAATAGCAAGGAAATGGCATTCAACATTAACAAATACTTCTAAAATAGGTATATGGTAAGGGAATTTACAAAATACTTCAACTGCTAACTTCAAACTTGAAAGATTCCTGTGAAAATTGATTGGCAACTTGCCCTCTAGAGTAAGATTTTTTTTGTGCTAATCTTTTTGAAACCAAAAGATACTCTCCTGTCCACGTGTGAGTGTGAATAAAGGGAAAGTAGGTTTCAATAATGCAAACAACTGCAAGAATTTTGGCTAGCTATGTAGCATGTCCTTAAAGGCACATTCTCCTGCTTTTGAATATTGGAAATTTAATAATTTAAAATTTGTCTAGTGCTTGAGTAGGCATGTACATTCTTTGAATGCACCATTCCCTGTTTCTCAGAATGAAATGAACATCTAATCATTCATGTTTGTCAAGTACTTGATTAGGTTCACAACTGTTCCAACCCATGAACCGTAGTTTTTGTTCAGTATGTTGTTACAAGTAAGGAAAAATATATTTTTAACACAAGCTTTAAATTTTGTAAGTATAATGAGAATAAACATACATCCAAAATTAAATGAAGCAGATGGTTTTTGTTCTCCCGAGATCAATTTCAGAAACTCAATTCCTTAAAACAAGAGAAAAGCATGCGTGCATATGGCATTCTCGTTATATCAATTTCTCTTACAAGAAACTGTTGATTTTTCGAGATCCCTGCAAATATAATAGCACTGTCCTAATGTTTGGTATGTACTTTCCAATGGCAGCGTCCTCTTGTATTTGTATGAGGAATAAACAAGAGGAGAGACATGTCCCTTCATGGGACATGTCTATTCATCAATATAATTAATATAATGGAAAACTTAATTATAGTTGTGTGTGTGTGTGTGTATCATTGTAACTATATTAATTTCTCCTTGATCTCACAAGTTTATTCTACTAAAGCTCTACCTAAACATCAACACCGCCTCTTAGCTAGGGAGGATATATACAGGACACGTATTACACCATTGGTAATATTAGGTATGGAAAATTTTAAAGATATCTTTGATCAGAAGATATCCACCATTTTAATAGCACATATGATATCAAGAGTATTGGCCTTTAGAATATCAACATATGATATTCACCAAAACTCTGAGTAATGGTCTCCAAAATATCAACACTTGATATTCACCATATACTCAATAAGGCAATGGTCTCCAAAATATCAAAATATGGTATTCACCATTTTGATATCACATTTGAGTATTGGTCTCCAGAATAACAATATATGATACTCACCAAATACTCTTTGAGTAATGGCCTTTAGAATGTTGAGATGCAAGATATTTACCAAGTACTATGAGTCATGGTCTCTAGAACATCAATTTGCATCACATTCATCATATACTCAAAAAATGTTTATACGGTATGTGCACATGCATTCTCATAATGATTACCATATAAACATCCACCATGCAAAGTATAATCTATCATAATCTGCATAGACATCATAAAATATCCATCACAATAGATAATTAAGTTATTACAAGATTGTCACCTTTCAATAACTTCTGCAAATACAAGTGATGATCACTTGGAAGTTGTCACTTCCTCATGATGTACATAGCAGGTAGATCCATCAAATCATGCAGTCACACACATGATACCAAAAGTTTACATGAAATCAAAACTCCCTCTGATTTTGATATGACCAAGATCTTCAAAGATCAGTTGAAGCACATCCTCTATTCACTCCTTCAGACGGATGTCTCAGACTCCCTCTAAACATCAATCTTCTAAGCCCCTTTACCTTTGACGAAGTATCAGACTCCCTAGTTTTCCTACAAGGACATCTTTAGAAAATATCAAGGTAAATAGTTCTTATAGTACATATATAAATACAATTAACTACAAGAAGCAAATAAATGCAATTCTCACGATATAATAATCAAGAAATACTTGTCTCGTTATTATGGAGCAAATGTCCAATGACATCCTTCACAACGTGAGACCTTTCTACATGAATGTGAAAGTCTTATTTGGATTTTCTTCTCGCATCTTCTCACTGCCATTTTTCACATGACTCAAAATTACATTTATATCTTAAAGATATCTTCACCTTTTGTTCAATATTTTTTTTATATGTTTATTCTCGCTTTTCATAGTATCGTTATGATCATAATTTATAGTATTAACTTAATCATTTTAGCCATATTGCTGAAAATATTTATTTCTTTTATGTAAAGACCTTCGAAGCTAGAAGACTCTCAATGACATCTGGTGTTAATGTCTCTCTTGAGCGTTGCCCTTTTATAGGATAGCATGCGATACCAAAGTCCCTTATTCTAACCAACCTCATGGCTTGTAATGTATGATACTTTTAAAATCTGCGATTATCTTCCTTGGATCAACCACCCTCTCCAGTTTACTAATTTGTACTTTGACTCAATGTTTTTTATTTTCCTTTTATTGTCACTTGGCCTGATCAGCTATTCCCTATTCTCTTCATTGCTTATGTTATCACTTGGTTATGATTTCATCGAATGCAATCGAAATTCAATGCTCTAATGAATCGACCCCACGTTGAATGCAATGTCTTTTATTTTGTTAAGTCCTTCATACTCCTTTTAATGGTGGTAGGTTCCTTCGCACCCAAGTGTCATGTGAACTAGCACGAGGGGTCTTTAGTTGTATCTTGTATATGTGTATAAGTGTCATTCTAGATAAATTATGGGTCCATACCTCCAAAACAAGTGTCCTTCTATTAATTGTATTCGGTGTGTTTGGATTTCATCGTCTTTACAGTACAATTGCGGTTTGGGTTTCATCACTTACATTTCTAGGATCTATCAGCCTTTCTATAGTCTTGGTCGGTGATTGGTCATACCCCAATGCCGACAATTTGCTTCACTTAATGACCCATTGACCACTGAAGTCACTTTTGTATATATTTTCGTCTTATCTTACTAGAGGATCAAACTATTTGTATAGTTCTATCTCTGCAACCAGACATCACAACAATCTTAGTGATATCCAACTTTTGTCGAGTCTCACATAGTGAGGAACAAGCATGATTCAAGCATTCCTAGGAGAGCAGACATCGAATTGTATTAGTCTTCGATTGCAACATTTCTTTTAAATTTTATGATTGTAAAAATTTAGAATGGACATCACAAATCCTTTCTCTAGTAAAGACTCTAACCATGGGCACCAAACAAATAAATCCATGTGAGCTCTCCATTTTTATTTATTTATTTTTATGCAGTAGACCAACATTGAGCTTCAAACCAATAATCGAGGTCAACTCTTTGGCTCTCACACAGCCCTTGAACTACTCTCTCTCTGCTAATATGCATCCACTGAGAAGATAGTTCCACGACATCTTTTATTATGAGGACTTGCAAATTTCCAGCCCCAATACCTTGACTCCAACCACACCAAAAACCAAAGACTGCTGCTAATGACTTGAACCTGAATGTTCAATGCTGACTGGATCTTATCTTCACTTGAAGATCCTTATACATATGTGCTACAATTGCTCTCTATATGGGCTATCGCTTCTTCTTATATGGACTGCGATGCTTTTTGCTTTCCCACTATAATGACCGTGGGTATGGACTTCCTCTTTTCTGAATCCCTAAGGCTGATTGTGTGTATTCACTGGCCAAATGTAATTTGTGACTGTTCCATATTTGAACAGCGACTACAGTCACTAGCAATGATCTACAATGATTGTGCTATATGCATCTACCACACATCTCATGTTCAAATGGTTCTTATTCTCTTACGCTTGCAGCCTGCTGTGATACCATGTTGATTTTCCGGGATCGCTGCAAATGTAATAGCACTGCCATAATGTCTGCTATGTAGTTTCCAAATGGCAGCGTCCTCTTCTATTTGTATGAAGAATAGACCAAGAGAAGAGACATCCCTTCATGGGACATGTCTATTCATCAATATAATTAATATAATGGAAAACTTGATTATATATATATATATATATATATATATTATTGTAATTACATTAATTTCTCTTTGATCTCACAGGTTTATCCTACTAAAGCTGTCAAAACCTCAACAGAAAAGATAAAATTCTTTCATGTTAACTGTAAGTGACGTTAATTGTCTTGCTTAAACTCATGGATAAACTTTAAGAAATTTTATCCAAGTTGATCTGAAGTTCTCTAAATTACTATTTTATTTTAGGACAGTCTATTGTATCAAAGAGTGGAAAACAAACAAACATTTGGCACATGGTGTTGGTGTTTTAAAACAACAGGTTCTAAAAACAGCACCAAGATGCAGAATGAAGGTGGATGCCTAGGGGCTAGCTATTTCCCATGCTCAGCAAGAATTCATTCAGATCTAGACCAACTTTAACAAAGCACAAAGGCCTTTCTACGCTTTAGGCTTTACAGAGCCAAGGCGGGTGTACCTAGGGATTAGATTTCCTATATTCTGGTTTTCTTTTTCAATATTTATCCCTTATAGCAGAAAAAAGTTCAAATATCTTCTTGAAATTGTAATCAACTTGTTGCTTTACAGCAACTAACTATAAACTCAGAGAAAGTTATTACAATAAGTGAAAGACCAACATGTAATTCTTTGTTACAAACTTTTCAAGTAATTGACTTTGAATTAAATATGGATTATGCACCCAAATGACTGTATCAATTTGCATCTAAATTAATGACCAGTGCCTTATCCATTGCTACACAGTCATACAAGTAAATCTTGACCTATCTAATTGGCTTGCAATTAAATTTATCAGTTGTTAACCCTAAATTTCATTCTTATGATATCCCTCCCATATACCTAGAAAACCCTATCAGTTCATAGAAGCACTTACTTAATTCCTTGAATTAAAAGCAACAACAAACTAACATACAACCTATCCCCGCTGCATTAAACTGAAAGAACTTTACTAATTCAATCTCAAAGTAACAAACATATGGAAAAGGAGACAGAATTTTAGAGACACAAATACTCGGAACTTCCTTTTGTACTCATCTTCCTTGAAAATAATACATTACTGATATAACTCAGAATATGACAAATTTTGTCATTCAATATCCATTATATTCTCAGAGTACAAAATTGAGACAACATACAATTGACATAAAAGATTAGACCGACTGTAATAGCATAAGCACTAAAAATAACAGAACTCAGACCCTCACTCTACATCTTGGAAATGCTTTTATAAGCAAGGATTGCAACAAGCTTTAGATGGGAGGACACTTGTCAAAATTTGATTCAAAAACAAATACAAAGATATTTTAGATACTTTCTTTTCACAGTCATTCTTTGTACTTGACAAAATTGGGGAAGCAGTTCCAAAACTAGCAGATGGCGACTTTCTTCAGGTGTCTCCAGGATGAGCATGTCTACACTTTAACAACCTGTCACTGTCATTGTCATTTCTTTGTTTTGTCCCTTCTGCCATCCAGCTGTGATTTCTAACTGCTTCCTATGCGCAAGGCTTTAATCTCTCCAACTGCCTCCCACATGTAGATCTCCCTCTTAGTTGGCCATTCAGTGCCTCTAACTCCATCCAAGTCGTTAACTGCCTTGCTCCACCTAGCATCTGTTATGACCCTTGATTTAGCTGCAAACCGGTTTAAGTCTGTTTCTACCTTAAACAGGGAATCAATTAAATTCTTGAAAGGAAAATCACTTTCATCTTCACGAATAGTTGCTATTCCTCCTTGAGTTAGTATTGAATCAAAGCAATCTGACTACTCCTACCAATCCTTCAATTTATTATCACCATCCAAAATTGGTGGGATGCATGGTTCAATCCCTCCTAACAAAATCTTCATTTTGTTTTGTATTATTTGTAGCTTACCAATAAAGAAACCAATTAGTTCTTTTACTACTGCTAGGCCTTCCTAAACTGTGAAAATTTTGTTAGGTAAGTCTAGCTTCTTTGCCATCAACAAAATTAGTCTTTCCAAAACTAAATATATGGCCCCCATCGATTGAAAATAGGTGATAGCCATGATAGTGCTTCATTGCATACATGCTCAGCACTCTATAAAGAAATAAAAAGGCTACGTGCCTGCTGAGATATCTTCTTCAGAGTATCTACTCTATGGCCTATCATACCTCTCAAAACATTTGTCCTCACCTCACCACCTTGTTGTGGAGTTTGAGCATCTATGCTCATTCTTCGCGGCTCAACATCATCTTGCACCTGTTCTATGGTCTACGTTGACATTTCTTGCATGACCCTGGCTGGTTACTCACAACTAGTTTGTGCTCTGCTCTGCTCTGCACTATTAAATTTCTCCTTTAAGGATGCAACCTCAGCCTCTAGCTCTTTAGCCCTTCCTTCCAGCTCATTTTTTTTGGCTATAAACATAGCTTTTTCTGAGCTCTTCTTCATATAGCTTCTTGATATCAATGTAATCATGGAAGGTTCTAACCAGTTTTGTTTCTATCTCTTCCACTTTGGCCTCATTCATAAATGAGAAGTGTTTCATGGCCTTTGAAATTTCTGACCTAGAAGTGCTCTACATGGTCCAGACTATCATATTTCCTTGAGCAGTATTATGTACATCCATCAGTGTTGGTTTGTTTGTTTCAAGAGCCATGCTCCATACTACTAAGGATTTGGAATCAATATCGAAGCTTGATCCCCTCTGAAGACCATCAGCACCAAATGCCTCATAAGAGATTGAATTTTCTTGTTTTCTAATCTGATCAAGCATAAAAGCTTGCTCCAGATCCCAGCGGGGCACTAGAAGCATTCCACTTCTCTGAACAAGGTCCCTTGCCTCTACAGGAGTCATCTCCTCACTCTTTGGGTCATAGGCATGTAATTTTTCAACCAGTTCTTGGATCTTTTCTTCTAATTCTCCTGGTTTGAGTTTCAACACCAATTCACTCTGCTTTACTTTGTATATCAAGCTTTTGAATTTTGCAGATTTGAGGAACTCATCATCCTCCATGAATTGTTGTGCTTGGATGATCCTATCATCCAGCCTAGCTGCTGCTAGTTCCAAGTCAGTCAGAGAATTCTCTGTCACATTCGCTCTATCATGTAGATAGTTCTGCCTTAAATCAGCAAAATATTGATTCTTCACAAGCATTAATTGAAGTGTCCTTTGTTTTACCATTTCAGGTATCTGGATCACTTTTTGTCTCTTGTTGCCCTTGGAAACCCGTGACACCTCTGCAGGCTCCTCAACCTCCAAGACAATATTTGGCTCAAGGGAGTCAGAATTCAATCTTCCCTCTTCACCTATTGGTTCTACAAGCATCTGTGCCATGATTTCATTGTAATCATCCACCATCTTCCTCAGTCTGCATGGATATGGAACATCTAGGTAAAAACCCTTAAAGCTTCGGTCTGCTTTCTTCAACTCATTCTCTACCCTTAAGACATCTTCAAATTTTATCAATTTGTCTATAGCTTCCCCTTCAGCTACAAGGTTTCTAATCAAATCTTCATCGGGTGACTCCTTAGTGTTGGGCAACACATAACCCCTAATCTCCTTCGTAGTGTTTCTCATAAAGCCCTCTAGGTCATACATTCTGAATGAGGTAGTGGATAGATTATAATGGCAAAGGAAGGCATGAATCTGATCTAAGGATTCTTTTCCAATTAAGAAGTCCCCTATCCTGAAACATCTACACAACAATGTGCCCTTATGCACTTTTGGCCCTAAATATTCCCTGTTTACTATGAATAATTGCCACATGAATTCAATGATGGTAAGTTTGGGAGGGATATACTTTGGCAATATATGTGGTGGCTGGGGACATGCATAGACTCTCATAAGGGAAAAGGTTTGAAACAAAACTATGTCACCCCAATCATGATCTAGCCTCTTCTATTCAAGCAATAGGGTTGTTCTCAATAAACTTTTTAAGATCTTAGGGGCCCTAAAGAAACTAGGCTCTAGCATTTTCATTATTACTGAGCTAAAATCATTAAAAATGAGATGGAATCAGAATAATGATAAAACCTGTCCCATACCCATATTTGTAGTTGCACTAGCAGCTCTCCATTTGCATCAGATGTTTGGTCTATGAAATCTGGACTGATATATCCCACATTCTTGTATAAAATTAGATGCATCAGCAACGAATAATGGTGGAACCTAAAATTCCCCAATTTTCCTTCATGTGCTAATCCAATTTGTTCTTGCATCTTCTCAATAATATAGACCACATAATCATATTCTATATTGTGGAAAGCATCTTGCACATCTCGAGCTATAATGTAGATTGACCCATACACCATATCAAACCCATCACTCCCCCCCACCTTGTGGACACCATATACAGTCTTTTGAAAGTATTTTTGAATTTTCCCACAGGCATCATCTTATCCACTTTCTTCGGATAATCCCCCACTTTCTTGAGGTCCATAGGGATGTACGCATCACAGCCTTCCCAATGTAGGCATTTGTATTCCTCTCAAACTTCCCTTGAACTTCATCTATATCCAATGGGACACTCATTTGACCCTCCAATCCAAAGGCTTCATTGAAAGAAGCATGATCCAACGTAAATAGAATGCTCACATCATGCCTGTGGAATGATTTGGTTTCTGAATTGTAAGACTTGATTAGGGCCTTCACCAAATCAACATCTACAAACACTTCTAGGAACAGAAGCTTTGCCAACATCTTACTCCATGGGTTGCAAATAGGGATCTTTTCAAACCTATTATTGTAGAAATGTCTGAAAAGCTCATACCCATTGACACGAGGGCAAATTGCATCCCTGCAGAATGCATATGGGTCTCTGAAGTCGTGATCATTTGCAAATATGGCATTTGATGAATCTGGGAATATCTTCATCCATTGGTCTACAAATTTGTTCGGCTTTCTCTGCCAAGTCTTTCCTCCCTTAGAGGTTGATGTTTCTGCAATCTCCATGTCCTTAGCTTGAATCTCCTCTACCTCTTTATCAGACATTCTAACTACAAACAAGATTCTGGAAGTTTTGCAACCGAAAACTAGAAACTCTACAACTTGTCTGAAAGCTCTGCAAATTCTTGAACTCTCCATGCTTTGTGAATGGTATCTTATTTCAGTATGGAAAATGTCCTTTTATGCTATGTGTACTTCATCAACTCTTTCGCTGCATTGATTTTCTGCATGCACGAGTTTTAATTCTCAGTTTTTGTCACCTCATGGAGCATCGACTTAACTATCCAGCTTAGCACTTTCTTGTACTTTCTTCAATTTCCATTGGTTGAAAACTTCCTGTCGTTTTCTAGCTCAGAGAAAGCAAAAAACACTTTTTATGTCGTAATTAGGGTCTTTTGATCTTACACTTCATTTTGAAATTCAAACCCTTTGTATCCTCGTAAACAAGAAAATTGACCTTTACAATCTTACAATCAACCTGTATCGTATCAACAAAGAACCTTTTTATACCTCTTACGACCTTACGCCTATCAACTTATCGTAAGATTGGAAGCACTAAGTGTAATGTCTTCTTCAAGACCGCAAACTTACACCAGGCAGATTACAAACCCTTTTGTAGCATCGGCAATATACATTTGAACCTTTACAATTTTACGCTTACAATTACTCGTAAAATTAGAGCTTACCTTTTACTACTTTACGATCTCGCGATCATAGCCATCTAAACCTTCATCATAACTTCGAGAGCTTTCTTTTAACTGTTGCCTTCACCTTCCAACCATACGCTAACTGTTATCTTCATCTATTGTAACCTCGGAAGCTCTAACGATCACTTTCCTTTAATCCTTACGACCATACGCTTAACCTTGTTTCGTAGCCTCGTAAACCTTCATGTCTTGTCTTCACGATCTTAAGATCTTCTATCTTCGTATCTTGGGGGAACTTTATTTACATGTGTTGAATTCCCTTATGCTTATGCGCTTGGCCCCACTTCATAAGATCATAACGTTATACAACCTTAATAATTTATACCTTATGATCTCCCGCTTCTCCTACTTTGTGTATGGTCGGAACCCCACTCAAAAGCCTTTACGCTTCTACATTGCTCCATCTATCATAAGATTGTAACCTACTAACCATCATAAAACACTTACGATGATACGATGCCAGCATGAGCGCAAGATCAAAACCCACATAAAATACTTCCATGATTGCATCGAATATCGTATCATCGAGAGACCCAACAACTAACCTTTACAATCATGCGCTAACCTTTGTTTCGTAACATCAAGAGACTAGAAACCTTAGACTTATGACCCCATGCTAAAAACCTTGAACGTAAGATTGTAACAAAAGAAAAAAAGCTTGAAAATCAAATGCAATTTCCCACTAAACATAAAACCTAGGGTAAAGACTAAAATCTGATTGCGGAACAAGAAAATTTTCCCAATGATAAGGTAAAGGACATAATTCTTAGAACATTTGCAAGATCTTATGCTAGGGCAAAAATTTTGAAATGGGTTAGGGCATAAACCTGCTAGATTAGGGTTTTTATTGGAAACTTGACAATAATATATGAAAAACCCTAATTGCACAACATACTTCAAGACATTTTACACTATATTTTTAGGATTTTAGCACAGTGAAAATATGGGCTATCACGTGGTGTAATAGATTAGATATGAAATCAAATAAAAGCCATGTTGAGTATTATTCTATTAAAGAATGTATTAATGATAGACAAAATCAACTTTCAATTAAATTAAAAGCTTTTGTCTGTTTTAGGAAGCATATCAATGACATATCAAATAAATCTAGGTTTCCCAGGTTCATTAGATAGAATATTTCATCCTAGAATCCCATTACAACTGCTCATGTGTCAAGCTCCCCGTGGTCATAGAAATTCAGCAATACATGTGGTGATGGATCCATGGGATAGTATCCTTTGCCAAAGACCATTTTATCATGTTAAACCCTTTACTCTCGCTCTTGACATAGAGAGTCCTTTACCTGGAATACACCTAAAACTCGTGGCTCATGAATGTTATGATGCACATCGAACAGAGCACGTTGCTTCTTCCCAGAATTGTTTAGGCAAGCACAGTTCGCCTAGGACTTTCTACTCAGGGCATGATTAGATCCCAAATTGAACTTTGTATGCAGATTTACCTAAACCCTCTTTTGCTACCAATTATGATGTAGAGAAGAACCTGGTTTTTCCATTGCCTCCATTCTCTTGGTTTTCATTTTAAGACGAGATTGTTTCATACGAATGTTCAATTACCCGCACACAATAATTTCTCTGGTGCTTTAACTGTTTTCTTGCCTCCCTTTAAATCCTTTTAGCGCTCCTGATTAATCGCATCCTTTCTTTCTTTCTAATTTATTAAAATTTATCAACCAATGAGAAGCCATGCTAAAGTATATAGGTTCGAGTTAGTGGTTAGAGATGGTCCTCACTACACAAAAAACCCATGCTTAAACCCCAACGCACTAAGTGCAATTGGGTGAGAGCGTACTGAATTCAGAAATTTGAACCAAAGAATATTTCAATAAAAGGAAAATAGGCTTGTGCTGTCCATTGATGGATACTAATAAATTGATCGCAACATTCAAGATAGATAACATAAACTACGAAAGGTAGCATATACGAATATTATGCTACACATCGTGCGAGTGGATTTATAAAGCTTGGTATACTCCCAAGCTTGATCGGGAAATTGAGGATGATCCCCACAGAAAATAAATTGTCAACATATTAGTAAAGTGAAAAAGTGCTTCTGCTGGAATGTCATAAGCCAACTTAGCAGCTAGGCTGTAACGTTCAAAAATCATCTTCAGTCCTTGGCATTGCATTAATGTTTCTCTACAGAAATGGACAGGCATGAAATATTGCAACATTCTTCTGTGATGAAACGCGTGATATAACTAGGTTCGAATCCTCTGGGTTTCTCTAGGGACCCAGCAGCGGAGAAAGGATTAAAACCAATGCCCATAAGTTATTTTCACCCATATATTGTAAATTCATGGAGAGTTTATTTCACGTAGAAGCTTATTGCCATGCTCCTGTCAGATCAAAAAAAATGTCGAAACGTAGACCCAATAGCATTTTTCCTGCTTTGTTCTTGGGATCTGGTAATGGCTGGAAACCTCAACTCGACCAGCCACAGTTTGTGAAATTGCATTGTATTTAAGATTACTATATGGAGCGTATATCAAACAATCCAGTTCTGATTTAAATGGCGTGTAGGTGCATGCATAAACAATACAGGTTTCAAAATTTCCGTGTTTGAGACATAAAATTTTAAGAAACGTAGTCAAGAGGCAATTTTCAAAGCAATTGTTCAAATGACTGGTAATTTTGACGGGCCAATATAAACGGGAATTAACACTAATTTTACCTGTTAGAGATTTAAAACTAGGTTTCAGTTCCATCCGATGAGAAAAATCCCAGACTCGCAGAAGGCGTATAGTGCACGAGGTCACTTCTGCGCTTAAAAACGTTCACTTCGTAAAAAAAAAAAATAGATTGTCTAAGGACTCGACACTCGTGGCAAACTTCAGATCGACAGGTGCAAATTCTTCGAAGTTGGATTTGCGAATAAATCTAGCCATGTTTGTTTAGGTCGATTTAATTTAGTATTTCCTGCAGGAATATTAGTTCCTGGAGGAATACTTACGCATTCCTTAAATACATAAAAGTTTAATTTCTTTAACTAATAAGATTTAATAATTAATTTATTGCTAAAGTTTGTTAGTTTATTATTTTTAAACATTTTTCAGATTAGAAAATATCAAATTATCTGAACTTTTACTGGTCAGCACCAGAAAAGGCAATGAGAAAATTCTATTTTTCAAATCAAAATTGGAAAAAAAATATAAAAGTCTTATAATTGCTTTACACCTTTCCCATTAAATGTCACATTAATGAAGAACTTTATGTGGAGAATTCTCTCATTTTTTAAATCATTTTTCTTGTCCACAGCCATTACCAATCACCATGCCTCTCTTTGCCTATCTCAGTTGTTTTATGTATAATAGGCATTCTTGCCATTTATCATTTTGCATGCAAAAAAAAATTCATTCTATTATAGTTTCTAAAGTTTGTAGCGTTCAACTGGGCTTCCTGATATTTTCTTAAGTGGTAACCATGACAACTTGCTAAAAAGCAAATCAAATGTCTAAAATTGATGTGAGTTACGCTTATGGTGTGAAAGGTTTGAAGGCAAAGAAAGAGCACCCAATTGGTATGTCATTTTGAAGCTGAAGTTGGATAATCTTACATATTCATTTTATTAAATCCCATATTACCTTTCTACACTTACAAAGCTTTCTGATAATGTTATTTTTCTGGTTAAATAGGTTACAGAGTTTTTTAATGCACACTTTTTTGTTTGCGCTTGGTGCTTCTTTTCTAACACTCTACTACTTAGATTGTTCTCATGCTAAATTCTATGTGGACATCATTGTAATCCCATCGTACATGAAAATTGGAGAAAAATAATTGCAAAAAGTATTAAAATTATTTACAAATTCCTTATAAACATTCGGCATATTATCGAATTACAACTCAAAACATCCAGTGCACAGATGACAAATGCTTGAAAATTTTATCAATATTCAGAAGTTTCTCAAAGAAAAACTTTGCAAGCCTATAAATATATTTTTCATGGGGGCAAATGTTCTTTAGTGTTCTCTAAAAGACAATGATAATTGAAAGAACAAAGAAAAATCTATATTGTTCTTCAGATGTTTGGCTCTATAGAGTAACATATTCGGAAACTTGTGTCTTCAATGTTTCTACATTCTAATTGAAAGTCTTGAACATGGAATTGAAATTGGCAACATCTTTTCTTGCCTTTCATAAATTTCAACTTGTACCAATCTTGCCTCAATGCATATTTTGATAGCGTTAATGTTTTTTTTCTTTGACGATACCATTACTTTTTTCCACAAATGACACTTCATTAATTATCTACAACATACTCGATCAAAGCTCAAGATCCCATATAGATAGTTGGTCGATTGTCACCATATGCACATATGTTACTACCTAATTCAAGCAAAATTTGCATTGGATCCATTGGCTCTCGCTCTAGTTCTCTACTCTCCAAAAGCACCAAGTTTGCTCACACACAAATACATGGAGTAGTTTCACCCCTACTATACAGAGATCCATAATAAATGTTTGGTGCTCACTCAATGTCACACCCCTCTTTGTTGTTGCCTATCCTGATTCCCTCGTTGGCTGGGGAAGGCACAGTAGGCTTGAAAATAAGATATGGTTCATGAATCCAACCTCACAAATTTGTAATTAGGAAGCTTCCATTTACCCAACTAAAAATGTTTTCTAATTTCAAAAAAGACTCCAATAATTAGGAAACTTCCATTTACCTAGTTAAAAATATTTTCTATTATTTCAAAAAAAATCTACTACTGCGCCAAAGAAAGTTTGTTACATAAATTTCATGGTTAGGATTTGATGATCATTCCCTGAATCAGACATCAATAGAGGATGAGTCATGAATCTTTTCTATCTGCAATTTTAGCCTATCTATTCAAATGCCTGCCCATAATTGTAAAACCAGGAGACTGTTTGATCTCTAGAGGAATTGATTTTTCTTGATTGCTCCCTTGCTCTACGACAAATAATAGTTTATGTTGAGTGTCGAACTAGTGTTTGGTTACCAAGGCATTTTAAACAGATTTACATTTAGCATTGATTTTTAGCTAGGGTTATGCATGCTTACTTTCAGTTCAATTTTTTCCTAATTCCAAACCCTGGAATGTTTACCAATACAAAATTATGTACAAATTGCAGGTATGTAGATAGGCCTGCAATATGGACACATAAGCAAGATGACACTTGTAAGTCCATTGTCAAAGTTGTACATGACAAAGGGGACATTTTCTTACCTCAAATTTGACATACCAGAAGATCTTCTCATGCAAGTCAGTATTTCCATGATTTCCCCTATTTTTTGAAATTTGGTTGAATCTCATGCAAAATACATAGACGATATATGTAAAAATATGTATTGGGTGCAATGTAGATTATCAATAGAAAATTTGGGCTCTTTAGTGAAAATCATGGCTTTTTGGAAAAAATATGGACTGTTACATGCTTGATTATTTAAAACACTTGCAGGTGACAACCCCTCTACAAATTCTTATGTAGGCCTTCTCAAGACTTTGGAAGCCTAAGAAATAAAGAAAAACAAAACACCCATAACACTTGACTTCTCCAAAATCTTGTCAAACAGTTCATGTGCTTTGTCTACACTTCCTACATTGTATACATGTTTACTAGATCACTCGTAACTACAACATTATTTTAAAATTCTCTCCTCCTTATGCTTTGATGGATATCTACGACTCTGTATTGCTCTTGCATGAGGTCAAATATTTTACTTGTACTGTCCAATATTTTGTACTTGACAAACAAAGCCAAATGTTATTGTCTGCATTAAACAATAGTTATGATTTATAAAACCCCATACTGAGTCTAGCAAAACTGAAACTAAGTGCAAAAGAAGATCTATTATTCATGAAACTTGACATGCAATGTGTATTAGAACCTAGAACTTAGAGTAGGTAAACAACATCAACACATTCTCAAACAAGAACATGAAACAATAATAGATGGCATAATGTATTGGTCAATGCATGGCATGCATATCATGTGGTGAGTAGACTTCTCAAGGCATGTTAGCTGTAAGCAAAAAAGAAGGGCACAACTAGCAAAGTTATGTAGAATTTTTCAATGCTTGAAAATTATTACTATTAATTCTTTCAACTAATAGATTAATTTAAATATTGTAGTTGGAAATTTGTGTTTCTGAAGGCCTAGGGAGCAAAGATTGGCATGTACATGATACATACAGCAACATTTTAAACACAATTGAAAAAAAAAAAATTTAAAATTCTAACTTATGATTTCATAATGTCTGTTCTACATTGTATAATCATAAAAAATAGAAACTCTTGACTTAGGGAAGAAAGAAATTGGAGCTACACCTAAGGTTACCTATGTGATTAACATTGACAATAATTGAAAATTTTAAAGAGCTCAATATAATTGTAAAATAATAAGATTTCTATACATAAAGTTAATAAACTTTAAATAATTTAATTTTAATAATATTACAATTTAATAAATTTTAATATAAGACAACACTATAATTTCCCTCTTCTCTTTGTCTATCTTTACCTCCTTCTCTACATCTTTATTTATTTACTTCTCTATCCATTTTATCCCTACTTCCTTCGAGGGTTGCCTTCATCTCCATTTCTATTTAATATCACATTTTAGCAGTAACATTGATGCTTTGTGTCCCTTGTTATTTGGGCCCTGACCATTAGAATTTGTTAGTTTTTTGTTTGGCTATGAAGTTTATAGCGATCTTTTTTGGGTTATAATATAATCAGATGAGTGCTCATGTGGATATAGGTTGTTGGTTACATGTATAAATATATTTTATTTTATTTTAATATTTAATATTATACAATTATTATTAGTTAAATAATGATAAATAAATAAAGGATGGTTTGGAATAAATGAGGAGATTTATGATCAAAATATAATAGTGTAAAGTGAATAGTTAAATATAAATATACAATGTTTAATCTTTGAGAATTTGATTTTTTTGAATGATAATATAATGGAAAAATATTGGTGATAGACAATTATTTTATGTCTTCATGCAATTGTTTAGATTGTTCTTGTGGTAATTTTTATTTATGGGAAAGAAGACATATATGCATTATTGCTAAAATATTTGCATCACATGTAATATATAAGCATAGGCAATTTAGAACATATAGGAATTTACAAAAAATATTTACATTATATCTATAATGTATGTGATTATAAAACAACATTTATATGAAATAGAAGAGATCGATATTTGCACCTCCCTATTTAGAATATTTGCATAATATTGACTAGAAAGACATTTGTATGACATTGGCAACAATATTTACTTCATGTAGATATAGTATGTGTTTAAAGAATAATGGTTACAACATTTATTTCATGTACAACATATGGGCATTTCCAAAGTTAATACATGCTCTTGGTTGAAGACCTTGTTACTTAAGATGACAATAATAAGAGTGCAAGAGAAACTTTTGTGGAAGAAACAATATAATGATTGATTAAAGAATGTTGATAACTCAAATCTAAAGGTGTGTCTATGTATCATTTGTTGATTACAGAGTAATGATTTAATTAATTTCATGAAATAGGATTATAGACATTTGTAATCATTGTACATCCACTACAAATTATGAATGGTTAATGCTATAAATTTATAGATTTAGATCTTATGTTGAAGTTGATAAAAGCTCAACCCCATAGCTCCCAAGAATGGCCTACATGCAAACACCTATCACAGAAAGAGAGAAGCAAAAGCTATGGAGGCTAGAATTCACATATCCATAGAGGAGACATTCTTGATGAGCAAAAAGAGAAATTTGTATTAATCAAAAGTGAATGAATTGATAAAAATTACAAAGAGAGATCAATCCTTATAAAAGGAGACCCAAAACCCTAAAAGGTAAAACCTAGGTTGCATGATAATAATTAATAAAAGAATTAATTATTATATCCCTAAAGTTTAGCTTAAGTAAAATAGACTTAATAAGAAAATATCTAATTACTCTAACACCCCCCTTAAGATAAACTTAGAGAGTAGCTAAAAACCTAGAAACTACTAATGAAAGTAGATTTGGGTCTGGGCAACAAGGCCTATGAGGTACCCAAGCACAACCAAATCTCTGTATAGAGAGAAATAGAGAAAAACACATGGGAAAAACCCTACTCCAAAAAGAGATGGAAAAAATGCTTAAAGAATTTTTGAAGGACTGAAGAAGCCTCCAAACTAGAGAATATCTCAAAAGATAGGAACAAAAGATTATCATAAAGAACACTGTTGAAGCATGTAGAAGTTGCAAAGCTTTCTTGAAAAGTAACTAATGATCTTAAGAACCTACACTGAAATAGAACTTGACCAGGTAAAAAAAACTATAATATGTATGAGTGCTCTTAGAAGACACTACTCAAATCAGGAGGCACACAAAGGCAAACAACTGAACTCGAAGACACTAATGGCATAAAACACCGAAGCTTGAAGAGATGATTAGTTGAACATGGAAGGTTGTAACCAAAGTAAGAATAAAAAGAACAATGTCTATATGGTAAATGATCCATCTCACCGAAATGCATAGGTACCCAACCACTGCATTCACTCGGTACATAAGAACAAATATTGAATACATATTTCACTTCATCAAACCAAGGAAGCATAAGAACTAAAAGAAGAACCCCCCTAATGTACATACAAGGGTGAGGTAACAGACAACTAGAAAAAGTGGGCCAAAAGTTAGCATGTCAAGGAACCATGATCAAGATGACAGAGTTGATTAATCTCAGACACTTCATGAGGCTAATGTCATAGAAGGTAAACTCACTAGACAAGGGAAGATAGAAAACAAAGGCAAAACATCAACCCTCCATGGTAATTTAATCAAAGTAGTGTGTGTATAATAAGGCACAAGAAATAGTGAATGTCAAGAATATAATAATTTGCATCAATGTCCTCAAATGACACTACTCAAATTAGAAAGCAAAACAAGGCAAAATAACTAAAACAAAAATACAGATGCAATATGGCACTTTATCTCAGTATGTTTCCAAAAATGCACACAAGTAATATCCACAAATAAGATAAGAGACATTAGGTTGATACAATAGAAAGTAAAACCCATGGCGAATCATTTGAAGTAACAAAATTGATCCCCAGATTTGAAGCAACCAAGATATCTACCAAAATACAATAAACTAAATAAAATGTGGCTAGAGTAGAATCTAGAAAAACAACTAGCATCACTGGAGAGATCTCTGAAAGACCTTTCCAATTATATAAAGAATTCCCAAATCGGAGATTAGATGCTCAAGACATGTCTCCTAGAGTGCAAAAATAAACTCCTAACTTTAACAACAACAAAAGTCATCAAAAAAACATCAAAACTAAAAATCACTTGTACCATAGTGACAAGTTCAAAACTAGCTTTCTGGTGATATCACATTTTAGGAAAACAATATTTGAATGCCCAAGATATGAGCAAAAAGCTAAAGGTAGGTCTAAACTAAGCTAGGAGGGCAAACAAGTTATGTTGATGTAGCATTGACATCAGCAAGTGACAAGCCCAAATTTGATAATTAAATGATTGTTGAGGCAAAAAAATGCATGAAAAATGACCCCTACCAGAAGAAAAAAAATTGGTTGTCAAAAACAATACAGAGATGCCAAAAAAATGGGGGTTAGAGCTACAAAAATAATTATGGTGGCCTAAATAACATGTGTGAAAAACAAATCTAGTGCTGGAAATAAAGTCAATGGTAAACACAATACAAAGAAATGACATCATTCATGGCATAAAAGTGGCCCAAAAAACTATTAGTCAATGGTAAGAACTTCATCAGTGAATGGGCATAAACCGTCATTGATCTCCCTGAAATGCCTTGGAAAAAAGCATAGTGCAATCGACAAAACCAAGGACATAAAGTCCTTTTGCACCAAAAACCTAAAATAAGGGCCACATTGAGATGTATCATGCCCTACACAAACCTAGACGGTAGGACCACACAAAATGGGTGTAAAGGTCAAAAACTATTGCATAGGAGCTAGATAATGAGAAGACCGACGATGATACAGGTGGGTCGAAATGGGGATCTCCAAAAAATTGCTCTTGATTTGGATCATGTTACGGGATGCCCAATCCATGGAATGGGCATTGATAGGGCCAAACAACCATGCATACTCCAAAATATATATACTCCCACATTCACAAAAAATATGCCACTCAAGAGAAAAAGTTAGTGTGGAAGCTAAGATGGTTTTTTTTTTTTTTAACTTCAAAACTGCCTCAAATATGGCAAAAACCATTGTTCAATAGTCAAACTCACTTTGTAAAAACTATCGTGCATACACAACTGCCAAAAAAATTGGGGGTAAACCACCTTCATTTCCAGAGAAACCACTAACGGGTCCAATACCACCTGAGAAAGGTGCAAAACTAGAGTGGTCAAACCTAAAATCATTGTTCAAAAAAACTAGAGCCTTAATTGTAGCACATGGCGATTGAGATAAGGGCGATGAGGCGCAAAAACAAATACGACGATGTGGGTGTTGATTGATGGTTGGCCCACCCTCCATGCAAATGGGAGCTGCCCAAGGTCAAAATAAAGCATGGGTGTCGAAAAAATTGAGGCGTGGAAATATGCAAGGGTCTGACAAGATGTGGAACATCCTCCAAAAAGCACCCAAGGACATGTGCTCTAATAAAAAAAGCACCTTCCCAAAATAATGCACAAAAGAAAGAGACCCTCCTAACTCTAACTACATGTCATATGGGACCTTTCATGCGTAGGTATAGGGCTCGCAGGACTGCGAGTACCCTTGATTTATTTATTTTTAAATCACCTTTTCTTTAAAAAAAAATCGTTTTCAATTGTTTTAAAATTATTGCTTTCTTGCTAATACATTTTTAATAAATAAAATCAAAAAATTGAGACATTTTTTTAAATAAAAAAATATTGTCGCCTCAATTTGTGTGCCCAACTCAAAAGCCTTGGGAGAAAAAAATTGCCACTGATTTCAACAACGTTCAAATAGATAAAAAAAATTATGGAATGTAGATTTTGAGCGCTCTAAGCTTGATGGTGATGTTCATTTGGGCTTAAAGTGTTCTAAAAAATAGGTCCTCCCCATATCCAATACAACACACTTCTAAAAACTAAAACCCTCTAAAAGGGAAAACACAGATCTAAAAACGAAACCTCTCACAAATATAATAAGGGTGTGAAGATTTGGATCTCTAATGCCATGTTGAAGTTGATGAAAGCTCAACCCAGCAACTCCCAAGAATCACCTGCATGTAAATGCATGTTACAAAAAGAGAGAAGCAAAAGTTATGGAGGTTGGAATTCACATTTCTATCAAGGAGACATTCTTGATGAACAAAAAGAGAAATTGCTATTAATCACGAGTGAATGAATCAATCAAAATCACAAAGAGAGATCAATCCTTATAAAAGGAGATCCAAAACCCTAAAATGTAAAACCTAAGTTGCATGATAATAATTAATAAAAGAATTGATTATTATATGCCTAAATTTTAGCTTAAGTAAAATAGAGTTCATTAGACAATATCTAATTGCACTAACATCTTCAAATAACATTATTTGTTTGGGAATGAATATGTGTGTGAGAGTTTTGATCTTGCAAGTTGCAACCACAAACACCCAATAAATCCTTGCATGGTTAGATTCAATCAATAATTGCATAAATAAGCATAAATAACCACATAAATCGATATATCGCCTCCTATTCAACATGAGTATGAGTGCTCTAGTATATTTCAAAGCATTTAATGACTATAGACATGATCAAACTAAAGGATTTAAATGGATAAAAGATAAGTTATATTTTTTATATACAAATAAGATGAATTTAATCTAGATGAGAGATAATAGTGATGCAAACTATGATATTCAGTGAAGAAAATGTGATTTATACACTAGACATGATATACAAATTCATCTAGAATGATAACAATAAGAAAAACTATCTTTAGAGAAAATTCAAAATGATAATGAAAAACAAGGAGAGGAGCTATGGTTTTATTTTGAAAAAGTTGTTATATTTCTTAGGAGTTTGTTGTACAATAGCTTCAACAAATTTTGTTGCCTGGATACCACTAGTCAGATTAAATATTATTTGGTCCAATTTAGGATTGGCAATATCAACCACTCCATCATTAATAACATCTTGGTTCTTGTTCTAGCACCTATTTTTGTTCTTATTTAAGATTGAGTTGTGTTCAATTTCCTTTTGAAGGGAGATTTCACCCTTCTTGATAAGTATATGTTTAATTTTTCAAGTACTTTGTATCATTTTATCAAATGTAGGTGGTCCTTGCAATTAGATATTATAATCTAACTTTGGAACTAGATCATTAATGAATATGTCCATTTTTTAACATTAAGGGATATGTCATGGATATCTAGAAAATATCTTCCTTTGTCAATGAAGGGAAGTAAGAAATGGTTCCCCAATCTTTTATTTAGTATTGCAAAGGTTGATCATTGTCACAGGGTATTCAATGTTGTAGGAGTATTGTTGTAAGAGTAGCTTGATGATTTTGTCAAAAATCTTAATGCTAGTGGATAGTTTAGAAAACCATCTGATAGCTTTACCACTAAGATTTTCAAGAAATGAACGCATCAGATAAGTTTGATCATGTATAAACTTTATACAAGGAATACACAATTATTGTATATGGACTTGAGGATCAAAGTATCCAGTGCATTTACGAAATTTAGGAATCTCAACTCTTGAAATAAATGGGGGCATATATAAATTCTTCTGAAAAGAGAACGAATAGATTGTATCGAGGAAATATTATTAATCTCATATTGGTTTTGACATATGAGTGGCAATATACTTAAGTCATTTACTTAGTTCATGTCAAACAAGTAATGTATGTCGAGCGTAAGTTGCCAAATAGTATATGCTGAGCAAGAGATATATAGTATATGTCGAGTAATTAGTAAGTGTCGAGTCACTCAAGTACCAAGAAGATAGTAAGGACCGAGTCATTCAGATGCCAAGTGATCAATGGATGTCGAGTCATTCAGAGACTGAGTTACAACATTGAAGAGACAGTGGATGTTGAGCATAAAACACTTCAAGTGTTGAGTAATACAGTTTTGACATAGTTGTTTGTAATGGCACAAACTACTATCTAAACCATTTTTTAGTTGACTTAAGGATTCTTTTGTGATCCTAGATGATAAGGACAAATATTTATTGAGGATCCCTATGCAATACATGCAACCAATCAATTGAAGGGATGTTTTTAGCAGCTAGATGGATGAATTACAATTATTAATTCATACCTAACTCTAAGTCACTTAGGTCTTCTTAAGGAGGACAAACCCTAAAAAAATTATGTATGTAGAAGGAGAAAAGAGAGAAGTTTGCATGTGCAAATAGAGCATTCATGGCGGCTAAGGAGTTGTGAATTGAGATACATTATAGAATCCATTATAGGAGAATAGAGGAAATGAATTAGAGAACCAAAGAAATACATTTGATTAGCGAGGATCAAGTACACATTAGGAAAGAGGTGATTTATTATCTAGTAACAAAATGCTAACTACAAAATCATTGCTAATACATTCTAGTAGTTGAATAAGTTAAATCTCTTAACAGAGTAGTCTTAACAGACTGTTGTAATTCCTTTAACAAGGTGCTTACTTCATTATAAGTTAAAGTCCTTTTACTAGGCACACTTCTAACAAGTTGTTGAAATTCTTTAACAAGGTAAGATCTAACAATCTTGTAAGCCTTTAACAGGGTATACCTTTCACAAGGTAGATCATGTTTGATGATCAAACATTGCAGCCTTCATTGGGTACACTTTATTATTGCAGTAGTGAAGATTTGTGGGTGTCATATGCACCCTAGTTTTACCTTCTCATTGGAGGGTTTTTGGGTAACCAAATATCTTGAGTTAATCATGTGTTGAATGTTATTTGCTTTAATATTCTAGATGAATGTGTTTAGCTAGCTATTTCAGTTTACATGCAAATTGTGAGATGGATGTGTGGTGAATGAATTTATGGTTAAAGTTTTGAAGGACTGAATAACCAACCACCCCCCCCCCCAACACACACCCCCACTTTAGAGTCTACTTTCCCTATTGTATTTCCACCAACTGCATCATAGCAAGTTTGTCATTTTCCCTTTCTATTTCTACCATCTGTGTTTGCAAAGCTTCTAGTTGCTTAGTGGTAAGCAATAAAAGGTGTTTCTTCCTCTTTATTGATTATAGTCTCAACATTAAAATTGGTAGAGAGTTTAGCTTCTTCTGTAGCAAGATGAAGGAAATATTTCTCTTTAAATTCCTTCATGGGGATTATCATCATCTTATGAAAGTCTCTATCATTTCTAAATTTGTTAATATCTTCCTGTTTAGGTTCAAAATCATTGGATGAGCTATTAGTTTTGTTTACAGTGTTATAATCTCTAGAGTGATGTATAGAGACCTCAATTTCTTGTCTTTATTTTGACATCTTTAGAGATGTTGTGATTTCTTGATTAGTACTTGTGTTTTGATTAAAACCAAAAGGGTGTTTAGGTTATGATGGTTGATCAAGGATTGAAGGTTCTTTCTATTCTTGAAATAGGGGGTTTAATTCTCTTGTGTAGTTGCAAAACCAACTTCTCTTTGTATAAGGTTGTCTTATAGTGACATATGTTCTTCACTAGATCAATATTTAGATTTAGTGTTTTCCCTTTCCTATATTTATCTCTAGAGTACTTTTGAGTTATTAGATTCTGAATAAGCATTAAAGATTTATATCATTGAAAGCTGAAAGTGATAAGATTTGAAGATTAAATTTAGGAGATGCATCTTATATTGTCTCAAAAGTTTGATTGTAAATAGAGTAGGTATGATATTAAACTAGTCACAAGATGTCAAAGTGGTGATTAAATAGCCTGAATAATGGCACTCACGATGCAAGTTTGAACAATAAAGTTCATAAAAGGTGATTTAATAGACACTATGAAATTTCTTTCACATATTAGGAGTAATTTTTTTTTAAATGAGTGAGTAAGATAGCGAATGGTAAATACAAATTGACCATCATATGCAGTCTGGTGATATGACTAAAAAAAGAAAGTGATAAAGGTCCAAATTACAACAGATTTTGATATAATAAGATCTTTGGAATCAAAAGTTGTAATAGGTTTGTATGACAAAGTGCAATCTCATAGGAAAAAATATAGGTTGTATAAGATAAAATACCAATCCCAGATGACAAACTACAAGTTTTGACAAAAAAAATGTAATAATGTTGGTATTATTTTGACATATGCTTGTATGATAGTTTTAATATTCTCAAACAATATTTAAACATTCCCATATGATAATTTGCATTCAACAGATCTAAAAATTCTTGGTCATTTGAGCCATAAATATGGTGCAAATGATAAACTAGCAAATCTAGGGGTTTTGACTCAAATTCTAATAAGTTTTTTACTATTTCAACTTCATTAATTCATTTACAAAGTTTTGACATTTTTTTAGATTACAAAACAAGCATCAAGTGTCATAGACGATAATCCTAATCAATCTCACAAGGGACAAAGCAACCTTGCAAGACAAAAGCATATGCAAGATCTAATTTTGATATGATTTTGAAAGCATAAGAATGTCATATTATAATAGCTATTTTGACCCAAATAATTTTCATAGGATATAGCACAATGAAGATAATTCATCACTCTCTACCTTAGGAATTGATTGAGTATATAAAACCTTTTCCCATAACTTGGATATCAAGTCAACTCGCATTGTCGTGTCACCCCCTAAAGGGCACCTATATTTTTTCCTTCTTTGAGAGTTGAATGAGATATGATAAAGAGGGGACTACACAATGGTCCCAATGCCACATTGTCCACCTCCAAATGCTGAAGAAGATACTTATAATGTCTTTAGGAGATAATATTCCCCCTCCTTGCACAAAGATTGGGAATAATTTATGAGGTGATATCATTAGGCCTCTAGCTAAAGGGTGTTTGACAAGGGTTCCATTTGCAATTATACTATGTCATCCTGCAAGCAGAATTAAGGCCTCTCATCACTACAAGTACTCAATATAGTGTAGTCTTGGAAGAAATATTGAGACCTCTCGACCCTACACATGTATAGGTCTATTCTACTATTGTCTCATAAATAGGATTAAGACACGAAGAGTGCCCTAGGAGTACCAAAGTGATGCTAGCCCAATAAACAAGATTAAGGTTGCAAAGCCCTATGTAAGCATTGGAGTAAACATGATAGAATAACTATGTCATTTATTTTTTAAGTCTCAAAAGGAAGTATTTGATTATAATATATTTGAATGGCTAGGTTCATATGTTCCCACTTGAGTCATTCCCATGAGATTTTTCCCTCAATGGTAGTCTCGCTATGGATACAAAATAAGACAAGAAAAGTTTCAAGGACCTGGATTTCTAATTATCTATACAAACATGACCATACTCTCTCACCTTTAGCTTCTTCAAAACACACCAATAAGATTTTGATCATTTTTTTGTAATGTCCCACTTGTGAATCCTTAGAACACAAGGATAAAACATGCATTGAATAATTGTTTTCTCAATCACAAGTTTCCTCACTACAAGATGGAGTAACCAAGTGCATAATTAAACATCTAAAAAAAACAATAAAATAGAGAACACAAAATAACTCACATGTTCACCCACATAAGTGGAAGTCTTTCTAACACTTTCAAGGATTTCCAAGAACTAAATCATACCCTTAGAACAAGAACACACTTTCATGACAATACTCAAAGGAAATCCAAATAACATCCACAAACCCTAAGAGGGAGATACTAATCTCTATATCCCAAGCACAAAGTTATTTTTAATCCCAAAATAAATATTCCTAGTATGGTTAAACATGCATGTTCATTTCCAACTAACCATAACACATTCAAAATAGTGAGTGACAACTCTCAAATGGTCATGCACAAGACAAGGGCTCAAGTTTATAATCATTCATCCACTGGACATCATGTTCAATCCTAAAATTTGGCTAAGTTTGAAATTTCCCAAAAAAACTCCTAGAAAGCTAAAACTACTCTCAAACATCTTGAAACTATATATATATATATATATATATATATATATACATAAAGTATAAGAATTATACTTAAATAGTATTAATTCTTGCCCTTGGCAGGTAACTAATGGAATCATTAGATTCCATGGTATTAGTTGGGTGCGCAATATTTTCCAAAAATTTCAAGATATTCTAATGTTTTCTACGCTTCTTTTAATACAATCTTTTTCAAAAATTATTATTATTATTATTATATATATATATATATAATCCTATTGGCCCTTGAAGAAAAAGGCAATGAAATAAATCACTTTTGTTAAAAAAAAATCAGGAAATTTGTTATTACGTTATTGTTGTCACATTTAATAGTATCATTAATAATAATGATGATGTAAATTAATGTTATTAAATGAGGCTTTTTCCTTGATATATTCATACATTATTTCTGTATTTCTTGTCGTAAGCCTCAAATTAAATAGAGACTTGTGCGTCGAAATTGTTTGTGAACAAAGTATGCAACATAGTTAAACTTCCTTCTCCAATCTCAAATTTTCATTTGCTGCCCAATTTTGTCTATGTTTGTTATTGTTGTGTGAAGATTTTGGAATTTTTTTTTCGCTCAATTGGAGGCAAAATTTCTATCAGGGGTAAAGTTTATTAGTGGGTTTATTCTTTCTCTGGGTTTTATTCACAAAATGTAGAATATAATCATGTTTTCAAGCTTTCAACTACACCCATTTGAATTTTCTGTGGTTTTCAATCGCCTTGTTCTTCTTCCACTAGATTTGTTTGAGCCTTTAAAACTCTCTGTTCTATAACTACTTCATAGGGTTTATGCTTAGTATGTTGCATTTCATATTGTTCTTTTCTTTAAAAATCATATGACTCTTTACCAATATTACAGTCTCATTTATGATAAAAAGGGATTTCTCTTAATAAAATTTGACAACTCTTGATTTGAACAATGTTCTCTTCCATTTTTTGCATCTCTTATATTATATTCAGAAAGTTAAAATGCCATATTTCAAAATTGTCAAGTTCCAAAGTTTTGAGTTTTTGTTTGTCATCTGTAATTTTGAGACTCTATATGAACCAACATGTTGTATATTTTATAGGTGAAAAGGCCATAGACAATACTAATAACAAAGTAGAGGGAACATTGGACAATGAAAAAAATGTCTGAAGCTTTTGGAGCCACTCAAACTGTACAAATGAAATTGGCATTCAATAAAAGGTGATTCATTTTTCCATTTCTGTAATTCGTCCATTCGTACAATATATTTTAGGGTTTTACCTTTCTCATGAAGAATGTCCTACCATAAAAAAAAAAGTAAATTTAAGTAAAAGATAATGGTTCCAAACTCTTAAAGACACTTAAGTTCTTTGGCTGGAGCTTGCATACACCTCATCTTTTTAATAATGAAATTTATTTTTAAATTGATCAAAATTGGAGTTATATTCGAATTCCAGTGAAAGAATACTTCGTTTACAACTAATTTTCATACTGACTGTGTACAAGGGTTTACCCAATTAGTGCCTAAATATGCTTTTCTTTTCAATTCTGAAAAAATAGTGAAGATTGAATTATATGATCAAAAAATTTAAATAGGAGACAAAGTTCTCAAAAATTAGTAAAGATTGAATCATATTTTTCAAAAAATTAAATTTCCCAGACAAACTTTGGGAGTTCTACATTACAACTTCGTATAGTGAAAACAAAAAAAGCAAAAAAAGTGGTCACCAGCGGCTATGGGTTGTTTTCCACAATTCCATTAATAATGGCTTGAATTGAATTACCAATCCTTTCCTTCATCTCTTTATTTATTTGATGTCTCTTTACCTTAAAATTTTCCTACTGAATAAGCAGATTCTGTCAAACGTTTCATCTGGAGTCATGATTTTTTGTCATGAATTCTGAAATGGTTTGGATATGGTATGAATTTTCTTTGTTCATTTCAATTTTTTAAGATACTGTTGTGGTTCTATGTTTTAAATGGTAGTCTAGCTATTACATTTAGTTCATGGTGCTTTTTATTCATTTTTGTTTCAAAGTCTATTATTGTTTCCATCAGTAAACTTTATTTTGCTACACATCTATGCTTACAACTCGAATATGTTGTGCTTTCACCATGCCTTCATGCAACTGTGTGCTTCACTTTCATTTACTCTTATGCTTCAAATTCTCATTTTGTTCTGATACAACATTTAATTTTCCTTTGATACCCTTCTATGCTTTAGATTTTGTTGTGATACAATGTTAATTTGACCTATTGTTGTCTTATGGAAAATGGTGAAGGAATCTTTGAGCATTTTCCTGTAGCTTTGAGCTCTAATTTTTATAACTAGCCTCAGGAATGAAAAAAACTTCATATCTTTACTATCTCTAAATACATTAAGCAAGCCTAAGAAGAAATTCTTTATTTTGAGGCCTCATATTCTAAATTTTTGACCTGATCATCCTTAGTGTAGATGGAATTCTGCCATATTAGATTTTGTTTATCCTTAATGCCAAGGATTTTGGGCTTTTCTGGATGTCAGTTGCCTGTACTTTTTCATATTGACTTCTTTATTCAGATAAGTGAGGGTTGTACATTTATCCACGAGGGCTTTCTTACATTTAGTGGCAATGAATTAAAGGTATCCTTTCTACTAAATTTGATTCTGGTACTATTCTAGTTTCATTCCTTGACTTACCAATGGGTGTATCATGTGTCTTTCTAGTCATTTATGTTTTTAGTTTTTTCATTTGTAAATATTTTATTATCTCTTTAAACTCAAAAACTCCTAAACTAAAAAGTAATAATATATTTCAAACAAATCCTTACAATTGATCCAATCAAGTGCAATATCTGGCCCAATATCAAATGTTTGGTTTTATGCTACCTATTTTAGGCATAGTATTGAGTTAATATTAAGAGTTAATGACATCCAAGATTTTAATGTGTAATTTGAAGAAAACTCTAATAACCAAAGTTGATTATTCTATTTGTTATGTCTCAAAAAATCTAATAAACCAACTTGAGTATTTTGTTTGTTACGCTTTCAGGCTCTCTTTTTGCACTCACAAAAATAATTGAATGCTTAAAATCTTCAAACATTCAAAGCAAAACTATTACAAGGGTTAGAACACATTGTTCTAGTTATGATTCTCCTTAAAAGGTTTTGTTTACCATGATAGTAGTCCATGGAAGAGTGAGAAGACAAGATTCAAAAAGTTCATTGGTCCTGAGTTGTTCGATAACCTATGGATCATTGTTAAAAACAAGATAAATGGCTACCAAAATAAAAATAAAATCTAACCCTTTTAGATTTTCAAGATTCACTTTTGCTCAGATGCCTCAACGTTGAAGAAATTTTGCTCTTCTCTTCATAATTTTCCACCTTCTTGAAATATTTTGCTCCTTTGCCACTTAAATTGCAGAGAATCCTGCCTTCTTTTGCTCATTTTATCTCAAATTCCAAAAAATTATTGCCTTTTTTATAATGATTTTTTGACGTCTTGAATTTTTTTATATATGGTCTTGGTGCTCAAATGGGCTTGTTAGAGCTTGAAAGGAAACCCTAAGCACACAAGAAACTGACCGAAAAGCTCAAACACATGTCCCATAGTTTAAACTTTCTTCACAACCTAATCATGAAGAAGATGACAAAAGTTAGGTTGAGATGCCAATTTATCGACACAAACCCCAAAAGTTAGGCCAAGATGTCAATCTGTCAATGTAAATTCTAAAGCATGCAAACAACAAGGAAACATGTGAAGTGTATAGAGATAGACACTATCTAGTGAGGATGTGTATGATATCCTATAGATGCAGATGCCAAACTACCTAGACAACAAAATTCATACTCCATTCTATTGAAAGACACCTGAAGTCTGAGATTAGAAATGACATATATGCCAAACTCCAGGCAAAGATGAAAGTTTAGCAAAATTTTGAATGATAATGCATAAGAAAAATACGAAAACAAAGATTACTTCAATGCACTATTGAAATACAACTACCTCCAATTAAGGAGTATCAGATATACACATACTAAGGTGATAGTCACTCAATTGCATCAAAACATAAATGTAAAGCATAAATATACAAGGCTGCGTCAATATCAATACCTGCAACATCAAATATACATGCATACCATCAAGTAACTTTGTAATGAAAAGTATGAGCATGCAAGCTCCAAATCTTGTAGATGGAGGAAGTTTGTCCTTGTCCATTGATCCCCGAGAGTTGTATAGTGTCAATGCCTCCCAACTATATGAACCCATAGGCCCAACTTGTCATGTTTGTGGAAATAGTAACCATATCATCGTCAAATTTATACACAAAAGCAAGGAGTGGCTAATACACACACTAGACAAATACATAATCTCACAGGACATCACAATGTCCAATACAATATACTAAAGCATAATGAAATCGTACGTGGAGAACACTCAACATGAGATCAACTATTCAAATACAATAAATGATAGAAAAAGACATAGTATACCAAGGGTACTACTCAATACTAATAAAGGTTTAGTGCAAAGGCATGGGAATGGAGTATTATCACACAACTCACAAAGCCTGTGCAATGTTGAACTATCCTTCTCTCATCAAGGATGCTCGGTAAATCCATATCAACATCTGAAGAAGAAAAGGTATTATGCCCCTATCAACATCCTTAATAATGGCAAGGTGAGACATACCACATCTACGTCCTCAAGCAATGACAAGGCCATCAGTCCCATAAATCTCTTGAAAATATTAAGATCACATGCATTTATTTAGTTATCACTTATTAAATACCCTATTAAGGGATACCCTAGGACCCCTTCATATCCTAACCCACTTTGGAGAGCCACTCCATGTCACTACTTAGACACTAAACAAACTCATCTCATTACACCTTCAAGGCACCAACAAAAATCATAAATAAGAATAAAACTATATGGTAAAATCCATAAAAGTCTCTCAAAGCTAGAAACCATAAAACATGGTAAACTCAAACTTCAACTCATAACATAAATTACTTTAACCATTTTTTATTAGAAGGTAAAGTATAAGACTCAGTACATCAAAAGCATGTACTACATACTTTACATTTACTGATCCATTTTAATGAGACATTAAGTAAATTTAAATCTCTATCTTCACATGTTTATGAACCATGTTTTATTTGAAAATTGCTTTTATTTTACCATTCATTTTTTAGAACATTACATTAGCTTTTAGAAAAAGTACCAGGATCTTTTACATGACATGACATATCATTATTACCATCATCCAAATCATAAACATGAGGAAATACATGTTCTAACACCATTATTACATCATTAAGTTCTTTGAAAATAATTCAATGTAGTTTCTTTTCCCTTCATTTCTCCTATAGAGATGTCCTTCTCCCTTTTACATTTGCTTTTGAATTCATGATACAAATACATATGACTTTAAGACCACTTTCAAGAGTTAATATTACTAAACATTGCAAAGATTTATTCTAATAGTAATGCAACATTAAGAATTTAAGATTTAAGAGATATTCTTCAACAACTAGTGAAAATGGACCCATACAAAACCATCCATGAAACACGAGAAATACCTTGAAAATATTTTACCACCCAACCATATGGAACCATAAATGGTCCACTCCCCCGAGCTAGGAGATAAGACCATGAAACACATGTAGGTTCGAAGGAAATCTAAGACTAGAGTTTATCCTTCCCAAAAACACATAATATCATGATCAACAACACAACAAGCACGAGAACACATCTTAACAAGTTGGAGTACACAAGGACAATTAGATGGAAAGAAAGCTCAAGAGCTTAAACTATGACTAGATGAGTATCATCTCATATTCCTGTAGTGTTGGGATCAACCGAGTGAACTAAGGACCACCATGCCACACTCAACCTTCTATAGAATATCCTTGCCCCAAGTACTCCAATAAGAATTGTGCAACCATAATATCCAAATATATTGATTAATGTTATACCCAAACACCCATAACCCATTAAGTTTATTAATGTTTCTGCTTGTTTGCAGAACTCACATGTCAAGCCATCCTATACATGGCCCTGGTCTCTACTAAGTAGGATCATCCAATGATCGCTTTTGGGCCCCAACACCTGTGGTGAGCCACTCGCATAAGGGTATCTAACCCTACTCACAAAATCACAAGCATATATAGGTTTAGTGCACATTTCTTGCATCCTATACCCCTAGGTCAATCCTTTAAACCCCAACTCATCACATAAGTAATATAATGCAAACAACACGTAAGAAGAACTTTGCAACCAAGAATAGAATCATTAACACACATGTAATACTTCTCAAGAAAATAAAATGCATCTAGAATCCCAAAACAAAAGTACAATATCACAATAATATGTACCAAGCATTAGATAATAGTACCTCCAAATAATCATCTAGAAAATACAACACTTGTGTAATACGCAGAGACATTTATATTACCCAACCTACAAATCAGATCACATAAATACACTCAAATTACAAACACGCTAAATTTCATTCTTTTCGTTTATTCTTTCGATATGATTAATTTTTATTTCTATATATTTATTCATGTTTCACAATCATATAAAATGTTAACTAAATATATCATTATAATCAGAGACACATAAAATTTCAAACACATTTATATATTTAAGAGTCCCCTTGGTTTCAGACCCTACCTAGATTCTCGTGAATATCCTTTCCCAGAGCCTAAATCGCCCTTTATTTTTCCCCTTCCCACCAAATATCCCAAATCCTTAAAATGTATTATTCTTGTTATTGAGAAAAGAATATGTTGATCATATATTTTTATTTCTTCATAACATTTATATATATATTATTCTATTTTCATAATGAAAATGATTTTCTATCCCCCCTTCATATTTACATTTTACACCACACATATGTGGTTGAATACTGTTCCTATCCTTTTAGGTGAAAAGACACCACCCTTTTAAATAAAAATTATTCTAAATTCCAAAATTGCCTTAATTAGTTACTAATTACCATTTTAGAAGTTGTTCAAGAATATTAGAGCTATATGAAGGCTACTTTAAGCCCTTTTTTATGACCTTAATTGTACTTATGTTCTAGTATAGTATTCTTCCACATGGGTAACATATATTACTTATAGTTTTTTTCTCTTGAATGCATGTTATAAACATCCTTTGTATATTAGGAGATTTCAAATTTTGCAAAGCTTTTAAGTCCCAACAAGAGTTTAATTAGGTATTAGTCTTTTACTCCTCTTTTAAATACTTATACTTTTTATTTAACCCCTTTTATTTTCCTTAGTTTTATATTCTATTTATTCTCTTTAAAGTACCGAAGGTTATTAATTAATTGCTTACATACAATTTACAAATATACACAAATAATAAAATACATCAATTATACCAATATCTATACTTATTATAGACATATATGTATGCATCGATGTATGTTCATATAAATATACCAAGCATATATCGTAAACTCAAAAATCCAAATGCTTGGATCATGAAAACATAATTCTAAACATTAGCATCCGCTAATCAAACCATCAAACAAAATGATTAAACCATAATCCTCAAACTAGGTCAATAACTTCCTATCAGAGTTCTAAGGATACATGGTTGCTTATATGGATCATGAGGCCATCCCCTTATTAGCAACAACTTCTTCAGATATTTAAAGACATGTTTAGACTTGTGTAGCAAGTAGAGTCAATTCTTGGTTCTTGCAAACACTTGTATTGCTAACTGACAAGATATCATTCATATACATATAAATACAAATACTGATAAGTAAGGAAGGAGGAGTGCAACATCGTGTACATCTCTTGTAGGAGTGACTATGATTGTCTCCCCTCATCTAGAAGACATACCAAATAGAGAATTCATTTACATGATAAATGATGGGTTAGCTTAAAAACCAAATCATAATCATATATTAAAAAAATCATATCCATAGTTATAACATCCACATAAATAATATGTCCAACCAAGATACCAAAGGCATAGCGTAAATGTGTTTCGTAACACAATACTAAAATAGAAGTCTAAACAACATGTAAATCATGATCCATAATAGAAGTTTACACAATATGTTTATTCTCATAAGAGTATCATTAAAGCATCACATAAGAATCATACAAAATATGATCTAATGTATGTTTCAAAAGAAATATCCAAACATCATATGCAGACTCCAATCATGTGATAGTGTTTCAAGGGTGACATTAGAGATAGTGATATGACTAAACTATTAACATTTTATATCATAAGAATACGAGGGTACTATTTGATTATATATATAGTTGCTATTCATTTCCTCAATCCTAATCAAGTCACTAGGCTATTTATCTCACAATAGATACTTTCATTAATGTGGAAGGTTACCAAGTAGATAGAGGAATCAATATATATTACAAGGGATTCTTTTGTGCCAAGAATGTTTGAGGGTCCTAAACAATAAACCTATAATCAATATTATAGTATCACATTCTCTTTCCCTTGTATAAATATCATTACCAAGTTAATCCAAGGAACATAACAATTATGAACAACAATAAGAGAAAAACCTCCCAAGTGTTTGAATTACAACTCTAAGCACTACCAATAATTTTTCAGGGTTAGAAGGGCAGTATAGGGACTAACACTCTTTTTTCATTTTGCTCCTTTGGGAAATGATTTTAATTTTCATTTCATACAAATTATGGATAACTATGTATGTCAATGTAATAACATATGCTCCGCTATGCCTATTTTCTATGTGTCATGGCACTTTTTTGCATCAAGATAGACAAGTCTGTAATTATTGTCATCTCTCCCTTTATTGTTATAACTCATATGGTGATTAGTGGTGTAAGTGGCCCCATCAGAAGTTCTTAGTTTTTTTAAACAATTAGTTTATTTTTGTATTCTATGGTTTTTTAATAAATAGAACATCTTATTTTTAATGTAAATAAAATTTTATTCTTCTTTTGCTATGATTATTTTTAAATAAATAAAATAGAACACAACCTCTCTAAAAATGGATAAATATTATTTCCTTTTTCCTTTTAAAAAAATTCATTTATTTACTTTCTCAAATATACGTATATAAAAATTCCATTCTTAAAATATCTACATTATTTTTACTATGTGTAAGCTTTTCTTTTAGTATAATTAAATTTTAATAGCTTTTATTTAATGTACTTTTTTTTCCTAAAATGAAGTCTAAGGTTGTCAGATTTAGGTTTTTACCATTTTTTTCACACAAAGGCACCCAACTATATCTTCTCTCCAATTTCTTAGAATGCGTGGAAAAGTTTCAAATCAATTATTTTCTTCCTACAACTTACAAAAAGACCAATTTATAATTTTAACACCAAAAAATAATGCACAATTTAATAGACATGAGGAAGACAATCTTTTTAAAAGGAAAGATTACAAGAGATTTCAAACCCTGCCTCAATTCCATTGATCGATATAAAACAACATGAGCTAAGTCAAAGTCTTCCAAATACTCTAGCTTTAAATCAATTCTTTAACTTCAAAAATTTAGACAAAACCTATAACCTACTAAACAATATCTCAAATTCTATAAAAGTTCTTCTAACCTAAAAGTAACCAACCCCTAAATTGACAAACAAAACAAATATAAAAGATCCCCAAAACCCAGTGTTTGGAATATAGAACCTTATAATATAAATAAACTTATATTTTTTATTTTTACAACTCTACTTGAATTACTCAGTAAGACTTTTAATTAAAGTTCAATTCTAACTTTAGGAAATATTTCTACACTCAAAACTTGTGATTTAATTTTTTAAAAATATAATATTATAACTGAAGTATGAATTTAAAAATGCAACCTTCAAATATAAAAGATATGTTGAAGTAATATATAACTAATTTTCATATTTAATTATGCAAGAGCCTACAACACAATGACAAAATTGTGAGTCTCTCATCTGGTAGGTGTTGCGTTCGAATCTACTTGCACTTAATAGATAATCATTATTTTATTTTATTTTTTGATCGATAAATGGCCAAGGTCTTGATCTATATTATTAATTTGAAAGAAATTACATAACATATCTCCGTTCAAACGGGCACTGGTAGGAAAGAACAGAGAAGAAAACCTCCAGTCTTGCCCGAGACAAAATGTCCTATATTATTACAACTTTAAAAGGGGCATACCCCAGTAAAATTGTTTACCTAATTTTTAGATATAATCTGGGGGATACCCCTAATAATTTACAACTTAAGAAATCCATAATCTCTGTCGAGTGATGCTAGGATAGCGACCAAGGGATAGATTATAATCTCTCAATTCTTTCTTCCTGCATCCAACCATTTTTTATGCTAGATACTCAAACAAAGGGTTAGTAGCTAATGAGAAAGATAGCAAGACACATAGATAACCATCAAGATAAAGAGCTAATCATAAAACACTAACCTAACTAACAAGAAGTTTACAGAAGGAAAGAAAAGAGACCAAAAATGGACAGCGAACTAATCTACTAGAAAGGGAATGGCGGGTAACTCTGCTAGATGACCACTATGTTATAATCTGATTGTATTCATAATCAGCAACTATATGAGAGAAAATACCACATCATAAATAAAGATTAAAAAATGGAGTCCCGAGCCATGATTGCACTTCTAAAGATTATTACGTAACTCGTAATTAAAAATCATAACTTAACCAACTATAGCGAAGATGAGCCTCTTCTATGAGATAGCCCAACTATAACTGATAGAGGAGGCTTACTTAAAAGATTTATAGATTTAAAGAACCTATATCCAGAGGCTACAAGCCTACCAATCATAAATGGAGATAGAACCAGTGACCAAAAGGAAGAAAATGGGAGCTGTCAAATAGATCATTCGAGCAAATCCGACCGACTTTAAATAATAAGTCTTAATTTTGGAAACAGAGTCTAATCCTCATTGAAGATTTACTACTATATTATGAATTACATAGAATCCCAAGCAATGATACTTCACCCAGTATGCAAAGACTCGAAGAATTTCCTACGGATGGAAGTCGATAAGCAGTTCCGAGAAAGCTAGATGATTACCAAGAACCAAATCTATATAATTTCTAAATTGAAATCACCATCTAATTCATGATATACTCGTGAGAATTACCACAAACTATATCTTAATCTAAAGCTGATATTAAGCATTTATTAAAGCTCGAAGTGTTTAATTTCTACGAATTTCATAAGATTTATTCGTACCTTAGAAATATCGCATATACAGCTGAGAAAGCTACTAACTAAATTTAAAAAGAGTACATTGGGCCTTGCACTGCCCTGTATTAACTTGTATCACAAGCCTAATCTGAAGTAAGGGATTAAATCCATCTCAATTTAGATAGGATCCTAAAAGCATCCAAGAGTAGTAAATACACACAACCTCATCCAAATATCCTTATGATATATTTCATAATGTATTATCACACCAATTTATAGCAGAGTACTTATCACCAATTTACAGACCCACATCTATATGTATCACACCGATTTACAGACCAAACATTCCTGCTAAAAACCGAAGGACAAGCATCTTAGCTATATTAAGCGTAATAACAAAATCGTTGCCATAATACACACTATAGATCTCTATAAGGCTAAATCTAACTAGAAAAGCTAGTATCTAACTAGCCGGGCCCTTTCCTTCCTTCCAAAAAACATTAATCACATCCGCCATGTCATTTGGATGCTCCACTCGAAAATTGGGAGGAAATACGTAGTCATGTTTCACCCTGCTTGATTTCTCTGCATTTGGGGTATTGAATACTAGATCACTAATAGATAATCATTATTAATAACAACACATAGTAATAATTAATCTTGGTTTCGGCCTCTTGCCGATAAAAAAATTTAAAAATCTATTTTTGTTTGGTATTGATTAAATCTTCAACCAATATTTATTAATTAAATAATCATATCTTAATATCTTATTATTTTAAAATGTTTAATTATTTAATCTTTATGATTAACCTTCAATTAATATTTTAATAAATTTTTTACTAACGTTGTGACAAAATACCACATTGACCCACTTGACTGCGTATATACTAAAATCTAACCAAAAGCAAAATATAGAAAATATGCAACAAATATAAGACATTCACAAATAAGGGTTTGTGAATTCACGTCACTTTCATGAATTCAAAGAAGGTAATTAATCAAATACTTGTCCGCTCTTTCATGATAATGATGGCTTAGGGTAGGATTTAAACCTATATGCCATCTCCACTCTCTTACCATTGAGATAATGTAATAGGGCATGCTTATCCTCAATATTCAGAGAATTTGATGCTCAATACTTGCTATCATACATAAAAATGAACATGTACACACACACACACAACGGTAAGGAGTACACACACATGTACACAAGTGACTATGACTTCCTCCCTCAACCACATCAAGCATGTCGAGCAACCATGGGGTAAGTACAAGTAGTAAATCCATGAATATAAATTGCATTACATCCTATAGATTGTTATTAAGAGTATAACCATGATCATTATCTTAAATCACATGGTATATTATTACCATGAGCAAGTAATCATCAATGTTCAAACTATCATGATATAATCAAATAATTCATTTATCAAAGCATTGCATCATCAATGTAACTAAAAACCATGCACATGGAAAGGCTCTGGTAGAATTTGACAACATAATCTTCAACGATGGAAAAAAGGGTGGGGTATTACATAATGCCTATTCCAATAGACATTCCAAGCCCATTCCTCACTTATTGCCTTAGTTACCATCAAACAGTAACCAATCTTTGCCAAATAATTGTTAGAAAGTTAAATCCACCACCACCAAGATAACTAGGGATGGGGGGAGGAGTGAATCAATTATACAATTAAAACAACTCTCAATATCCTTATCTTTCCAAAACATATAAACGATAGATGTGACAACCATAGAAAGATCACCACATACAATGACCAGATTTGTTAACTAGGAAAAGCCCGGTGGGGATGGCAACCAAAAAATGATTTACTAATTTATAGGTTCCTTGTAAGAGGATGAACCCCATTTGGAGTCAATGAAATACATTCAATACATATTAGTCCCTATTAGGAGACTTTGAATCCCTATTAGGAGTTGTGGAAGGTAGAAGGACCCACTCTCCAAACAACTTCAGAGCAAGACCACATAACTCATTGTCCAACTAGCCTTAGTACTATCCTTCTCAGAATAATACTAGTATACAACTATTCACAATGACTTCTTTGCCAAATATAGTTTCGTTATCATCTTTTTATGCCTCTACTATACCAAATACTTCTCCGATTAGAAGATATTCTTTATCGGGTTCATTGGATCTCACATTCAAGTTCACATTCTTGAATTAAACAAAAAATGATCTCACTGATGATTACAACCAAGGAAAACATCCTTCCTTTATAACAAGCCTAAAAAAAATACTCAGTTGATCTTGAGGCTTTCCCAGATTATAATTATAATATACAACCATCTTAGGATATTACATTTGTATGTTATATTACAATATTACAACTTTTCGTAATTACAAATAAACTGTCAGCTCAAATATTCATTATTCTAAACTCAATGCACATCTAACTTTTCTTACTTAAGTACGTCATCTTCACCATGTCATCTACCTTTGTTCAAGTCTACATAACCTGATTCCATCTTTGTTAGGAAATATAATCCAAACAACAGTACTGCTACACATAAACTATGTCTAAACCAAACCTTCAATAACTTTGCACTGTCTTCATATTTTTGCATGCACTCTTATTCATCACATCAATACACTCATAGAATATGTCCTCAACTACACATAAGCTAATATGAAATCCTTGATCCACGTGAAGCCAAACTCTGTCTGTTGCTATGCCAATCTCGCAAAATAACCAATATGTTGACATCAATGACAAAATTTGTCATGAATGGAACACACAATTTCTGTATCGTGACTCTAACAATGCTAGGATACTCCCCCACAGGAATACCATCAACATTCATGGTTAACAATAATCACCACCCTTTGAAGCACACCATATAATTTCATCTTGATCCTTATTGTCCACAAAGGCCTGATCCTTCAAGTTTTCCTTTAATAGATTCAAGTCATCCTCTCTTAGTGTTAGGTTTGTAGGATATTTTTAATGGGTTTTGCTCCCATACAAGCACCTATACTTTCCACATAATTACATACCTTTCCCCACTTTAATTTCTCGTTATTGTGATCAACTATGTACTAGCCCCTTACCTATCTAGAATGGTTTTCCAACCCAAGAATCAAACTAGAAGTCAACTTTATCCCTTGATCCAAGCTTCCAAGACAAATTATACGTTATAATTCCCCTACAATTGCATAGAAAACTCCATATTGTTGATCCTCTTAGTGGATTTTCTATAGCGAGGATTTGACTTATGTTATTATTGTCAAAAATATTTGGCCGGGATGATTTTCACTCATCTTTATCATGTTATATATATATATATATATATATTCGATACCAATTTTGCTCCCATTGCTAAGTTCATCAACTTCCAATCTCTCAATCCTGATCCTCCCACCCCTTTCAGTGTACAAATAGCCTCCCAAGCCAAAAGTGGAATTTTATCCTTTTCCTAAGCTCCATTGCAATAGAACTTGCAAGTCCTTTTTTGGATGATTTTAACTACATTTACAAAAATCTTAAAACATGTCGTTGAGAAAAGAGGCATTTCCTAGATAACTGATTTTAACATCACTATTCTCCTAACAAGAGTAAGAAATCAACTTTTCCATCGTTTGATTTTACTAATGCAATCCATCAATTAAATCCTTCCATAGATTTGACAAGTTTTCCCTAGAGAAACAAGGAGTGCCAAGATACTAACCATATTTTCAAATCTTTACCCCAAATACCCTAATAGTTTCCCATTGAGATCCAAATTTTGTATTGAAAAATAAAATTTATGATTTATGCAAGTTAATGCATTATCCATTAGGTTGACTATAACACCCTTTTCATGACCATTACCTCCCTCATCAATGCCTCCCCTAGACAACAAGTATCATCTGCAAACTGGTAAAGGGTAGTAGGTGGAATACCTTGTGCAATTTCAATTATTTTCCACTGCCCCTACTCCTACTTCTTGTAATCATTTTGCCCAAGACTTCCACAAGTGTACTGAAGAGAGAGGGTGAGATCAGGTCCCCTTGACTAAGCTCTTTGGAGGTTGATAAAAAACCTTAGGGAATGCCATTTACCAATACAAGAATATGATACCTACTAATCAATCCTATGATCCATTGGATCCACTTATCACTAAACCCTAATATCTTCAAGAACTGTAATAAGAAATCCCTATCCACACAATCATATGCCTTCAGGATATCCAATTAAGAATCAATTTTTACTATTTACTCGACTTGATTGAATGTATGGCTTCATGGGAAACAATAATCCTATCCACAATCAAATGATTAGGAGTGAAACCACTTTTCTCTAGGGATATAAGTTTATCCAACACTTTCTTTAGTCTATCAAAAATCACCTTGGTGATAATATTGTAACTAGTGTTGCATAGAAAAAGTGGTCTATAGTCTTCAAAAGATTCAACCATCACCTTCTTAAGAATTAGTGCACCCTATAATTTTTTTATGTAACTTAGGACAAACCCCCTTTGTCTAGATTCCTCCACCGCACCTAAATGTTATTACCTTATGAGAAATATGATAGAAGAAAGCCTAAAATTCATCAAGCCTTGGTGCCTTGTCCTTGTGCATACCAAACACTAATACCTCTAACTCTTTTAGAGTGAACAATTTTAGAAGCATCATATTATATTCCTCCAAAATGAGATTCAAAATCATATCTACACCTCCTCAAAATGATCATAGCTAACCTCCTCATCCTTGCTCCATAATTGCTCATAGAAATTAATTGCCTCTGCATTGATTTTGTCAATTGCCTTCATGAATTGCCCATTATTCGCTTTGATTTCTCTAATCATGTTAATGCATCTTCTAGTTTTGATTGAAATGTAAGGAACTTTATGTTCATGTTACCTTCTCTCACCAATCCTTATGAGACTTCTATCTCCAGTAGATCTCCTCCTTTTTTAAAATTTCCCCATACTAATTCATAAAAGAAAAAGTCATTCAAGGAATGCTCCTCGTACATACCATAGGCTATTACTTTGTTGTTTAATGTTGCTAATTGACCTTCCAATTTTCTTTTATCCTCGAAGATGTCTTTAAAAAGTTATCTATTCCATTTTTTCACGTTTTATATCAAGAGATATAGTTTTTTGAATTATTAGTAGCAAGGTTATTAGTCGTTGGTGCATGCCTCCACCAATCCATCACCATTTCAAAGGAGCCTTTCTCCTTAAACCACTAATTTTGAAGTTTTAAAGGACACATTATCAGAATTGAGTCATTTTGAATAATCAGAGTTATTGGAAAATGATGTAAGCCCAAATAACCCAGGATGTCATACTAAAAAATGAAGGGTAGATCCTCCCAAGTTCGTCCCACCAAAAATCAACATAGACACTTTGCAATATTAGAGAATCCCTTCCTTCTATTTGTCCATGCAAGGCTCCACTCTTTGATTGTAAATCCCAAAATCCATTTATTGTAACAAAATATTGGAAATTCAGTTGTACCTTGTTTAATCTTCCCATCACCTCTTTTATCCCCAATTTCTAATGTAACATTGAAATCTCCTGCAAGAATAATTGTGCAAATCAAAGCCCAGACATAATACCTGTGATCTCCTCCCACACTTCCATTTTCTCATTGAATCTAGTAGGCCCATAGACATTGATTATAAAATTGTTAAAACTTGTAATAACTAAATAACTTACTTGAATCAACCACTAGTTATGAGCTTGTGCAATAGTAATCAGCTTCATTGTTCATGGGTTCCACAAGATACCTAACCCACTGAATGCTTCCTCTGCCTCTTTGATAAAACTCGATCATCTCTATCGAACCCCAAAAAACCTTGCCACCCCTTCTTTGTCCAGTGTAGTCTTCTGAAAATAAGCTACATTAGGTTTTGCCTAAACAAGCCCTCATTTTATGAGGTGTCTCTTGTCAGGTGCTTTGCATCCCTTAACATTCAACAAAACAAACTTCATTGCAACCCAAGAGAGATCAAGTCTCTCCTAGATATAAGCTTACTCTACCCCTTCATGTTTCCAACATCCTCCAAAAGTTGCTAAAGTGATTTTCTTCCCCTTGATTTGTGAACCCCTAAATTTGCCTTGGGAATTTTCAAGATTGTTTGGCTTATAGTCCTAGGTTCACATATATCCATGCCATCAACCAATCCCAAGTCATATTCTGAAGAAGCCAACTCCTATAAATCTTCATCTCCCATCACTGGTTCCTCTAATCTCTTCTTGATACGTGACATGTGAATATCTTTGAAAATGCAATTTGGACTTGACATTAGGTTCCCAAAATCCACTTCCTTCTAAGCCTCCTTGATTGCCTAGTTTTATCCTAGGTTTCACTTCCATTTTTTCAACATCCATATTCAAACCCTTGACATCCTAATCCTCTGCTATGGACATACCCATAGATCCTATTGTCACTATGACTAATCCCATCCAATCCTTATTTCCTCAAAGCTTCACTTCTGCTTCTTTATCCATTTGGGAGAACCCATATTCCCCCTTTGTAATGTCAGTCCATTCTTTGCAATATTCTCTTATTCTGTCCTTCATGGCCTTTAAGACCCATCGCCTCCCCCAACCTCCTTCCACGTTGCCTTTTGACTATTCATTTCAGTCATCAATTCAATCTAACTAAAAGACAAAACCATAACTATAAAGAACTAAGTTATATACAAAGACCATAATAAAATAAGAGTCAAAATCCAATGTATCTTTAAAATCTTGAATGCATGAAATTAACTAGATGACCACTACACTTTCCCTGACATCTCTCCCATAATTGAAAAAAAATGACAAAACTCAACTACATAAGTAAGAGGTATTATTCACGTCAAGTGAAAATGTAATATTGCTATCAAAGTTGAACTCTGTAGTTTCCGAGCTAAACTCATTGACCCATGTTTCATGAGTAGTGGTTCACAAATACCCATCTATCATAAGAATAAATGAAACACTTATTGCATCAAGGTGATGCTCATAGTAGTGAAGTACCATAACTTTTCAAGAGTACTATATTAAAATGGGTAACCTCCTAAAAAGTCAAAGTGTTTCAATCTACAAGTATCACCAAAATACTAAGAATATTAAATATTATATTTATTAGTACTTGTCGAAGGTTAAATATTGTTGTAGTCACTTTTCATTAATGAGTGATTAAATTTTCTTATTTAAACCAATAATAACTCAAGATTTTAATTTTCTAATTTCTAATTTTATGTTTGTATAGTATACTTGTAAAAAAAATTGCTTTATAAAATTATCTAAATTCTTTTTCTTGAGTGTGCTTGGTTGACATGATTGAGATCTTAGTGAAATTCAAGCAACCACTACTTATGATGTGACTTTTTAGGATGCACATAATTTTTAAATTTTTTTTTATTAGTGAATGACTGGCCTTGATCATATAAAATAAAAAAAGTACAATAGAGTATCTCCATTCAAACGGGCACTCGTAGGAAAGAACGGAGAAGAAAACCTCCAATCTTGCCCAGGACCTTGGTTCTATATTATTACATTATTGAAAGGGGCATACCCTAGTTATCAATTTCCAAATTTATATTAAGTACAAAAAATTGGACTGGTGTCCTCTTCTGAATTTATATTTATTGTCATTCTCTATATTGATCATTCATGATCCTTTGTTCTAGGTGCGAGTAGCATTTTCAACTAGATCTTTGTGTATTTAGAAGCCACCTCTTCTATAGGTATATTGGAAGAGATGAGAACACCTTATTAACCTACTGATAAAAAATATAGCTTAAAGAGATTGTTAGTATTGATAGTCAAGAAGAATAGATTTGGATATCTTGGAATCCCTGGCCTGATATTTATGTGAATATATGTGACAAAATTACTTGTATCAAACTAAACTGATGATTGTTTCTCTCAAACTCTAATAAAATAATCTTTTATAATGCAATCATTAAAATCCAATCTTTCGTCTAAATATGAATCATTGTATGTTTCTGAGTCCTAATAAACCAAGTTTTTGTACAAAGGTCCTTTATTTAACTAAGATAAACCTGAGCTTTGTTTATATATAGAAAGAGCCTAGCTCGTTAGTAGCTATTTACATGACAATCTAAGAAGAAATGTGTATGTATATGTGTGTTATGAACATGTTAAATTGATTTTCTAATAATATAGATGTTGAATTATTTGGACCCTAATTGTCTGAATAGTTCTTATGGCTTATTTAGGTGTTTAATCTAGTTATACTTAGAGTTGATACTTGATACTTGATTGGTTTGCTTATGATTAAACAATAAGAACTATAAAGTGTGCCAACAGTTTCTGTTAAAAACTATTATTATAGATTAAAATATTTTCACCATCAACACCCTTATTAGCTAGTGATCTACCTTTTTGTTACCTTCTCGAAAAATGTGGAGGATCTGAACATCTACAAAATAGTTGAGAATATTAAGTACTTCTTCCAGTTTCAAGTTTAAAACCCAATTTGGTGTCTTCCTTTTCCTGATGGCATTCAAGACAATATGAGAATCTCCTTCAATAATAATCTTTGAAAGACCTAAATTTAGGCAAATTTGGAGACCTTCTTGCAGGGCTTTGAGTTCAGCTAGGTTGTTAGTGGTAGGTTCTATGGATTTAGCACTTTTAGTAATCCACTTACCCAACTCATTATTAATGATACAACTGATTCTAGTAGACACAAAATTGCCTCTAGAGGCTCTATCAAAGTTTAACTTATTCCACCCTATCAGTGGAGGAAACCATCTGCAGTTCTCCCTTGCCTCTTTATTCTTTTTTTATAAACAAATGGAGGGTTAATAAGATTTTTCCAATTCTTTTTCAATAATCCATCCCAGCTTGAGAATGATCCTTCCTCTATTAGAGTCTTCCTAAGGTAGGTGTTTAGAGTTTCCACTATACATGCCTCAATTTTTTTAATAATCTCTGCTATCTGCATATCTTGATCATAGAATATTCTCCTATTCCTTTCTTTCCAAACCTCCCACATAAGTATAGATGGGCAAATGTTCCATATTTTATTATATATATACCTTTACTATGATCTGTTGGCCAACCCTTAAGGAAATCCACTAGGGATTCTGGCATGCGGGCGGTCCGGCCCAGCATCTGTCTGAGCCATTCCCAACAATATTGTGTGTATGTACATTTTGTATAGGATATGACTGGTATCTTCACAATATTGCCTACATAGTACACATCATGATGGGCCCTCGATGCCCAACTTCTGGAGTTCGTCAATCGCTAGGACTCTCTTCTAAAATGCCAGCCAAAAAAAGAAACCTACCTTTGGCAGGTAGGACAAATCCCAACAAAGTTTAAGTGGGATATTCACTTCTTCCTATCTTTGGGAATTAGTGATAGCTCTATATCCATTTTTAACACTATACCGACCATTTTTTGAGGTTGTCCAAATGAGATTGTCTTTTCTATCTAATTGCTTAATTTTTCTTTTTTGAATTTTTTTTTGAATACCTCTTTTTTTGTTGGATCCATATCCAAAATTTCCATAGATTTCCATTCCCACCTTATGATTCCATTAGTGGCTTTTTTGGATTTATAATCTTTGACTTTGCACTCCCATTGTTTAACTAATTGCTATTTAATAATCTTTGGGAGCCCCATGTTATCTACTGAAGGAAGCCCATCCCATGAATCCTCCTAGAATAAAGCTTCATCACCCTTACTGACATCCCATGTGAGGAATTTGCAAATAAGGGTTCAACTTTTAACTATAAAGTTCCAACTTTCAAATCCTTTAGGGAGGGTCCTCATTTTGAAGATTGAATAGGGATCATTAGCATTAAGGTATTTGTTGTACATGATTTTAGCCCATTTATTATCCCTTTCTTCAAAAAGTTGCCATGTAAGTTTAGTCCCTAATGCTTCATTTTGCCAACTTAAGTTTTTTGTACCTAAACCTCCTAATTCCTTTGGTTTACATACATTTTCCCACTTTATGAGGGCAAGTTTTTTGGATTCATCAAAGTCATTCTAGAGGAAGCTTCTTAGTTTTGCCTCAAACTTATTATTTAAATGTTTAGAGAGAGGAAGGCAGGACAACATGTAAGTTGGAAGTACAAACATAACTAATTTAATCTTGGTAACTTTACCAGCTTTAGTTAGCCATTTATCTCTCCAGCCTCCTATCCTTGTATCCATTTTCTCAAGAGTCATTTTCCAAGCCTTTTTAGATTTACTACCTCTTTCTAGCTCTATTCTTAAATATTTGCATGGAAATGAATCTCTTTTATAGCCCATAATGTGACAAATTTGCTTTTCAATTTTAGGTTTGGTATTTATAAAAAAGATTTCAGATTTTGCTGCATTAACCTTTTGACCAGATGCTTTCAGATATTGTTGGATGATAGATTTGATGTTAAGGGCTTCTTTGGTAGTGCTTTCACTTGGTAGAATTGTATCATCAACATATTGTTGGTGGGTAATATTGGGGATATTTTCAGTCACACTAATACTATTAATTCTCCCTTCAGAGTGAGCTTTGGTTATTGCTCTTCTAAAGGCTTTAACCATAATAATATATAGGAACAGAGATAGAGGATCTCCTTATCTTAAACCTCTTGAGGTTTCAAAAAAATCTTCAAGGGTTCCATTGATGAGGACTGGAATTTTAGTTGTAGATATACATTGATAAATGAGATTAATCCATTATTGCAAGAATCCAAAGGCTTCTAAAGTATTACATAAAAATCGCCAATCCACCATATCACACACTTTTTGAATATCCAATTTCACGAACATGCTAGCCACTTTGTTCTTATTGGTTGAGTGTAGCATTTCTTGAATTACGAGAATACCATCTAGGATAGATCTACTTGGTACAAAGCTGATTTGTTCTTATGAAATAAGTTTAGGGAGAATTGGTTTAATTCGGTTTGCTAATATTTCAGAGAAGATTTTATATATGGTATTACAACAATAGGTCTAAAATCTCCAAGATTTTTAGGGTCACCTTTTTTAGGTATCAAGGTAAGAAAGGTGAAATTGATTTCAGATAAAAGAGATCCAACATTTCTTGATGCTTCAATGGCTTTGCATAGATCTAAGTCGGTGATGTCCCAACATTTTTGGTAGAAGAAAGCTTGGAATCCATTTGGGCTTGGAGATTTGTTAGGATTCATATTGAATAAAACCAATTTGACTTCTTCCACTGTGATTGGTTTGTTTAGAATTTTGTTCTCTTCTAGCAAGACCACTCTAGGTATATCTTCAAGTATTCTCGATTGAGTTGCCTTGTTCAAGCCGTCAAAGTTATTTAAAATATTTTGAAAGTGACTCACTAAAATCTCAGCTATTTTATCTAGGTTTTCAGTGGTAGTGCCTAGAGGATCTTTGGCTTCTGTTATTTTACTTATGGCTCTGTTATGCAGGGTGCTGTTGTGATTTTTTTTTATGTTTTGATCTCCTTCTTCTAGCCATTTTTCTCTTGACTTTTGTCTCCAAAAGATTTCTTCTTTTGCCAAGATGGTTTCCTACTTGGCCAATAATTCTTTTTCAAGATAAAAACTGTTGTTATTTGTCCCTTTCTTAATTACCTATATGTTAAGTTCTTTTAGTCTATCCTCTATATCTAATTTTCCTCTAAATATATTATTGAAATGTTCTTTATTCCACTTAAGTATATTTTCTTTTCTCTAACATGTTCCATAAAGTTTTTGTCTAAAAACCACATTTTTTCACACTTAAAAGGATTTCTAAAGGGTTTATTAGGTTTAGAGAGATCAATTCTAACAATATAGTGGTATGATCCTACTATTGGTAAAATTGAGGATTAAATGTTAGCATTTAATTCATTGAGTTCTCCTTTAAGAAAAAATCTATCTAATTTCTCAGCTATATAAGAGAAGTCTTTCCTTTTATTATTCCATGTGTATTTCCCATTAATAATCGAAATATCAATTAGATTGCTAAAGTCAACCCAATTTTTAAATTCCTTAGATGCTTGGGAAGTTTGTTGGCTGCCTCCAAATTTTTCATCTATATTTAAGATAGTATTGAAATCACCACTAATAAGGATGAGTTCATTATTGTATTCATGTATCAAAATACTAATTTCTTCCCAAAGGAATTTTTTATTTGTATTATAAATTGGACCATAAATGTTTACTAAGATGAACTATAGGTTATTTTTAATGCTTTTGACACTACTACTCATCCAAGATTTATTTGAGTTCAATATATTAAGATTAACTTTCTTAGGATTCCAAATCAAACCTAACCCTCCTGAAGGTCCTCTAGATTCTTGTAGGTTAAAGTTCCAGCTACCTAATTTCTTTTCTAGCTTGATTCCTTCTTCCTTATTTAATTTTGTTTCTTGTAACATAATAATTTCATATTGAAATTGTTTTAGGTTTCATTTTAGTAATCATTTCTTGCTAGGAGGATTTAAGCCCCTAGCATTCCAAGTAGTGATCTTCATGTTGCCTTGGGAAGGATCTTCCCCTTCCCTTTATTAAGTAACTGACTAATCTTTTGCTGCTCTTTTGCCTGCCTATCCGCTTCTCTGAGTTCCTTAAGAGATTTCCTACCCCTTTTGGATTTCACTTTGCCATATTCTGGACAATATATCCCTTATTGGTTCATCATAACACCCAACTGTTCAATGTTCTCCTATGCATTTAAAGTAATTTCATATTATTTTCTTTCTTTTTCATTTTTATCTTCATTTTCTAGCTCTTGCATTATTTGTTCTGCAAGGGTTCTCTGATCATCTATTTTTCTATCTTCTTTTGATGCAGTCCTTCTAGGACTGCTTTTTTCATAGCCATTACCTTGTACTGTCAATGGTATATATTCGGATATCTGTATGTCTTTATTATTTTTATCCTCCTCCTCAATGATTAGTAGATCTCTTTTTAAGTCTTCAAAGGTGTAGTCATCTCCACCGACTTTTAAAACTCTCTGCATTAAATTCTCTTTCTATGATTCATTGCTCTTGTTTATATTCTCAAAGCTAAATACTTGGATCAGTTCATCAGTTAAAAGCTCCAAGTTTTCTTTCTTAATTTCAACTGAAATTTCCCTTTCCAAGTCAACATCCCTTATCATTTCTTTATTCAAGAAAATATGGAAATCCCTTGTTAAGGATCCTATAGTCTTACTTTGTTCGATTTCCTTTGCCTTATGCTCACTGGAGATGTGCTTAGGAGGTTCTTTACTCGTTGTTGGAGTTTGCCAAAATTTGGTGAACCAATTTATTACCTCTTTATTAGATATTTTGGGCTCCCTCCTATATTCTTCTTTCTATTGTTGCAAAGTCTCCATTTTTCCTTCTATATATTTAGGCTTTCCACAATCTGGAACTTCTTCTAAGAACAGTAGGTTATTTTCTATTTCTTCAATACTACTGCTCAAGTTATTTAGAGCCTTTGGCTTTTTTCTAATAGATTTCCTTCCCCATCATTCACTTTTGTACTCTTGCCCTTCTTCACTTTCTTTGATTTCTTCTTGGTTTTTTTCCTGCTAATAACTGAACTTTGCTACTTTGTATCAGCCATATCATGAATAATCTTATCTTTAACTCTATTGAGTTCTTTAGGTCTTTGATCTTCACCAATAGTCTGCATATTATGACTAATTCCTTTAGACTCCTTCACAATTAATGGTTCAATATTTTCTTTGCTATTTTCTGATATTGCAAATTTTTCCTCTTTTAAACATAGATGTTTCTTGTTTTGAGCCTCTTGTGTAAGCTCTATTCATTTTTCCAAATCTATTTTGAGGATACTAGGTGGGCTACTATTGAACTTTGTAGATGGGCTTGACCTTGTAGTCTTATCTTTACTTGCTGCATCAGTTTCCACTTCTGGCTCTGTTTTCCTTACTTTATCTTGAAATGTCTTTAGGAGGCTTTTTCATTTATAGACTTCCATTGGCACTCTCTTTGATTTCTTATGTTCATCATAGGAAAAGTATCTTTAGGTTTGTAGTTAATTGTAGAGTTTTGAAATTGATTTTTCTTTCATTGTTTAGTCTAATTATTTATGAGATTTTGCCTTCACTTTTGCAGCAATTTAAGTCATAGATAACTCTATTTGTTATTACTTTGATACGTTTGAGTTCCATGTTGTTTACCTTACATTTGATTAGAAGTTTGATGTTATTACAATATTTAAAAGATACATCCATTCCAATCAAATCATTAATTGAAATACCTATCTTCCTGATAACTTCTGCATGCATTAATTCTAGAGGAAGGGATTGAAGGGAGATCCAAGTTGGAATCAAAAAATCTAACCTTTCTTCCTTACAATCTGGTATCCACTCAAAGAATTTAACAATAAAACCTTTAAAGTAACATTCAGAGACAAAGAGGAAATCTTTTTTGACAAATTCATCACTACAATGAATATACACTAATCTATCTGAGTGGCGAGAGATACTTACTTGGCTTTTGCAGAATTCCTTAATCCAATTGATGAGATTATTCATTTATGATTTAGGCCCATTCCAAAATACGAAAATACCAACGTTTTGGCATTCCTTCCATTGGTCTTTGCTACCCTGATTGCTAATGATAAGGAACTTTCCTTCAAATTTGGTTGAGGTATGTCTGAAAACTGAGATGAGCTGGTTATCAGGAGGAACAAGAAATAAGGAAACGAAATTCCTGCAATGCGGGGGAATATAAGATGTAGGAGTGGAAAATGATGAATAGGGATTGGTGGTCTTAGACTTCTTAGGATGACTCTTATGTGGATTTGATGGGACCAAGTGGGAAAAAGAGAGAAAACCTGTCTATTGAGAGAATAAACATTTTTTTTTGATCTACATATTTAGTGTAATTATAAAATCAGATTTGTTTATCCAGGCTCAAAGTGGAGAAAATGATAGGTCGTGAACTATATGCATCCTAGGGGTTGATTAACTTGGAAAGACGATTATCAGAAAATTGAGAATTAACCAGGGGATTACTTATCTTATTATGTCCCAAAGTAATATGATGCGAAGAGATTTGCTTTGGGTCCAGCTTGTTTCGAGCACTGATATATCCCTTAGATTTTGTCTGAGCATGTTGCCTTATCTTTTTTGCAACGATTGCCGATGAGGTGGCCCCTGATTTATTATTATTTGTCCATTTCGCACCAAATTGAACTTGGACATTTGACTCATCTAAAATTGTGAACGCATTTGTAGTTTTTATCACATATTTGAAATTTGCAGGTTGATTGTTCTTGTAGGGGATAGAATTGGTGCAAATTCTTCCTGCCTTTTTTCTTTCCCTGCTAGGGTTTCGGGATACCATCCATAGATGCGTCACCAACTGAGATTTAGGGTTCACCGGAAACCCTTTTTTGTTATGTCACTTTTCCTCCATTACAAAGTTTGCATTTTTCCCATTTTTGGTGTCTGCTCTTCTTGGAACTCAAATACATTGTTCATTCAAGGCCTCCTTTGCTAGGAGTCAAACCATTCTTTGTTAGCTCGAGTCAAGGTCAATGGGAAGGTCAGGAGCTGGGTTTTGAGTGGAGAAGATGTGGCCTGCCTCCTCTACTTCCTTGACCATGAGTTCAATGTCCTTGATGTCTGTGACAGATTCCAAAACATGCTTAACTTTGACATAGCCTCGTTGCCTCACTTCCTCTGCTTGATGATTTCACTACTTTATTAGAGCCCTTCCTAGACCTCCCTTCTCACCGTTCTTCATCATGCTGTGAGTCAAGATGCATATAAGTTTTAACTTATAACACATTCCTTCACAAAAAATCATACCTTACAATTTTTTTAAAACATTCTTAATTTTTGAAGATACATTATTAAATTTTAGATTACACTCTTAGAATACAATTAATTTTTTTTATAGCATTTTTACTATATTCAATTATATCAACTAAATTTATTTTCTTATAATCATTAAATTTAATTTTAAATTCTTAGCCATTAATTCTTTATATTTACCTTTTATTTAAAATGTTTCTATTATACCTAATTATATTTAAAATTATAATATAATACAATATATTTTGATTATATTTATTTATTATAATAATTGAATTAAACTTTATTGACAAATACTAGCCTTAATGAGACACTTTATTTTTTATTTTTTTCATCAGTAAGAGGCCCAAGCCAAGATTTATTATTATGTGTTGTGATTAACTATTATTATTTATTAATTGTGTGAGTAGATTCAAACCCAAGACCTCTTCGATAAGAAGTTCACAATTATCATTGTGTTGTAGACTCTTGCCTATCTTTACGAGACACTTGTTTTTATTAATTTTTATGATAAAAAAGTCCTCTGAACTACAAATAAATAAATTCTATTAAAAAATTACACAATTAAATCCTTAAATTGTGAAATATCTCAAACTCAACTTCGCCAAAAATAATGAAAGTTATTCAATTTAAACCCAAAAAAAAAAACCAGAATAAAAAAAACCCAGAAAGAGAAAGAGCTACCGACTCTCTGATGTCCCCTGCTTCCATCGTGTCAAGTATCGGCTCGTCGTACAATGCCACATCGACAGAGGTTAAAAACGTAGTAAAACGGAGCTTTCTACAGAAGACACAATTCTCAACCCACCCAAATAAGAAAACTGGGAGCGAAAATGGATATCAAAAAACAAAAACAAGAAATGGCGACAGGCATGAAGTACGAGCAGAGGCTAGCAGCCGCAGCGCACCTGGCCGAGCTCGAAGATGACCAAGAAAACCTTCCTACTGCCGAGGAAGTTGCCCAAAAATGCAGGGAATGGGGCATCATGGCTGAACTTAAGCCCCACCAGTCCCAAGGAGTCTCTTGGCTCATACGCCGATACGTCCGTGGTGTAAATGTCATTCTCGGTCAGTTATACGTTCTCTATATGATTCAAAGATTGAGTTAATTGAATTTTCATTTTCATGGCAGTGAATGGTTTCTCCGCTATGTGCAGGGGACGAGGTCATTTTCATTACCCTTCTCTACACACTGTATATCATGTTGTTCGTTCAGCATTTTTATCACCACTCCTTCTCATCCAATACCTTTTAGCTTTAAAACTCTTTTTTCGGTATCTATGTTTTAGTTTAGTTTATATCATTATAGTCTGTTCTTTTATCTTGTTACTGAACCATGTTAAAATATTGTTAATATCCACAGCTCTGAAAATTGTTATGGGCAAAATCTTCAGAGTAGCAATAGTAGTAGAATTTGTATTGGTAGCCTTACCGAAGTTTAGTGGTTCGCTTGTGTGAGCTTTACTTCTGCTTAATGCCTATTGGATTGTTCCGAAATCGAAATATAAGTTGATTGACATTGATTTCAAGCTACACGGTTGGATCCAAATAAATCATCACATAATTTTTATACAATTTTTCTTTGCTCTCCTTTGCGTTCTCGTTGGACTTAATAATGTTCTTCTGATTTCTTTTGAGTAGAGATTTATGCTCTCTACTGATGTGATATGCTCGAAAATCCTTTACAGAGTAATTTCCCGACATAACAGATGACTTCAAAAGTTATCCGGGGTATTAGTTTTTTAGGTTGGCTATTCCACGAATATCAGATAGACGGTTGTCATCGAGGAAGCAGTTTGAATTTTCATTTACAGTCAAGGTTATGAAAAATGGTGGGCAGGTTTTACCGCTCTCTATTTCTAGTTCGATTCCACCAAGCTTGAAATTGCAGTCTAAGTCAGTAGTTTTAATTGGCATTTAATTACGAGATCCAGATTTCACATGCTGCTTTGGCCCAAACTGTTGCGTGCATGGATTGTAAGGTCTTCTACCAGCTTTCTGTCAATTGATAATTATTTATATATTCAAATTAACATGATACTTTATTTTGTTTTGATAGTTCTCTCCCGTTTCTTGTTGTGAAACTTACATCTGTGATTTGAATTTTGCCATGAAATGAGAAATACTCACAGTTGCATAGCAAACATTATTTTTAACTTATAAATTTTATTATCATTTCTAGTTGAATTTTCATATTCTAATGCGAGCAATTTTAATTATGTGCGATGCAGAGCTATCATAGGTAAATATATCATGCATTCAAAACATTTCTTATGAAATTTGTCAATGATATAGTTAATTTTTTTGTTACTATCAATTATTGCAGATGGGACTCGGGAAAACATTGCAGGCTATATGTTTTCTGGCATACTTAAAAATTGAAAGAAAACGCCCTGGGCCATTTTGTAAGATCACGAAGCTTAACCTTCAAAGAATACAATTCTGTCTGTTTATCTGCGACTCAGAGCAATTTGAATTTTCATGTCCTGTTCTTATGCTTTATTTTCTTTGCGTCAACTAGTAAGAGTGCAAGGAATGATTTTCTTTCTCTATGGCATATTATGTACATGTAATTGGCCTCATTCTTATAAACATCTCGATCTGGCAGTAGTACTATGTCCACTAAGCGTAACAGATGGCTGGGCATCTGAGTTTGCGAAGTTTTCTCCCAGCCTAAGAGTTCTAAGCTACGTTGGTGATAAAGAACACCGATTAGAGATGCGCAAAGAGATATTTGAATATGTGAGCAAACGAGCTTCTAAATCAGGTGTATGTGCTGATTTCATCAACCATTTGACATTACATTGATTAGAATATATTCTCATATGACTGTTGACAGTCCCTTTTGCAAATTACTTTGAGAAATTTAATATCACGGCCGCTAGTTTTACCGCATCATGATGTTTGATTGATTAATATTCTTGGGGTTTGTAATTGAATTTACTTGTTTTGAACAACTCTCGTGGCCATAAATTTAGATGAGATGCTCAGCATCTTTTTAACCAAGATATGTAGATTGGGCACCTAACGTTCATCCATAAAGCAATTTTTTTTTGTTTTTTCTTGCTTCTTCTGGTACAAGCACTTACACATGTTAGTGCAAAAATGCTACAAAAACATATTATAGGCAATTACTTGTGGTTTGGCAGGGATTCCAATTTTCACCTTGTTAAAATAATGATTGTCTGGCAAATCGTTGACTGGCTTTTTAACCATATATTCACTTTTGGTTTCAAACTCCATACACTAAAGTTCTTAATCCAACATTTTATTTTACATAAGCAGAGGTATAGTTGTCAATAAGAATGACTTCCATCAAACTCAACAGACTTCCTATTACACCACTGCTGTCAAACTTAGAGATTTGAAATGATAGCACCATTCAGAAATTTCAGACAATATATATATTTTAAAATGATATCATTCCTGCCTTTTTACCAATGTGAGTCTCACCCTTTTATATCTCTTAGGAGAGATGAAAGATGTCTTTTATGCCAATACTCAAAAGAGTCACCTCTTCAAAATGGATCACTACTTCCCAACAAGTGGCTCTTTGTAAGCGATGATTTAGTGCTGGGTCTGGGATAAAAGTTCTTCCACAATTTTTTTTTCCCATTAATAAAGTTGTGAGTAATGGCAGTGACTACCATCCTTAATAATTGTGATCTTTTCCTTAGCGTTTATTGTTAAATATCAACAGTGATGAAACAAACTGCAATCACCAATGGAATTGTGAAATTCATATTAATGCAGGGAGTCTTGTAATCTGCAACTGATATATGCACTGATATGTTTTAATGAATTGTCTGTAGATATCGAGATGTTGTCTGAGATGTACCCTACTTCTTACTATCAATGCTTTCAATATCACTGGTTGTGGTTGTTGCTGTGACTTCTCACTAGGATTGCTGAAGCCAAATGATGTACTTTCTCTACAAGATTGACACCCAATATGAGTTTTGATGAGAGGCCATGGATGTGAAAGTGTATTTGCTAGGTAGTATTTGCGATGTTGGTTAATCACCAATTAATATAACTCTTTACATCTCCATTAGAATGTTCTGCTGCTCATATTTAAGTTCTCGTATCTCCAAATATGTTTCTTAGGTGCCATTGCCCACACTCTGCACGTGCATAGAAGACAAACTCACATGTTTGCATTGCATTGAGGTCATGCTGCTGAAGGGAAAGTCCTAGATGCAATGATAAAAGATGCTCTTTTGCATAACTTTGGAGAGCACACATGGGACTAGGAAACTCTAATGAACAAATTGCTTTATTGTCACTAACAAGTCTCCAACGAAGACAACAAATCCCAATAATGACTTCTATATCAAAGTAATCCACCATATAGTATGAGAAATTGTTGGTATATAGGAGCACTAGTGGGGGCGGGGGTGAATGGATGCAAACAAGTAGCCTATCAATTCAATCTTTAATGCAATTAACCTTAACAACAACTTCCAAAGAATATAACATATAACTACATAAATAAAATAAATGCAAACAACATCAAAGATCCACACAATCATCACACATGACACAATGGTTTTTGTATGTGGAAACCCTTTGCCGGGGGGAGAAAACCATAGTGGGGATGACACCTACAAGCCCTTCAATATTGTAGCTAGGTTTGCCCAGTTAGGAGTACAATGAGATATGTTAAGATCTACAATGTACAACTCCTTCTGAGAGTTCACCCTGTTAAAGGATTTTACAGAAAGAGATTGCTTAAGGTCCACCCAATTAAGGTATTTCCCCTGCTGCAACTATTAGGGAACAACAAGTTGTATGATTTGGATGTAACACTCCTCACCTATCATATCCAATCTGTCCTTTGCACTCTAAATTTGCTTTCTGCCCAATACCTCGATCACAAACCCTAGCCCACCAAAATATTTTTACAAATTCATCTAACTTCTTACACATCAATACTAAGAATAGCTCTTTATAGGAACATCACTTTTGTCATTTAATCCTCACCATTCATGCAACTTTCAATCTTGGTGCTCATTTATCACATTCATTTGACATATTTCGATGTCATAATATGTTTTTCTTCACCTCCTCGATCCATACTAGGGGTTTACACGAGATTTTTTCAAGAATAGTCAAGATGTGTTTGACCAACTCTAACATCCTTTTGAATTCTTCTCTTCCCATTTGCCTTGATCTTCAATTGCCACCTTAGCATATCCTCGTCGATTAAGATACATAACCATAACATCTTATCTCACCACATCACTCAAAACCATCATTGATCATCGATTTGAGATCAGCAGCCCAAGAATACTAGCTATTTATACGAGCTATTTTTATTCAACAACTTTATCTATCACTGAGAACCTTGCTTGTCTGTCATCATCTTGAGTTGTGGTCGTAGTCATAGTCTCTACTAGGCATGTACATGTAGTATCTATGATCGCTCAACTTAATTCTCACTGCACAGTGGTCACTACTATAATAACCTTGTGCTGTTAGTCTTCCTGTATACAAGTTGCTGTACTAAATTGCTTTCCTTGTTGCATATCTGGTTAGTTGCTTATTGATCGTTCACTTGTTTTATCCATTGACCCACACAATTGTTTTGATTAGGTTGCCATCAATGACAACCAAATACATTATTACTTTTAACCACTTCACCAATCTGACCACTTCCCATTACAATGCCAACATAAATGTGCTGAAGTTAAACACGAGCTAATAAATGAAATGGAAATATATTCCATACTTCGAGTAGATACTTTCATAGCAATTCTATTATGCAATTTGTTTAAAAAAAACTAATAACCATGACAATTTACAAGATTGTGTCTATGGCTTCAATAATTATTTACCATGGCAAATGTTAAAACATTCATTTATTTGTGGCAAGGGCTCTGATTTGATCAAATATTCCTAGTAGAAGAAATAATATTGGTGGCCAGGCAATGTTCGAACTAATAAAAATGTTCGATTGATAATATTTGATTTTCTCGACTATGAATACCAAATACTTCTTATTGGAGAAATGAAATAAACCATTAAAAGATAACCAAATCATTCTTTTTCACAAGAGTTTAATATTTCCCCACAATGTTCCAACTGATTATATATCAATGAAATATTTGACCTTCCATATGTTTCACGACAAGGAATTTTATGCCCAACTCTGACCATGTGAAATATTGCTCAAGCTAATACCGGTCATGAATTAAAGTCAATGTCCGTAAACACCTTATTGACTGCAAATTTGTCTCTACAAACATCACAATGTTTCCTGTCTAAACCTCACCAATATTTCCATTCTAAACCTAGGCTAGTAGGAGAACCTGCTTTGATAGCATGTTGAAATTTTAATTATTTGTAGATTATGTGTTTTTATATTCTTCATTATATTCAAGAGGAAGATTTGGTCCTCCCTTTCATACATTGGTAGTGCCCCTTCGCCAAGGTCACCGCTCTTGGCTCAATTTAATTAATTAGAATAATTATCTTATATATAATAATATTATTTTAATTATTTTACAATACTATTATAATATTAAATAATTATTAAGATAATAATTATGTTAGAACAATACGTATAATTATTATAATCATTGTGAATCGGATATGTAATCTTCTTGAAGCTAATTTCAACATAAAAGACTGTAGAATCTCACAGGGAGATTAACTCATTTCTATTCGAGGAAAGTGGAAAACCCTACCTATAAAAGTAAGAATGAAGAAAAATACAACAATAAACCAAAACAAAAGGTAGGAGAAAACTACTTTCGAACATGCAAACACAAGGCAAAGGCACTTACAGGGGCAAAATTACAAATAAGAGGGCTATAATCATGTGAAATGATCGATCACACTGAACGTTGTAATGAAGCTTGGTTGCATGGGTTTGCGGAGATAGCTCTTTGAATGCAAGGTGGGTGTAAAATGAACCCTAAGTCACCTTTTTGGGTGTAATAAATGTACTTTGGATGGTCATGGGGTTTGGAACTCTAGCGTGCACAAAGGAAACTAATACTTTGGGGTTCGGGGGTTTTGGGAAGTGTTGGAATTGAACCTTCCTAGATCTCTTGCGATCTTGAAGTTTGAAATGTCTAAGGGAACAAAGGGAAACAAAGGAAAACCCTAAGGTCCGAGATTTTGAAGGGAATTATGGGAAACCCTTAGATAATCTAGAGTTAGGGATTTTGTTGGAAAAATCAAGCAAAAGAAAAGGGGGCAAATAAGTAAGGGTAATTGAAAACAGTGTACTTGAATTTTGTCAAAAAAGACATAGGGATGAGTATGTATTGCATAACATTATACAAATGCAATCTCTCACAAATCGAGAAAACCTATCGGGTCAAGAATCCTTTCCAAAAGAGAGAAGAAATAAACAAGAAGGGATGCTATCTTGAGGATTCAGTGATGCCCTTCAAGCACTACATCTATTAGGATTTTACAATCAATGATTTTTGCATTGGAAGGAAAAAGAGACACATGATACCCCCCCCGAACGATGAAGAGGCTCCAATGTCAATGAAGCATGCTTAAAAACAAAGATAATCTAATCCTTGTAAGCAACATATCTTGCTTTATATGAAACAAATCCATATAACAGTGAAGAAGCCACTCCATGTCAAAATAAAAGGATTAAGGAAGCCTCCAAATGCATAATAACCCAACTGGCTCATACTACTGTAGTGTTTGATAAAATTGTTTTTGTTTTGAAATCTCTTGCAATCTGAAATGTTTGATATAATTCTAATTTGCAGCAGACTGAACACATTCCACCTTGAGCTTTAAATGACACCAATCACAACTTGTATAAGAAAGGCCCACATCCTTCAGCAGTCACCTACAATGCCAATAATGGCTCCAATACTGCAGGCCTTTAAATTCCCAGATAATGGCATTAAAACCAGATTTCCGATCACTTTCTAGATGCCCAGATTTGTGATTGCAGCAGTTTGGGAAAGCGCCAATAATGATGTCTGAAAGCTCGAATTTCCTTCACAAATTCAGCCAGCTAAACCCTCTACTTAGAAACAGTAGCAATAGTTAGGAGGAATGACAAATCGTATACCTCAGCACAATTTGCCAACCAATTTTGGAATAATTCTCAGAATTGAATCTATAATACTTCAGCTGCAGATCCCAAACCCTTATATTTCAGCAAGGGCACAAAAATCAAAACTTCAGAAATGTCACAAAGACAACAAAGAAAGATAAGATAATCAAATAATTGGATGCTTTTCTCATCAGATGTCCTTATATTTATAATCTCCAAATGGCATCGGTTTCCCAAAAGAAATCCATTAAGAAGCTTACTCTACACAACATTAGAATATATTAAAGTGCCATTAATATAATTTATTAATTGCTTTTAGCTTCAGAAATAACCTTTTCCACCATAACTTAAAATTCTGACACGCAAGGCCACTGTTTCTTGTTTCCATGATTGAAAACTTTTCGTCCCTGTTCCAACGAGCTATGATATTGAGGTGACCAACTAACAACACTATAAAAAATAGCAGCCTCAACATATTTATATGAATAATAATAATTCACCTGTCTTGCGAAAACAACTGAAGAGGCATCAAAATCAAAATCTGACAACACCAAAGTGACCTTGATGATGAAAGATGATGAATGAACCTGATGGAGTGACTTACTATAAATAGATGCTCCCTCCAAGATTCTTGGAGCTCAAACTGGAAGCTCGAAATAAAAACCGAGACCATCCTCCAACTCCTCTAACTCAACTGAGCTCATCGGAACCAACAAATGACTTACTATAAATAGTAAGTTCTTCAAACAGAGCCAAAACACACCATAGGCTGCTAGAAAGCCTATAACCACACAACTGAGACCCTCAAATCCCAACGTCAGCTCATGAGGGTTGCGATGGTGAATTGACCTGGCCAACTGTAGGAACCTACTAAAATGGGGACATTATAGTCCTCCCTCCCTAAGATTGCTTGTCCCAATGCAATCCCGGAGCAAAATGAACATCACAATCCCCGTGGATCTCAAAGTTAGAATTGCGTACTACCCCTACAGTGTACAAGAAACTCCTATAGCATCAGTACCCAGATAATTGATATGAATGACAGAATCATCTAGAAATTGACTGTAGACGTTGATGGTGATGACAACCCATTGGAACTCAATCCAATTGAAAAACCAACTCTGTCCACACCTGAGTCCCCATTAAACTGATACACCCAACTGCATTGTGGCGATGGTAACAACCATAGGTACCTAAAACACTACCACCAACTCCAACCTCTGCCAAATTGTTCTGGGTGTAGAGGTACTGCAAGGGGTCTAATTTGCAGCTATCAATCCCATCTGCAAAAGATGTTGCTAACAACCCATCCCATAATGGATGGTATGAAACTAGAGCCAACCCACACCAACATGAAACCAAATCCTCTACCTGTGGGTCAAAATAAAAGTGACGAGCACTCCTCATAGTGTAATGTTGATAAAAACTCCCATTCTCTGTCAAGGGCTCATCAGTATTAGTCTGGGAATCAGAAGATGACTCCAATCTTTGACTATAAACTATTGGTCGGGCAGGATCTTGGGCAATCCTCTCAGCGAACCCAACCTCAAAATCCCTGTGGGAAAGCATAGTAGACAGTCTCTACAATCTTTCCCACCAACCTCTGAATGGCATAGGAGCCTCGGATGAGAGTACCCTTAGACACTGTGCGAATCCTCCTGCACATCCGAACTCTCCAAAAGATACTCCATGAAAGACTGTGTGTAGTAGAAATTATATGTGGAAGCATCAACCTGCTCCCCTGCGACCCACAATTGATCCCACTGAAAATGTGGCACTACCATTTGTCCAATGGTACCACCTGTATGAAATGAAGAACTAGATCTGCTTTCGGTAGAAGAAAGCAAATCAATATGAGAGCTCGTCTCCCTTGATGCTCTCACCTCCTTCGTACCTACTGCACCCATATACTGGACGGATGTGTCGACGACATCATCACATCCCTCATCCCCAACCCTAGAAGCAAACTCACCACCAACCACAATATGTAACTGAACAGGGTTTGGGGCTGGTGTCGACTGTATCCGCTGTAACTCCACGATAACCTCATCCAATTGTGACTGTGACTCTTGAAGAGCCAACTAAGTATACTGAAGAGAGTCCATAGTCACCTCAAGCTCCTGGGTAAGCTCAGCTACCTCCTCCTCTTTCCCTAACAACGTCTCATAACAGGTGCTACCCTACTCTAGAAGGTAATCCCTGTCAACAACTAACATTGAGTAACTATGCTTCAAGATCCTGACAGCCTATCAAAGTGTATGAACCTTTGCTAGAGAAAGACTACTATCACCGTGCTCATCTAACAGAGGAGCAACCCAACCAGATGTAGCCAGCATCTAACGAATAATATCATAATGCTCAAGAACTGAAAAAATGTCACTATCACTCACCTTCAGTTGACAAGTCACATGACGCCTTTGTAACCCTTGCCTCCTATGTAAGCTCTCTGTCTCACTAACTGCACTGTGATATAAAACCGAATCAGAATTGCCCATCACAAGATCACTCACTGCATGTGTGCTATCAACCTTTCATAACTCCGCATCCGAGATACAACTACTACGTACCTCAATCAACTCCTCATCTGAAGAAATGGAAGCCCTCAATAATATCAATATCCCCACATGTCTTAGCTTCCACCTCAAAGGATAGATCCTGTAAACATGGAGCTTGGGACACAACCAAAACCTCCTCGGAGTCATTAGTTGATACTTGGCAAGGGATATCATACTCGGTGCAACTCATAGCATCATCAAATGTGTCCATACTATCTGCATCCACATCTCCTAATAAAGCCTCAACTATTGACACCTGACTCTGCACACCATGACTCAACGTTAACTTGTGAATCAATAATGCTAGAGTATGAATCCACATCTTCTGACTCCATTGTATCACCCAAATCACCAACATCAAAGCTGGGTGACTCCATACATGCATCGGTACCACCTGAGGAAGCAACTGCCTCCTGCATCGGAGCAACACTATGACAGGTCACATACAAATCTCCAATAATAATCTCCTCCTTGAGAGAGTGTGAAGTATTAGTAGTAACAATTGCATCAACTGTCTCTACACTAACTGCAGCAACAACTCTAGGAGCCTCAACTTGTTGAAGCTTAGTGCCGCTATCCTCTGCTACTGACACAACCACATGCCCTTGTGAAATAAGTCCATCATCAACACTGTGGATAGGACTAGTAGGTGACGTACTGAATGGAGGTCCATTTGCATCATGGACACCTGTCGGGGAAAACTCACGCCTCCTTCCCGCTGTCCGTCTAAAAACGGAAACCATATATTTCGCGGCTCTCTCAACCGTCTCAGGATTCAACAAGCTTTTCCGCTACCCTCTGCTGATGAAGCTTAAGTTTCTCCATACTTTCTCTCAAGGCATTTAATTTTCTGCTATCTTCCTTACTACTCCGCCAACTCCTGGAACTACTAGGCCTCATGTATATGTCCATAGTTGGAAGTAACAAGAGTGCTGATCACTCTAGTCACAACAACAGATCTGAAATAAATAATATTTTTCTCCCCCACAAGATGGCAGGAAACCTCTTTGATACCATTGTAATAACTCAACTGGCTCACACTGCTGTAATGTTTGATAAGATTATTTTTGTTTTGAAATGTCTTGCAATCTGAAATGCTTGATATAATTCCAATTTGCAGCAGACCGAACACATTCCACCTTAAGCCTTAAATGACACCAATTACAGCCTGTATAAGAAAGGCCAACATCCTTCAGTAGTCACCTACACTGCCAACAATGGCTCCAATACTGCAGCCCTTTAAATTCCCAGATAATGGCATTAAAACCAGACTTCGGATCAGTTTCTAGATGCCCAAACTTGTGATTGCAGCAGCTTGGGAAAGCGCTTATAATGACTTCTGAAAGCTCGAATTTCCTTCGCAAATTCAGCCAGCTAAACCCTCTCCTTAGAAATAGTAGCAACAGTGAGGAGGAATGACAAATTGTATACTTCAGCACAATTTGCCAACCAATCTTGGAATAATTCTTAGAATTGAATCTACATTACTTTAGCTGTAGATCCCAAACCCTTATATTTCAGCAAGGTCACAAAAATCAGAACTTCAGAAATGTCACAAAGACAACAAAGAAAGTTAAGATAATCAAATAATTGGATGCTTTTCTCATCAAATGTCCTCATATTTATAATCTCCAAATGGCACGGGTTTCCCAAAAGAACTCCACTTAAGAAGCTTACTTTACACAACATTAGAATATATTAAAGTGCCATTAATATAATTTATTAATTGCTTTTGGCTCTAGAAAATGACCTTTTCCACCATAACTTAAAATTTTGACATGCAAGGCCATTGTTTCTTGTTCCCATGATTTAAAACTTTTCGTCCCGGTTCCAACAAGCTATGATACTGAGGTGACCAACTAACAACACTATCAAAAATAACAACCTCAGCGTATTTATATGAATAATAATAATTCACCCGTCTTGCGAAAGCAACTGAAGAGGCATCAGAATCAAAATTTGACAACACCAAAGTGATCTTGATGATGAAAGAAACTGACAAGGTGACTTACTATAAATAGGCGCTCCCTCCAAGATTCTTGGAGCTCAAATTGGAAGCCCAAAATAAAAACTGAGAGCATCTTCTGACTCCTCTAACTCAACTGAGCTCATTAGAATCACAAGATTGACTTACCATAAATAGTAAGTCCCTCAAACAGGGCCAAAACACACCATAGGCTGCTGGAAAGCCTATGACCACACAACTGAGACCCTCAAATCCCACTGTCAGCTGACGAGGATTGCAATGGTGAATTGACCTGGCCAATTGCACGAACCTGCTAAAAATGGAGACATTACAAAATGTGTCTTTGAAAATTGAGTAGGAGTCTCCAAGGTTGAATAAACCACAACATAATCATGGTCAAACTCAACTCAGAAGCATGAAAAAATCAAGAGGAGAAAAGTAATGAATGCTAATCTCAAAAGACAATGAATATTGGGTAACAATTGTGCTAAAATGGTCGATAAAGAGAAGAGAAAGCCTCTCAAGCATGTCTCCCAAATCTGCAATAAGAGACTTAACAAACAAGTTTGAAGCACTTGTCAAATGCTCCTCTCACAAAGCAAGATCTGAAACACTAAGGTCATCCTGATAAGTGAAGCATTGAAATTTGAAGAAGCAAGAGGTTGAGTAGGAAGTTCAATGCTAATCTATAGTATGCGAAGATTCAAGTTATCAAACTTCTCCTCACAAACATGATTTTCCCTTGATGAAAGGGTGTGAACATTAGCCAAAATAACAGTACCGCGAGGAGCAAAGTGAGGAAAGGAGTACAAAGAGAATAAATGATCAACTAGACCCTCGTAACAATGATCTCTCTACTCTCTATGCCCCTTATGTATGCATAATCAAGAGTGAATTGAATTGATTTACCTCGTCTACTTTGAGCACTTCGATAAACAAAAAGGAGAATAGATAACAAGGAGGAGGGTACACAACGTACATTAAATGTGCCCTCTCCATGTTGTTACCCATAACTATATCAGGTGAATTACAAGGTACATAAGAAGATAACATTTGATGAAATGCTCTTGAATCAAGAAACCATTTCCCATGTTCAAGAACAATAGAGGGAAAGAGTGCCTTATGTCATATTTTAACAAATCTGGTTTGCAAGTCTTGTAGTTGACTTTTTTAACGAAGATGCTTTTGACTGTGGATGCTGAAGGAGGAGACACTGATGATGGCAATATGATGCTCTTTTCATTAAGTTGTGTGAGTTCACTGATCTTCATATCATAACACCTATGCTAATAATACTCTCTTGTTTTGCTATAAGCACATTTTAACTTGTTGTAATATGATTCTCATTTGGAAGAGAGATTTGAGTCAGGGGTACATTGTGAAGGAAAATCCTTAGCTTGCCCATTAGAATTTGAAATCTTTCTTGTGTTTCTTGCCTTTTCCACTTCAAGCTTTTGGATTAGGATTTTTCGCATGAAGAGCCTCTCACCTTGGAGACTTCAATGTACTCACTTGTGCAAACATTTTTTGTTCCATTGTGATTTGAGATGTAAATCCATCAAGAGAAGACATTTTGTACACAGTGCTGAAGGCATCAAAAGTAGCATACAAAGCATAAACAAACATTGAATAAGAAGACCTATCTTAGAGATTATAGATGGAGAGAATTAATTGTTCACCTCTATAGTGATCGGACAAGCAATCGATTGTAGTCTGAGAGGATTGAGATTTGTGAAGAAGTCTTGGATATTGTCAAAATGTGAATGATCAAAACTCATTAGTTCATTCTCCAACTCGAATTTCCTCATCCTATTTGACTTACCAAGACTATAAGGTAGTCTAAATTTCATTAGGACTTCTACAAGATACAAAATTATATCTTAGATTAAGATAAGTAAACATAATGATAGTGTGAAGAGCTTCATCTCTTTTAGTAAACTATTTTCTTTTTTTCGTAGCACTTGTGAATTCTTGGTCTATTCTAAATGTGATTGTTGGCAACTTTAGTTTCAAGAAGACATCCGTTTTCAATAGCTATGTAATTTTTAATCATGCCTCCATGACTTCATCTAATAAGCATGAGAGCTGCTCGTGTAGGAAGATACTGTGATCGTTTGTAATTGGTACCATGCTAGATGGATGTCTGCAGGTGAGAGGGTCATTGTGATTACACAGAGCTGAGAATGTGTAGGACATCACTTATTTGCGTGGATGACAGTAGATTTGAGATATGAAGCAAATGAGAGTTGGAGCCATGATTTGCCTAACTCCGCAGGCTTATCTTGGACAAGATCCATGCTGCATCAAATATATTGCTCATCGAGTTTGACCTCCCACTGTGTGTTGGTCGAATGAGTAACTGCTCAATTTTTTAGTCTCCGTATTCTCCAATTCAAGTCCATCGGTAGGGGATTTGTAGAATTGCTTCCAAATGTTTGCTACACAGGACTACATTGGATCTCTTTGCCTATGAGTGCATCGGACAAATTTGATTGTGCTGCTAATTTGAAGACCCGCATGGAGAGTGGTCGAGCTGAAATAGAGATATAGGCTAGTCCCTGTATGCGTAGAGGTCGACAATGACCTCTATGGGTTGGAGAATGATGCAAGTCAGAAGGGCTGATGTACTGGAGATTGGCAAGGGTGCCACTAGGATGTGCAATGATCGAGCGTAGTTGATTGCATCTCTCTAATTGATTCGACCCCTAGTCCTATGCAACGGAAGAAAAAGTATATTCAAATGAGCGAGTAGAATAATGATTATTGATTATTGACAGATTCTCATGCATTGGTAGGAGAGAATACATAACTCCTGAAAGGATTAGGTGAATAAAATAGGGGAGATCAATGATTGGTTCGACCCGTTATTGTATGGCATTGACCTTGAATAGGAATTTGGGTCGATGATGCCCAATCCTATACAAGTCTGCCAACCACTCCATATAAGATGCACTTTATATATAACCGGATTTAGTGATGTTAGCTGAGGTAAGGGGGTGAGAGGGATTAATCTCCCCTAATCGGTATTATTAAATAAATTCAATATTCTATCTTGGTGAACATGTAAGGGTCATCAGTGGTATAGATAATTGCAACAAATAGAATATATTGACTAAAGTGCGAAGCAGAAATTAAATTCTATTAATTAGGGATATTAATGGGATTGAAGACATAACGTTAAGGTGGATATATTTATTAGTTGAAGGTTTATTTCAAGTGGATATTTGCTCCAAAACAATGAGAACTATTTTTTATAGTTATATCTTGAGAACTATTCTTATATACTTCTTGAAATTAATCTCTTGCCTTATTATTTTAATATGTACTATAAGAGTTTATTTTTGCCTTGATCTTTTCCTCCAAGTATGTTCTTGTAGGAAAAGGGAGATTGATGTTTAGAGGGAGTTTGACACATTTGTCTAAAGGAGCAGATAGAGGATATGTTTCAGTTGATCTTTGAAGATGTTGATCATATCAAATGTAGGGGGAGTATGACACTTCATCAAAGGCAACTTTGGTTGAGGAGCTCAGATGATCGATTTTCAGAGGGAGTTCAAAAGTCCTTGTGAGTGACTATGATTTTAATGTGCGTTCCCCCTATGTACATCATGAGGAAGCGACGACTTCCAAATGATCATTTCTTGTATTTGTAGAAGTTATTGAAAGGTGACATCTTACAATAACTTAATTTTCTATTATGATGGATATCTTACGATGTCTATGCAAATTATGATAGACTATGCATGGTGGATGTTTATATGGTATACATTATGAAAATGTGTGTGCACACACCTTATGAACATTTTTTGAGTACATGGTGAATGTCATGCAACTTGATGTTCTGGAGGGCCATTACTTACAGTACTTGGTGAACATCTTGCATCTCGACATTACTCAAAGAGTATTTGGTGAATATCATGTGTTGAAATTCTGGGAGACCAATACTCATCATATTAGATGTGATATCAAACCTTATTTGAGTACTTGGTGAATATTATGTGTTGATATTCTGGAAGACAAATACTCATGATATCAAAATGTTACTTAAGAGTATTTTGTGAATATCATGTGTTGATATTCCGTAAGACTAATACTTATGATATCAAATGTGAAATCAAAATGGTGGATATCTTTTGATCAAAAGTATTCTTAAAATTTATTATTCCTAATATTACCAATGGTGTAATATCTATCTTGTGTTTATCTTCCCTAGCTAAAAGGGAGTGTTGATGTTCGATAGCTTCTGGCAGATAAACCTATATATAATTATAGATGAGATACACTTGATATACATGAGTTCATTATATTTGAGATATAAGTTTATTGTTATATGAGAGGAAAATATATATATATATATATATATATATATATATATATATATATATATACATATATATATACATACATATATATATATATATATATATACATACATACATATATATATATATATACATACATACATACATATATATATGTATGTATGTATGTATGTATATATATATATGTATGTATGTATGTATATATATATATATATGTATGTATATATGTATGTATATATATATATATATATATATATATATATATATATATATATATATATATATATGTATGTATGTATGTATGTATATATATATGTATGTATGTATATATAAATTTGTGATTATATTAATTATCTGAATAACTAATAGACATGTCCCATGGCTTATTCTCAATATAAACAAGAGATCGATGTCATTTGGAAAACACATACCAAGAAGGCAGCGCTTAGTACATTTGCAACATATCCAAAACTTAACATATTCATCTAGGCACAAAGAAGGCCACTCTTTTTGATAGTGAAAAGAACACAGATATAGCCCATGGACCATGCCTCGCTTCATTAATCGATACAAAGTGAAAAGTATATGTTGGGCATCTCATCAATACAAAGTATATGCATGATAACTTATTAATCTTGTGCATAAAATATGTGAAAGTATTTATAAGGTCTGATAGAAAGGAATCCCACCCCAGTGAGGCATGAAAGTTAGTGATCATTGGGAAACATTTTCCATTTCTTCTTTGTTAAGTACAATTTTGGATAGAGTTGAGCAAGAGATGACATTCAAGCTGAGTTATAAATGGTTTGCGTGTTATGAATTCAAATGTTTGTTGTTGCATTTTAGTTCTTTTGGAGGAAGACTAGAAATGCACGGAGATGTAGGCACAATGCCTCCTATCCCTGGAAAGGTTTGTATACTCACCTCTTGTATAGGTGACAATTGCTAGTGTTAGAGACACATGCTAGGGGTGAGATACGTGCCCAATTGAAACCCTAGTATATACGGTTCAATGATCCTATAACAATCCAATCTTGAAAGCAAAAATAGGCAAATCTCTTCTGCTGTGTTTTTTGTGTGACAACTTCCTATTTTATACTTTGTCCATTAATATCTTTTATACCTTTTACCTATAAAGCAAAAGACTAGAACACCCCAAAAATAAGTATTGAAGCATTAAGTAAAAGAATTGGGCCTGGCCTCCAATGGCTAGAATTTTTTTTTGGAAGTGAGCTAAGGTTTGAATATTTTCGTATCTCAGGGTTTGAAAATCCATCGACTATGCTTGGAAGTGTATTAGCATTTACATTGCAACTTCAATGCTTCAAGTTAAATACACAACCATTGATTTTTTGTAACATCCCCTTTTTTGGGTCTTAACTAACAACTAACATATCATGGGAGACAGTTACTATTTCAGATTTATGGACATTAGAAGGCAATTATAACAATTATTTTTCAAGTTCATATAAAATTGATCAATGGTTATACTGGATTAATCGAATTACCTTAACCAAGAATTGGAAAAACATTTCATCATCAAATCCAATAAATCTAGTTACTATCATAACTAACCATTACTTAATGAAAAAAAAAGAAATCGTTTTCTACCAATAAAGACACGATACTTTTTCTAATCACATGAAGACAATTTAATAACTACTTTTCATATTTAGAGGGAAGAGAACCAATGGCTATAATAGAATAACTGATTAGATGATATTAACCATCTAACATAACTTCAATTTGAAATTCACAAATTCATAAAAAAAAATACCGGTTATCAGAAGACATTTGAAAAGTAGATCATATCCCTGTCTTGTGCAAGCCTTGGCATTTGGTGGAGAGAAGAAGCCTTGTTAGGGGCTTAACCTCCCAACCACAAACCCTTAAGTATCCCCACACAATCTCAATTGGGAAAGGCCCTCCCTACCCAGGATTAGGCGTAGGATGATCACTGTCCAACCACTAAGAAACCTGGTGTATCAACCCATTGCTCAGCTAGACAACAAGACTTATACTCTGGACTACCATGAGATGGCACATGTTTTTAACAAATCATAATTACTTGCTTGAGATACTGATGGTTCTTTTCTTTTTTTCTCATGTAAGAATAAGCCTTAATCGAATGATTTCTTTCTCACACACTTCATCTCGACCATGCTGGTCTTCTTGGATGATTCATCGAGGGGATCTATGAGTAATGGTAGTCACAACCAATAATCTGCCTATTTAGCCTTGGCTTATAAAAGAGAAATAGGAATTCATATCTTATTATGTGTTGCCAACTCTTCTGCTATTCTGGTGTTGGCATTTAAAAAGGAAATTTAGAAATGTTTAAGAATTCATATAACAACCAATATGTCCGCCAAATAATCGTTGATAACACAAATGACAATTCCTTTAAACTTATTCAGTGATTAGCCATTTTGGCTTGCTAAAAACACAATGGTATAGAAGTAAGCTCTTACAAATCTAATTCTTTAGGATACTTGATTCTCATCGCAAGAAACATATGGCATGATGTTCTTGTATAAGTCTGCCCTGTATTGGCTTGTATTTCAGTATTACTTTCACAAATAGAAATCATGTATTTCGGCTCAGTCTTACCGTTTATAAAAAAAGATCATCGTTTTGTGTTCAAATGGTAAAATAGCATAGGAAAATCTTAATTGCTTTAGTCAAGCATTGCGATCTATTTACATAATATATATTGATACATATGCAAATTTAACAACATGACCTAGCATTGGTCGGATTTGCAAAATGTGTGTAGCTCCGACTGCTTGTACGAAAGGCCTTCTCCAAGAGGCTTCGAATTGTAATGAATGGCTATGCACTGATATAAGAACTTTTAAAAGGAACCAACCTCAAAAATGATGAATCAATTGTAGAAAGAGAGCAGAACAAAGATTGGTAATGAGGCAATAATAATATGTCGATTTGCAAAGATGAGAATAATATAAACAAGCAAGAGCCATTACATGAAATGTGGCTCAGTTACGAGTAAGATACGAGTTACAAGATTCTCTGCCCGATTCTCTGCCCATTGGCTCATTGGAAATAATAATAATATTGATAATATGGCCCTTTAAAATAAATAATAATAAAACACTATGAGAGCCATATAGAAATGTGGCCGCTCAAGGAGAAAAATAAAACTATTGCCAAGGAATAATATTAAAACAAATAGTAGTATCCAAACATAAGATATAGGGGCCAGTGACATAAGATAATATTAAAACATAAAATAATATTGCTTAAAGGTAACTATAGTACTCAATTTGATTTAAGCTTGAGTAATTATTAAATTATATAAGTTTGATCAATTAGCTCATGGTTTGTCCCTTAGTATACCCTTGCTTGCCTAGCCATTTTCCTTGGTCATCGTGGCTTAAGTCTCCCACCTATTTGCTCAATGGTAGGTGGTGCCCTCGTGCCCAATTCCTTTTTGGCAATGCTTCGCCCCCTTCGACGTGCTCTTGCAAGGAAGAATTTCTCCATGATAATATCATATTCCTCAATATAATCACAATTACTGTAACAAGTGATTATTCGTAAACCATCATAACGATTAACCATCTTACCATTTAGCATGATCATAACTAATTTAACGTGTCAAATTGTCAATTGACTTCACATGAAACCTCAATGGTTATATGAACATTTTTAATTTGGGCTGAAAATTGGGATGTAGCATACCCTCCCCCTTGTGTTTCATTTTCCTCGACAAACTGTGCAATTTTAATGAACACTATAAAGGTTATTCAAAAGTGGGTCAAAAATTGGGATGTAACATTTGTAAGCATGAGCAAAGTTAATCATCATCTAGAGTAATTAAATAATCACTACTGAAATTTATGTCATGTTCAAATAAATAGGTTTACTAGCTGAATCTTTTTTGCTTATCTCCATTATTTTTCTGATTGCACATTTTCAAACGATTTTGATGATATGTGTGAGGCAGGCTGAACAGGATTTACCGTTTGATGTTTTCTTGACAACCTATGACCTAGCGATGTTGGATGCAAGCTTTCTTTCTAATATCCGATGGCATTATGCAATCATTGATGAAGCTCAACGAATAAAAAACCCTTCTAGCGTAAGTACTTGAAGCTTGCTAATGCTTATGTGTAAATTTTCAATAGTTATGTAATTTTTAATCATGCCTGCCATGACTTCATCTAATAAGCATGAGTGTTGCTAATTTGTAAAATCACATAAATTACCATAAATTCTTGAAGGCGAGGAAATATAATTATTCAGAATCCAGTTTTCTTTCCTTCTCTTCCAAGAAGTTATACATAGATAAATGAAATTAGAGATGAAAAATATAGCATAACTCATGAAATCCTGTTCAGATCTCTAAGATTGAAGTACTTTTTTTGAAGGGTTGGAGATTTATCTTTTTATGCTTCTTATTTCTACAGTAAACATTTGATTTGATTGCTATTTGGTCAAACTCAAGGAGTACTCTATATTAAAGTTATGAAGGATTTTGAATCTTGATTATGATACCAAAGTTGCAACAAAACTTATAGTCTAAGAAGCATTTACAAAATGGCCAATCAAGCACAATCTTAAATGTAAGAAGAATAGCAAAGGAAAACCAATTTTGCATTTGTTGAAGTAGTCATTTTTTAAAGTTAATTAGTGGGGGTATCCATTGGGGCCCCTCTCCCATAAAATTATAAAAGACAAGGTGCTTGATCATAATAGTATTTGGTTGGTTATGCTCAATATTACACTTTAAAGGTGGCCACCAAACATAGCTTGAATGAGTATTGATTGCAATAGATATGAGCCAAGGTACATTTTGAGTATGGTTCTAAATTAGTGATCTGCCGCCCTCAATGTCTCTAGCCCTTCCAACACTTTTCTTGCAGCCAAAGAAGAACTTCGAGTGGCATGGTGGTATTCCTAGCCAAGTACAATTGTTGACATGTTTGTTGATCGTACAAGGTGGTTCTAAACCATTATATTTCTGTTTTTTAGCAAAGGAATGCAAGTTTTAGAACCATGATATAAGGGAGTCTATTTACCTCATATGTTGTGTAAGAAACCTCATCTTTTGGATTCTAAGTGCCAAGATTCCAGATAATATATCACTGTTTGAAATGAAATTCCAAGCCAAACAGGTCTGCTACAGCCACCTTCCAGCCCACATGCAATGTGAGCTGAACTCTCTCTCAAGTGGGAGAGCATGTGTTACAATAATATCTGCATATGTTACTGGTAAATGTTGTATTCTATTAGTTTAAATACTTTCAGTTTAGTTTAGTTGGAATATTTCCATTTCTGTTATCAGTAATCTTTAGTTTCTTTTAGAAACTTGGTCAATGTAATTGCCTTTGAACGTTTCTCATTTTTCAGTGATAATCATGCAATATCCATTGTCTCATTTTGCGTTACATGATATCCGAGTGGGCAAATGAAAGTCATTTTTCTATTTTAAATTATTTTAGAATTTTTTTTTTTCCAGTTAAGGTTTGGTGTGGCCTGCGATTAGGACCAGTAATTTGTGACTTTGCTCACATGAGTTTGTTGATCTTTTTCCTGCAAACTTCTTAGGACTGGGCTTCTCAGAGCTGGCCACAAAGGGAATAACTTTTGGCGTTTTTCTAAAATCTTTTGGTTCACACATCTTCCTTCAAGCAACCTGTTTGTTCTTTTGCTGTTTTTAACATCTCAAATCATGCTTTATTTTCTTCCTAAAGTGTGGCAATTTCTGCAACTTGCACACAGGATTTTTTGATCTTCATTTTTCCTTTGCAGGCGACAAATGCTAGAGTTTTTTGTTTGTGCTTGCGTCAGTTCTCTTTTTGCTCAAGTTTTGTTCGTGTCTGTGCCTGCATGTCCCCTCAAGTTTCTTTTTGTGCTCTCCTTTGAAAGGTGTCTATGTGAGCAGCAAAAGCCTGTGTTTTACAGCTTGTGATTTTCTATTGAAGTGTGAGTCAGGGTTTCATGATCGTTGGGTGTCCGTGGCTAGGGTTTTCAAACCCTCTTGTGGCAGTTTTTAGGTATTTTGATGGTATTTAAACCTAGGGTTTGAAGAAAGCCCTACAATTTTTTCTCATCAAAATCTATGGTTTTTGTGGTTCAACCTCAAAATTTGTGCCTTGGGATCCATGCATTAATTTTTTCTATCTTACTATGAAGTTGCCATTTTTTCAGTGCATTTGGATTTGTTCCTTGGTTATGTGCTGCGTTAGATTTTAAATTTGAAGCCTTTGCCTTTTTTTGTGCCTTCACCTATTTGACCTCAGGGTATGTGATGGTATCTTCGACAAATATTATGCTTGAAAGCATTCAAAATTTCAATGGGAAAAAGTTGAATATTGCTGCCTAGTAAAAGTTGTTCTTGGCATTACCTCGTGCTGTATTATTGTCGGAAAAGATCACAATAAGTTTGACGAGCGCAATTGTGACGCGATGATGCTTATCAAATTTTTAGTGATTGATGATCAATTGCTGCAAGTGCCTTCAGGCAAATTGGCTGTTGAGATTTGGAAGCACTTGAAGGATCTCCATGAAATGTCAAATAAGAGCCCGATATTCTTTCTTAACAACATGCTCCTTTCAATCATGATGGACGAGGAGACATATTTGCAAGAACACAGAACAAATATCAAGGACATCCACGATCAGCTAGAGGCAATTGATCAAAAAATGGAGGAAGAAGACATGGTAGTCATCAATTGAGAAGTCTGCGGAAGTCTTATCAGCATTTTAATAACATTACTTCAACTAATGTTGATTTGAAGTTTCTAGATCTTTGCAACAAGCTTTTGTAGTAGGGACTGTTGGAGACAATAGTTTGGTAGTAGTGCCAGTTCATCCTCCACAGAACAAACAATCTTTGCTAAGTCTTTTTTTAAGGACAAAGGGAAAGGTCAATCTTCTAATTTGAAAGGCTCAGGTCCATCTTAGGATAAAAAGAAGAAAAAGAACATTTAGTGTAACTATTGCCACAAGTATGGTCACATGAAGGTCGACTATTGACATCAGTTGGCTAGTGAGCAAAAGAAGTAGGGAGGGTCTCAACCCAAAGAGAAGGTTGCGAAGCATTGTGATAAAAAATAATCTTCCTTCTATGCATTTACGGCCAAAAGAACAACAGATCTAGTGAAATCTTTTGCGTGGTATATTGATTTAGGTGATTGTCGACATTTTACTTATTGTCAAGATTGGTTCACACATTTGAACTATTGTCTTATTCAATGATCTTTGGAGGGGGAAAGGAGTATTTTGTTAGTAAGGGCAATGTGCAGATTCACTTTGGAGGGAGAAATTTAATATATCTTGATGTATACTATGTTCCAAGCATGGTACTCATTCTTCTCTTATTCAAATCGTGAGACATTTTCCTTAGCTGGATGTTGGATGTTGATTTCAGTTCCTACACTTGCAAAATTGTTGATAGGGAGACCACTACATTGGTTGCTTTGGGACTTGGGGATCATGGTCTTTATAGATTTGTTTGATTATCAGAAGCATGCCATGGCAAGCAGATGTTCTTTCATCAACAATCTTTGGGATTAGCATAATGGGCATTTGAATATTTACTATTTCTCTCAAATATGTAGGGAGGGTTTGGTTACTAGCCTACCTGAGATCTAGACTCAGAATTGTGGATTTTGTGGAGCATGTTAAGTTGGAAGGCAACATCAGATTCTGTTTTCAAATGGTGTTGCCTAGAAAACTTTCAAGGTATTACAATTAGCTCATGTTGATGTATGTGGACCAATAAATATGCTTTTAGTAGTGGGTCTAGGGACTTATATGGATGTATTTTCTTAAGAATAATTCAAATATTTCAATGAATTTCAACAGTTTAATGCCTTAGTTGAGAAAGAGTCAGGTTAACTAAATATTACTCCAAGGTTAGTTTTGTTCATTTGATTTCTCCACCTTTTGTGCTACACATGACATTAAGCTCCAACTTACAACACCATACAACCCTTAGCAAAATGGTGTAGTTGAGCATCATAATGGCACCTTTGATGTAATGGCTTGTTCTATATTTGATCATATCATGTTCTTAAGAAATATTGGGTTGAAGTAGGTGACATTGTAGTCTGCCTTTTGAATAGGTCGCCTATACAAGTCATTAAGAAAATGAATGCTGAAGAAGCTTGGTTAGGATGAAAGCCTAAGGCAAGCGATCTGAAAGTATTCATTTCTACTGCTCATGTATGGGTTCTAGAAGCCAAGCGTGCAGAGCTGGACTCCAAGAGCCAAAAGCTCATGTTTATTGGTTACAATGACAATCATAAGGTATATTAGTTGATTGCTGTAGAGACATAGTGTCTCATATTTAGTTTTGATGTTGTGGTTGATGAGATTACTAGTCCTTTTCTTTCTTCTACTACCATGTGTGTTGAGCATCAAACAATGAAGGCCTTGGATTTAGGTGTTTGACACTTGGAGGGAGGGTTTCAAATCAGTCTAACATTGAAGATGAGGAGTCTACTAGGCTTGAAACTACATTACTTGACTTTCCTCACGATCTACATTCAGATGATTTTGTTCCGGAATCCCTAGGAGATTTTCCTCCTATGTTATGCTGGTACTTCTACTCTTTGGCTTGAATGGTGGGCTAATAAGACTATAGGGATTGTTCATGATTTCAAATCACTTTGATTTTGAAGATGAGTACTCTATTAGGCATGAGATCGTATCACCTAATTTTCCGTAGGATCTACGTTCAGATGATTTTGTTCCAGAATCCCTAGGAAATCTTGTTCCTCGTATGTTATGTTGATACTTCTATTGTCTGACCTAAGTGGTGGGCTAAGACTATAGGGGATGTTCATGATGGTGAGCTCATTGAGGGCATATGAGCTTGTAGAAAGAGAAAGTAGTAAAACATAGTAAATTTTTCTTTTATGACCACCAACATTCACAACATCTATAAGCCTTATATATTTTTAGAGGCTAAAGGAATTTTGAGTGGGAAAATGCTACAAAAATTGAGTACGATAGTCTTTTAAAGAATCACACTTGGTTTCTGTTTGATTCTTTTCTTGGGAAGAAACCCATCAACTGTAAATGGGTTTACAAGGTCAAGTATCATACAGATGGTGCTGTGGACGAATACAACACTAGGTTGATAGCTTGAGGATTTACACTGCAGGAGGGCATTGACTACGAGGAGACTTTTTATTCTATCGCTAACAATTCTTTTTCTCACTATTGCAACTCAGTTTGGATAGAAAGTCCATCATATGAATGTCAAGAGTGCATTCCTCAACGATGAGTTGTAGGAAGAAGTTTATATGGCGTAACCTCTTGGTTTCAAGGTTGCGAGCAAAAAATATTAGGTCTGTAGTTTGGTGAAAGCACTCTATGGCCTCAAATAGGCTCCTTGGGTGTGTTACATCAAGATTGATCAGTATCTTGTTGTCATGGTTTTTAGTGCAGTCTCTTTGATACTAATTTGTATGTCAAGCACTTTGGTGATGATATTCTTTCTTTGTTGCCGATTTTGATGACTTGATCATTATTGGTAGTTTAATACATTTGATTGCAACTATCAAACAAGATATATGCCATGCCTTTGACATGATAGATTTAGGGCTTCTCCATTTTTGCTTAGGTGTTGAGGTTTGATAGGTAGATAATGGTATTTTTATTTCTTAATCTAAGTGTGTTAGAAGCCTGCTTGACAAGTTTCAGATGCAAGATTGTATACTTGCCACTACAACTAGTGAGAAAGGGTTGAAGTTGTCAACTAAGTCTATGGTGAATGACATAGCATTCATTCAACTGGTAAGCAGCCTTATCTATCTCACAACTACTGGACCTAATCTCAGTTTTGCCGTAACCTACATTTTTCGCTTTATGACAATCCCAAAAATTGATCATTGAGCTTTAGCAAAGTGTGCATTGTGATACGTGAAGGGTACTTATGATTTTGGCATTTTGTATAGAAGGTGCAAGGATTCAAAGTTGATTGGTTATAGGTACTTATGATTTTGGCATTTTGTATAGATGGTTCAAGGATTCAAAGTTGATTGGTTATAGGTACTTAAGATTTTGGCATTCTGTATAGAAAGTGCAAGGATTCAAAGTTGATTGGTTATAGGTACTTAAGATTTTGGCATTCTGTATAGGTGCAAGGATTCAAAGTTGATTGGTTATACAGTCTCAAATTGGGCAAGCTGATTGGATGATAAAAAATCTGCTTTTTTATATTTATTCAGTTTGGGTATAGGTGCAATCACATGGACAAGCAAGAAGCTAGAGGCAATGGCTCTTTCCTTGAATGAAGCAAAATATTGGGGAATAGTTAAGGTAGCTTGTGAAGCAATTTAGCTACGAAGGATGCTCTTTGACATGAAAATGTCACAAGTAGGATCTTCTTTGTTATACATTGATAATCAAGGGGTGCTCAAACTGGCCAAAAATTTAGTATTCCATTAACATACCAAGTATGTTGAGCTTCATTGTCATTGAATCTGCAAGCTGATGGAAGGAAAATCAGTTTAGTTGCAGTGTATCCCAATTGAGGTTCGTATTGCAAACATTCTTATCAAGTCTCTGAGCCCGGATAAGTTTGTTAGATTTCAAAGTCAACTTGGTGTAGCTGACAAATTGACCACTAAGGGAAGATGTTAGAATAATATCTCCATATATTAATGGTCAAAGTTATAATTCTATTAGTTCAAAACTTCAAATCATAGAAGCGAAAATTGTTTTGAGAAAAAAATCAGCAGAACAAAAGAGTAGGATTTTTTGAAAAAATTAGGAAAAGATCAGATTTGCAAAGAAGGTAAAAAGTTGATGTAAAACAGTTAATTTTTTTTTCTCCTAAATTAAGGGGCATTTCCTCATCATAGATATATTGAGTAAATAAAATTTAGAGTTTAACAAGTAGATTGTACAAAATAGGTTCTCATCATTTATAATTTTATATAGACATCACTGATTTCATTGCATAAAACATACCACAATAGATAAAAGATAACTAGATGGAGACAATTATCAAATGTCAATTACAATATAGCTTATGACTTTGTACAAAGTCAACCTATAAACTAAGTACAAAGTTCCCAAAAGTCAAAAGTAGGCAATGGTGAGCTAGGCCTTGTTGATTAAATTGAAAAAAATTTGGACTCCTTAGACATAGCCTAGTCAATTTTATCCAGGAACACAAGGTCTACAGGGAACATGAGAACGACAAAATCATTAGTAGAAAATTCAATTTCTGAAGTTTACTAATTGCATTTCTGAGATCTTACTAAAAGGACATCCTTAAAGGTTTGAAGAAATGGTCAAACACAATATAGGATATTAAACACCTCTAGTTTTATCAAAATTAAAATATAGATTTGTAGATTTTCTGAAATGTCATGGTTACTAACACAGGCCCATTCCAAAAGAAATATGAGAGCTTAAGTTGGCTAATTAACAATCCACTCTTATCCTACAATTATCTTCTAGAGGTTTGATGCGTTTCTGTAACTCCTGTAGGCAAAAGGCTTTAATGTAACTGATATTATTTTCTTTCTGTTAACTATAGTTACAAAACTACAATTTATCATAATTGACATATTTGTGATGTTGATGTGTAAAATTATAAGTGATCATGACTGACTACGCACGATGTTTGCAAAGCTGTTAACTCATCGTATAAATTTTTACTGCATAATAAATGAGTATTTACATAATAAATAAACATAGTAAAATATAATAACAAAAACCAATGCAAAAATATGTATAACAGAGACAAAAATTTACAGCTGACATCTGTCATTTTGTAAGCTAATATGTACTACAGATTAACAAATAAAATAAAATTTCTTGGGAAAAAATAATTCCCAACCTGGCAAAAATTTGATTGGAGTCTGAAGTCGATGGACTTTTCTCTCACCGCAAACGCTAACAAGAAACTGAAAGCAACTGGATTCTCACGTAAACAACAAACAAATGATTTTATCCCTCTTTGTCTCCCACGAGAATAAACGATTTAATCTTTGGCAAACAACAGCTCCCTTGGAAAACACAACATTAAATAGAAAAAGAAGATTTTCATTTGGCATCGTTTAGGTTTTCGTGGCACTAAAGTTTTGCACACCTTCAAACGATTAATGGCGATTTTGTTATAATTAAATGTGATTTTATTAGGATGAAATGCAATTTTTTGGGCCTAAAAGTTGTTGACTGCATTGACTCATTTCTGGGGAAAAACGAGAGCGACCTTAATTCAGGATTAATTGTGATTTTTGGATATTTTCACTTCACTAGTTTAAATACTTTTAGTTTAGCTTTGTTAGAATATTTGTATTACTGTTATCAATAATCTTCAGTTTCTTTTAGAAACTTGGTCAATGTGATTGCCTTTAAATGAGAAAATGTTTCTCATTTCTCAATTATAATCCTGCAATTGCCATTGTCTCATTTTGCTTTAGAGCATAAATCATGGGGCATGATGCTAAGGTTTGAACAGAACAATGTAGAAAATAGGAGGCGAGTCTTGAGCATGCATCTTTTCACTCCCCAAGGAAAAGGAGCCAAGGCATCTTCATATGAAGAAAGTTGTTAACATGGAACGAAGGTACTTCAAACATGTCAAGTAGTTTGAGGTAAGAAGCTCAAGCTTAGAATTTTTTTTCCCACAAGCATACATGTTATGAATAAGAGGAAGAATTTATGTTCATAATTTTCAACTATGTTGCACAAAGAACACAATAGAGACAACTGTCCACATAATGTCCAACTTTGCATTTGCTAACATCACCATTTCCAACCACTATTCTCCACCACCTGCATTCACAAATGTGTTCAGCCGAGAGTCTAGGTGATTTTCAATTTGTTGCTGCTGTTGGTATATATCCATCATTATATGGGTGTTTCCGGCATTATGTTGCCGATGTTTGCAAAAGAATTGCAGTATTAAAGCTGCTGTGCCATATTAATATTGTTAATTTTCAAGGTTTTGGTTTTGGACTGCTGTTATTGGTCATATTTAGCTACCACTTTGCCAAATTGTGGAAACATTTCATTTATAATGAGCTGGTTTTGGAGGGTTTCAGTCACTAAATTGCAGAAAACAATGGACCCGTTTATTGCAGTATTGTTCAGGATGATGTTTGGAATAAATTCTGGCTGTTGCAACTTCATTCCAGGTTCTAGGCAAGCCGATTGGTCCAAATTTGTGAGGGTTACCGATTGGAGGACAATGGTAAGATCGTTAATAGCTTGAGCAAGTTGTCATCATAATGAGATCAGAGTGGTGTAGCAAAAACATGCTGGCATTCATAGGTCAGCTTATCAGCTTTTGGGAGTTTTGTTGATATTTTCATTGCTCTTCTTGTCAAGACAGTTGGAGGCCTTTATTTCTTGACCCAACTTGAAGATGGAAAAGTATAATGGGGCATCTCATCTTAGAGTTTGCTAAAAGGAGGTGTTACCCATGACAGAGACAAAATCTAAATGCTATAACATGATTTATGGTGTTGGGATGATGGTTTTTAGGTATCCAAGTATGCTTGATCCTTTTTAAGCAGCAGTTTTAGACGACAGGTACAAGAGCTAGCATGCTACATGATACATCGCCTGGGATTGCAAATTGCTTGTGGGCAAGTAATTTTGGGGTGGACTGTCACATCACCATATTTGAGTCAAATTAAGTTAACAATATTATTTAAGTTGGGCCCAATAAGCTCTCATTTTTTTGATGACTTAATAATTATTAATAATATTATAATTAAGTAAAAGTTGTTTTAACTTTAAAAAAACTGTAATAATATTATAATATTATAATTAAATAAAAGGTGTTTCTGCAGAGGAAGGACTTTTTGTCCTCCCCTAATTGTTCTTCTCTGCTTTTTATTTTTTTATTTTTTCCCTGGTCACCGTTTGGTGTTCCAAATGCTAGTGTTTTTCCTGTTTTGTAGCTTTCAGTCCGTTGGACCCTTTTGGTGGTCTCTTGTTGGACATTACTTAATTTATCTTATCTTATCTATAAGAGCATTTTGGGGTTTCATCTATGAGGAGGGTTTGAAGTTTGAACAGAAAATTGGAGCTTTCAGGAACAATTTTTTTTTTGGGAGAATAGGGAATTAAATGAAAATACAGCTTGCCTGGTGACTGGTTTCAACATAGATCAGATTTGGAATTAGAGTGGCATCGATTTTTGTTTAGAATCTCTCGAATCAGATTTGTGAAGGGCAGATCCCAGTTATCAGATTGCAGTTTAGAGATTGGACAACATTTTTATCACATCCTAGGCGTCCATAACCTAGCCGTACAGCTACAAGAATATTTCAAAATTCTCTTATAGCTGGGCTTGGATACTAGGCAGCAGAAGTCAGCATAGAAATTGGAGTATTCTTGGATCGGCATCAGCATGGCAGAGAAAGAAATCAGAGTTGCAGACAAATCAGTTCAATTCCTTGGTTGCTGTTCACACACCAGATCCATACAACCTGCATGTATGAAAGCGGACATTTGACATTAAAATTAAAAAAATTAAAATTTATTCTCTTGTTTGGTGTGAATTATTTGTGGTTAGTATTCTTTCTGTATTTTTGTCAATATTCAAGCATTGGATTATCTTATCATAAAAATGATAAAAAAAATCAGAAAACCTTGAAAAACAAAAATAAATAAATAATAAAAAACAAAAAATTCAAATATTACAAAAACACACAAAAATTCAGAGATCTCCGAGGAAATCCATACAAAAATTATAATTCATTGTATAAGATGAATGGAGATATTTCAGTAGATAATTGCACCTTGAAATCAATTTTCCATTCTTTCGGAAAGCTTACAAGAAAACTTTTGCAACATATTATTCATAGCTGCATTGAAACTCACAGTATATAGTATGTTACAATTTTTCTTTCTTTCTTCCATCTTTAGATTAATTTAGCCAAAAATTTGTTCTTGTAAAAAATTAAAATTCAAACTTCACTTACAGAAAGCATGCTTATTATTATTAGGATGAGATGGAAGTTAAGTCTAAATCACCAATGCATATCTACACTTTATTAGACTAATCTGGCTAAATAAATGAATTTCACTTTCTTATTTAAAGTGATATGCAAAATAGATAACTTGAATAACTTGGTCACTTTCGACACGTTCAGATTGAACTTTGTGTGGAAGTTCTTATTTGAGCTAAAAGCTCAACGCCAAGTTGGTGGTCAATGTTTTGCCAATATCACAAAGGATGTGCAAAAAGTGAATATATGCATGGCAAATAGCTGTATGCAACAATGAACTTGCATAGACACTGTTGAAAGTCTTAGAATGGATCAACCAATTGGTAGGACAACTTGCAAAAAAGCAGAAGCAAGGAAAACAAAACAATATGTGCAACCAAAAACTTGTGTGCCCATAGATATTTTTGGGTGACACGAGATCAAATGCCCCTTGATATTATCATACATCATGGGAATGCGGTTAGTAATAGTAGATAGTAGCTTACCTTTCAATACAAATTGTGCAAATTTAATTAATGTTTACCAAAGATATCAAAATAGTGACATAATAGGGCTCACTGATCTATTTCCATGCCTGTATTTGTATGCCAAGCCCATTATATATATACACATATACATACATAGACATACACATATACATACATGTGCACACACACATATACATACACATAGGTATATGCACATGTATGTACATACATTAATTTGTACATAATGTACATACATACATATATACGTACGAATATATATGCTTTTATATTATATATCTATGTGTTTGTGTGTATGATGAGCAGAAGCTTATACTGAAAGCGGGGGGGGCAGGGCATGAATTGTTACAAGACAATCTTTTACTTATTTAAAACTTAACAGCCACAATGATGTCAATTTCACAATAACAACAATTAAGAACATGAGATTTACATGGAAACCCTTCTGGGAGAAAACCTTGGTAAATTATTGCTTATATGTTTTTGGCTTACAAACTTTGTAGGCATCAACCTATTGGAGACACCAATCCTGACAACTAAGCACCAACTTAGTGAAATTACACCAATCTCTTTACTATGAGGCATTGACATCTCCATACGAGGCACCGACCTCTTACCCAAGAAATATCACCTTCAGGATGTTGCTTCTGCAATGGATAATAAACATAGTTTACTCATATATCTGATTGTAGTGTGTTCACAGATCTATTTCCTTTACAAATCTGCATACATTACCTTCCTAATTTTGCTTATATTCCCTTCACAAAATCTCATTGGAATTATTTTCACTTTGGTGCTTGTAAATATTTCTTGTGTTTGAATGATATATTCTTTCTCTCATACACGCTTCTTTCCACTTGTCTAATCTTTGCATCTTTTGCTCCTCCTTTTTCTCTCTCCAACTTCTCTGTATGTTTATATCTTCCTTGTGCCTCTTTATGAAGGGATGCATCCCTTAGAATCACTGCTTGCTAATATGTACAATCACTTACTCTCACACTTCTTTCTTGGGCGACAATATTGGTTAAATATATATGGCTTTGCCTTGATAAATGAGAGTGAAGTCGGCTACTTTTGGATGTAAATTAAATTTACATTGCAAATGTAGTCAGCCAGAAATAATAGTAGTTTAGGAATGTCTTTATGAGTCGGTTGTTGGCAACAATAAATATTTTATTTCTGTTTTCGTCAAGTGAGTGCTAATCATGAGGTCAGCCAGCATGTATATATGCATTTGACTGGATGATATAGTCGCCTTTGGCCCTAACGGTTTCTTTGACATTAATTACAACAACAATCTTGTCCATATGCCTTCAACATCAATAAAAATATTGCAACAATTACACACACACACATGCACACATGCACACATGCATGTATTCTGAAATTTTGGCCATTTGATCATATTAATTTTCTAAGATGTGGCACTGCCACAGTTTGAAAATGTATCCTTACTGGAATATACTGAAAAATGAATGCTTATGCTTTGGCTGATACTTCTTAAGTCTACAACTATACTTATACCACATTGATATTCTATTTCTGTGCATGGCAGACACCAATTCACCCAGATGTATTCCATTTATTACATAAGGAAACCTGAGATTAATAATACCTACAAATTCTCTCGATACTAGGCTAGCTTATGAAAAAAATTGCGTTTCTTGTAATGGATTTAGTAACCACACATTATTGGAAGCAATTCAGACCTCTTCTTCATCTTTGGGATGACAGTTAATGCTGTTTTAGGTTCCATATCAGCATGGAAAAAAGTTTATGACAGCTTTTTCTTTACATATTTCTTTTTGCTTTGCAGTTTGAAAAATGCTGCAAAAATACCAATGAGTTCTACTAACATGTTGTGAAAAAACTTCTACTTGTTGCCTCTTTTAGGCTTTACACGTTCTCTAATATTTTTTAGAAGCCATTTTTTTTCAGGTTCTGTTTTTCTTTGAATGACTTCCTGAATTTATCTATAATGGAGAAAGCTTTGGCTACCTTTTTTTTAGCTGGATAGCATTTTTCATAAGTCTTGTATGCAGGTTCTCTACACTACTCTTCAAGAGCGTTACATGATCCCAAGACGATTGCTAATGACAGGGACCCCTGTCCAAAATAATCTTTCTGAACTTTGGGCATTGTTGCATTTTTGCATGCCTCTGGTCTTTGGTGCTTTGGAGGATTTTGTCGCTACATTTAAGAAAGCCGCAGGTATGTCACAATTTTATAGTTTTATGCTAGGCAAACCTATTGAATTTGGGAGACATTTTCTTCATGCACTAAGGGTAATTTTGAATGCGTTGTTTATTCTATTGTGATTGGGTGTATATGTTTTTACTTTGAGAAACGGGAATAAATATTCTGTTTTGGCAACCAATGAAATCCAAGATTGATGGGTTTGTAGTCTGCATTCAACTACACCATTTTGTTAAGGGTTATATGGTGTTGTAAGTTGGAGCTTAATGTCATGTGCAGCACAAAAGGTGGAGAAATCAAATGAACAAAACTCACCCCAATTATCTGACCTTGGAGTAATAATTAGAGAACCTGACTTTTTCTCAATTAAGGCCCTAAACTGTTGAAATGCATTGAACTATTTGAATTATTCTTAAGAAAATACATCCATATTTTTCTACTAAATTTGTCAACAAAGAATTGAAAGTCCCTGGAACATTGGAAATTTTTTTGTATAGTGAGAATTATATGTAATGCAGCCCCATAAAATGCTCAAAACTGTTACTTTACACTGGCCTTTGGAGTCATTCTATTGATAATTTCTACTTGAGACTATGCTGCTGACATTTGTGAATCCTGTGTTGATGTTCTTGCGTTTTCTCAAGCCATGTTTAACTTCAACTTTTGCAAAAAGATGTTAATTTAAACAGTAGAAGAAACTTTCAAAGCTCTGTTAATATTTCATTTCCTTGAGGACTTTTTGGGATTTTTCCTGTTATTTTGAAGACTTTTTGGCACATGGTACTCATAATTAACTTCTGTGGCTTTTAGTTGCTGTTTCCGTTGCCAATTTCCTTATTTTTGCTCTTATTGGATGCAAAAAAGTTTTCACTCTGTTTTAAGCATACTAAATCATTTGATTTTTGTTAGGCACTTTTCTGTATTTGTGTTTACTGCCTATGTCCTAGTATGTATTCTCCTGGCTTGTTGCATTTGTCCTTAACTTTCATGTAGCAACTTTTATATAGTTGTGATATTACTATCAGGATTCAACTATGTAGTTTTTGAGTCAAACTCATTGACCCATGTTTCATGAGTAATGGTTCACAAGAACCCATCTCTCATGAGATTGAATGAAACACTCAGCACTTTTTGTATCTAGGTGATGCTCTTAGTGGTGAAGCACTAGGCCTTCCAGGGAGGTCACCCATCCCATTATTGCTTTACAAGTCGAGCATGCTTAACCGTACAGTTTCCTCTAAGGCTAAGCCCACCTGGCTTGCATAGTGAGATGGGTGACCCTTTGGGAAGGCCTGGTGCCTCAACTTTGTGAGCATCACTTAGATGCAATGAGTGCTAACTATTCCATTCATTCTCATGGGGATGGGTTCTTGTGGTCCATTAGTCATGAAATAAGGGTCAATGAGCTTGACTTTAAAACTACACAGTTGAAGCCTCATACCTATTTTACAATGTTACTTGCCGTGGAAGACTCATACTTATCAAATCTTGTAGATATATGGTGTAGTTGGAATAAATAAATGTTATGTTAGTAGTTGTTATTGTTAGTCAGGTTGGGTAGTTAGGTAGTAAGGAAATACGTCGGTTGGTTTCCAACTAACTAGCTCTTTATAAATATGTGAAACATTGGTATTGTACATATATGAGTTTGGTATCAATAAAATAAACTACTTCCTTGCCTCCTGGTACGTCTTCTGGTGTCATAGTATGAATGGTATGCTCAATATTTCTATTCTCTATATTTATAAGAAAGGGTGATATTCCTGTTTACATTTTTGGTGCCGTTGCCTAAGTTCGGATCTGGAGGTATCGTAGGGGTAGAATGGACTAATGGGAAGACCATTTACACCTTGTATCCAAATTTTTAATAGCGATGGAGAGGAGGAAGAAATAACTAGGGAGGATTAGTTGGCACATGACCTGGTGACAGTGTGGGAAGTTGCGGTCGGGCAATACGTGCAAAAGGAAGCCCGTGATAGGACGGTTCTTGAGAGCACGGTACGCGACGAACTTTCCGTGCCACCGGTGGTGTACGATCTCCTAGGACTGATTCCTTGGTTGTTGGCAAGGAACCTCCTAAATATTGAGGATGAAAGAGCACAAATTGAGAGGGAAAGAAGAAGGCAACAAGTACTGCAACGGTTTAGAGAGGAGGCGCGGAATTCTGGAACTGAGGAACCCAACAAGAAGCCAAGAGAGGGAGATAGGTCCTGAATTACTTCATGCCCTTAATTCCAAATATATATCGGAGGACAGTAACATAGGACGAAACTGAGGAGGAAGTCGCTCTAAGAAACCTACGTCTCCAGCAACAAGAGAGGCGTCGTAACTAGAGAGCGCAAGAAGATTCCCATCAAAATCAAGAAGGGTGGATTGAGCATACTATTGAGGAACTAGCCAATTTGGTTATTTCAGACAAACTGGAAAGGCAGTCCATGTGTGGGAAACCCGAAACTCCTGAACGGCAAGAACTCATAAGGGGTCAGGAGTCTAGTCCATCGGGAAGTGGTATTCCATCTGGAGGTAAACTTCCATCAGGAAGTAGTGCTCCATCTGGTAGGGGTGTTCCTATTCCATTTGGCGGGGGTGTTCCATCTGGCACGGGTGTTCCATCTAGTAGGGGCGTTCCATCTGGCGGGGGTGTTCCATCTAGTAGGGGCATACCATCTGGCAGGGGTATTCCATCTCGTGGGGGTATTCCATCTGGAGGGGGAGTTCCATTAGGAAGTAGTGTTCCATTTGGGGCTTCACCTGGTGGTGGTGTTTCCTTGGGAAGAGGGGTTCCCTTGGGAAGGCGGCAACAAGCAAAGAAAATGGCTGTTGATAAACAAAAGTTGCCCAAATTTACAGGAGATGGATTAGAGGATCCTGCTCACCATTGTAAAACTTGTATAACTATATGGCAAGCCAACGGAGAGAATGACAGTAACGAATGGCTGAAGGCTTTCCCTGCCACATTAAGAAGGATTGCCATGGATTGGTATGTAGACTTGGAGACCAGTAAGAAAAACACGTGGGATAACCTGCGTACAGCATTTGAAGAAGAATTCAAACTGTTAAGAGATGATGATGAAATCGTCACCGAAATCTATAATCTAGGCAAGACAAGAAAGAATTAGTAAAGGCCTATACCAGGTGATTGAAGGAACTCATTAGTAAATTGGACAATAAGCTTGCAGATGGGCTAAAGAAAAGATGGTTTATCGAAGGACTCACCCCATCCTTAAGAAAAAAAATGAAGATAGTTCCACCATCCACTTTTGGGGATGCCTGTACATGGGCTATGGATATTGAAAGTGAAACCAAAACATCGAAGAGGTGACGGCATGGAAGCTCGAGTGAGAGCTCCGAGGAGAGTGAGGAAGAGTCCAAAACAATCCAAGCCTTGAGGAAGGACCTCAAACGGCTAATGAAGGAGGTAGCCGGCAATAAGGATGAAAGGAAGGAAGGTAAAGACCTGTGGTGTACAGACTGCCAAAAAGGTCATACCAAAGGAACATGTCCTAGGAAGATGTTTTGTGAGATTTGCCAGGTAGGGGATCATGCTGTCAAGGACTGCCCTTATAACTTAAAAACCAGGAATGCCTAGGTATTGTTCGTAGGAGAACAATCTACACCACCAACAACTTCCCCCAAAAGCAATAATGTAGAAGCGTCCCTAGGAGGGTACAGCGGTAACTGAAGGGGAAGTGCCAATAACAGTAAAAACAATAGTAACACCAACACGCCCCGAAGGGCAATCCAATATGATTCTAGAGGACGACCTATGATCCAATGCTAGAGATGTAACGAATGGGGCCATTTTGCTCGAGAATGTCAAAATGGAGGGGGGTAGAATGGAGGGATGCTCTGCAAATGGTGTGGACCGGGTAACCATGAAGATACAAATTGCCCAAGGCAAAAAGGTGTAAACATGTTGGATATTGAAGGATCAGAAGAGGAGATACTTGTAATAACAAGGATGCAAGCCAAGAAAGCCATATACCCGGAGGCCATGGTGGAAAAAGTAAGGTTTGAGGAGGCAAAGCAAAACATTCAAAATGAGTTGAGGGGGGAAATAACAGCTAAGCCAACGAAGAGCCCCAAGGAAAAAGGGGTACCGAACATTATAAAAAAAGTATTAGAAACTACCATTTCGGTCTCCATTGGGGAATTACTGGATACACTACCCTAGTTACAAGTTGCCTTGACACAAGGAACGCGGCCAACAAAGCAGGAGGATTCGGAGAAGGAACCAAAAACAACAGAGCAGGTGGAATCAGTGGAACAAGGAGAAGTAAACGGGGTAAAGGAAGAAGAAACTTTAGTGAGAAAGGAAGAAAATACCTTATTTACAACAGGTTTAGGGAGAACGCGAGCAGTGGTGGAGATGGAAATAATGGGGTACAAACTTTCAAACACAATAATTGACGGAGGATCTAGGGTAAATGTTTTACCCGAAGATACTTGGAAGGCAATTGGAAAACCTACCCTGTGGCTGCCCAAATTCCAACTTGTGGGAACAGATCAGCAGGGCATCAAACCGATTGGCACCTTGATAGGACAAAAGGTAATAATAGGAACCCAACAATTTATTTTGGATTTTGTGGTTATTACCTTGTTAAAGAAGGGATATGATGCTTTATTGGGGAGGGGATGGTTGGTGGCTGCAAAAGCTAATCACAACTGGAAAAGAAACACCCTCTCCAGTGAATCAGAAGGAAGGAAATACATTATTGATCTCAAAAATGAGTCAGTGAGTCAGGACTTGGCATCCGACTTTGAAGAAGAAGAATATGAAGGAATGGAACCCGACGAGGAAGGAGTACTTAGGTTGGGGGAATACTGGGAGGATGACACAGACTCCTTGAAAGGCTTGTTTCACTGGCAAATGGGCGATTATGAAGTCTTCCAAGCAGACTGCAACATGTTAGAAGAGGCAGAGGAACAATATCCGGAGACATACACGGAGTACAAAGAAGGTGGAACCACGTTGGATACCACACCGGCCCACATTTTTGACTGAAAAGTGGAATACAAAGAGGCTAATCTTCAGGCCTTGAACCTAGGAGAAGAAGGGCAAACCAAAGAAATCTTCATAGTTGAGGATTGGGATCCTGTGCTCAAAGCCGCAGCCCATAGAATCTTTATGGAATACAGAAACCTTTTTGCATGGACATACAAAGATTTGAAAGGGGTACCACCAGAAGTGTGTGTCCACCGAATTCCACTCATACCTGGAGCAAGGCCAGTATGGAAACGACCCTATAGAATGAACAGAAATTACGCCAAGTAGGTGAGAGAAGAAATCACAAAGATGCTCGAGGTAGGGATAATATTTAAAGTTCAGATTAGCGAATGGGTTTCTCCTATTGTGATATCACTCAAGAAGGATGGTACGCAGATTCGAATATGTGTAGACTTCAGAAGCCTAAATGCTGTAACCATAAAAGACCCATTTCCCATTCCCTTTACAGACAACATTTTAGAAGAAGTAGCCAGACATGAGATGTACTCTTTTATGGACGGATTCTTTGAGTATAACCAGATTAGCATTGCAGAAGAGGATAAGCTAAAAACTACATTTGTAGTGGAAGATGGTGTATATGCTTATAATAGGATGCCCTTCGGACTATGCAATGCACCATCTACCTTTCAGCGGATTATACTACACATTTTTCATGGTATGTCGGTAGGAAATTTTAAAGCATTTCTTGATGATTGGTCGGTTTATAGTGGTAAAGAACAACACCTTAAATTGATTAGAGAATGTCTGGAGAAATGTCAGAGAGCGAGACTGGCGCTCAATCCTAAGAAATGTCGGTTCATGGTCCCACACAACAAACTCCTGGGACATATAGTATGTAAAGAAGGCTTAAAGACAGATCCAGACAAAATAAAGGTAATTCTGGAAATGGAAGCTCCCGAGAATGTGACAGGTATCAAATCTTTTCTAGGCCATGTTGGGTATTATCGGCGATTCATTGAAGGATTCGCTGAAGTATCACTTCCATTGAAAAAGTTAACTAGGAAAGGGGAATGGTTTGAATGGAAGGAGGAGCAGGAAGACGCTTTTCAAGAACTCAAAAGAAGACTTGTGGAAGCACCTATCCTCATCTATCCTGATTGGGATAAGGAGTTCCGGGTCCATGAAGATGCCTCCAACTATGCTATAGGTGCCACCTTAGCCCAAACGGGGAGGGAAGGGATGGATCACCCTGTATACTTTTCCAGCAGGCTTTTGTCGAAAGTGGAATGAAACTACAACACCACAGAGAGAGAAGCACTGGGTATGGTCTATGCAGTCCAAAAATTTAGACACTATCTACTTGCTACACCTTTCACATTTTTTGTTGACCACCAGGCACTGATGTATTTAGTAAACAAGCCGGTAATTCAGGGTAGAGTAAGTCGGTGGCTGATTTTGTTACAAGAATTTACATTCAGAATTGTAGTCAAACATGGGAAAAACCATGTAATTGCTGATCAGTTGTCTTGCATCAAGTCAAGAGAGGCCACGGGGAGAGGAATAAATGAAGATTTTCCAGATACTCACCTTTTCCAAATTGTAGTGTAACCTGCATGGTACGAGCAGATTGGCTAGTACTTGTTGACAACTACATTTCCTCAGGACATGCCACAAGTAGAATGAAGAAAAATTGCTTTAAAAAGCCGCACATTTCAGTTAATTGAAGGATTGTTGTATAAATTGGGACCAGATGGAATTCTTCGACGATGTGTGATGGAGGAGACCCAAGGGTTGTCAGAGAGTCCCACGAAGGAGTGGCAGGAGGCCATATGGGACCAAATACCACTGCAAAGAAAGTACTTTTGGTGGGATTATGGTGGCTGACGTTGTATGTGGATGCCAGGGAATGGCTAACAAGTTGTGACACATGCCAGCGAGCAGGTAAGCCACTCAAAAGGGACTTTATGCTGCTGTTTCCATCTCAACCACAGGAATTATTCGAAAGATGGGGACTCGACTTTGTGGGTCCTTTACCCACTAGTAGAACTCATCGGTGCAAATATATAATGGTGGCCACAGAATACCTCACTAAATGGATAGAGGTATGGGCCTTGCCAAACAATAGGGCCTAGAGTACCGCCAGATTTCTCTATGAACAGATAGTTACCTGGTTCAGAATCCCAGTACGGCTCACCAGTGATCGGGGAGTGCATTTTGTGAATGGCATTATTCGAATGATGACCAATGAATATAAAATATTTCATTCCTTCTCCAGTCCCTACTATCCAAGGGTGAATGGGCAAGCAGAAGCTACAAACAAAATATTGGTTGCCATTCTTTATAAAACTTGTGGCGTTGAAGGACAGGACTGGGAAGAGCGAATTCCAACAATAATATGGGCCTATAGAACAACCTATAAAGGTACTACGAGACATACCCCCATTCACCTTATGTATGGGCAGGAAGTAGTAATGCCAATAGAATATGTGGTTCCGAGCTTAAGAATAGCCATTCAGAACAGATTAAGTGATGAGAAAAGTCTAAAGGAGCACCTACATCAGTTGCGCCAGTTGGAAGAAAGGAGACTAATGACCCAATGGAGCACAGAGGTGGCTCAGAAGCGACGCAAATGCTGGCACGACAAACAATTTGAAAACGATGAATTTCCACCCAGGGCAACTGGTGCTGAGGTACAATGGAAAGAATGAAGTAAAGCCAGGTAAGTTCCAAATTCGTTGGCTGGGCCCTTATAAAATAATAGCAATAAAATAAAATGGAGCCATCAAGTTAGCTACCCTTGATAATCAGCCAATTAAAAGTTTAATGAATGTGTCTAAGTTGAAAATATATAAAGAGCGAAAAGTGGGTGCCTACTTTATAAATACCCAAGACCTCAGTCAGAATCATTTATTCCTAAAGGGGCTAACAGAAGGAGGCTAGTACAAGTACAGGAGAGAGAATAGGGCGGGCTTGATCAGTCTAGCAAAGCAGTGTATGTCCGGACGGAAGGAACAGGCAACCAGTTGTATGTGGGATCCATACTTATTGACGGATTGGCAACATATGGATCTAGCATTGGCAGCGTACAGACATGACAAGGATGACAACGTACGACATCATGCAATGTACGAACATGGTGACATTGACAGGGTGCAGCCGTACGGACAGAAGAAAACATACAGACAGTGCTTGATGGCATACGAACAACAAATAGGGTACAGAGAGTGTTTGACAGTGTACGGGCATAAAACAACGTACGGTCATTCTGTTGAAGCGTACAGACAACGTACGAACAAACTGTAAGTAGTATACGGCAAGGTTGCAAGGGGAAGGAGACGGACGTACGAACCTTGGCGTACGGATATAACTTGAGGGTGTGGCCGTACGAAGGAAGCACTAAATTACGAAGGTTGGATATCTGTACGGCTGTGGTACGACAAATCAGAGTACATTGTTTACCGTCCAATAGTGTAATTTTTTATTATTGTTTCAGCACGTGGTCAGCAATTGTTTGGAGCGGTCATTGTTGCAACCAACAGATTGTAGATTGGACATATTTGTCTGACATGGTGAAATTAAGCATGGGGAATCCCAACCGGGGCCACATTGTTGGTTTCAAAGATACTAAAGCGGCTGCAAGAATATCGAAGCCAGTCATGGCATAGGGAAAGACTAAACCTAAACCGGCACAGAAGATAATCGATGCTTCCAATATCAGTTTTGAAAGTGTGCTTGGCAGTGAGTGTAGGGCATGGTGGGAAAAGTCAGATGTGGATCATCCTCTTAGGAAGGCATTGGTCACAGCAGAAGTGGACAAGATCATCTTCATGCCAATCTTTAATTTAGACGACCTTGAACCTATCCTTCGGGATTTAATTATAGGGTATGATGGAATAAGTCATCAGTTGGTCATACAGTATGCTCACCAACAGGTAGTGGTTTCTTATTTTGCTGAAGTACTTAGTAGGGTTTTTGGAATCCCGAATAAGGGGCAGGAATTGAGTAAAGCACCTATGACAAGGGAAGACAAATGGAAATGGCTAAAACTCTTGTGTCGCCCAGATGTTACTAATACGGAATGGGAAGGTATTCTCAAAAATAGTCGGGGGCTGAGAAAGGTTTTCATTGCAAATGAAGAATGGCGCTGTGTGGTTGATTTAGTAAAGAGTAAGCTCACGGCTAGTAGTCATACCTCTGATATTGCCCTTTGGTTGTTGCCAGTAGTAGACTGCCTATCCCAAGGACAGATTTACAAGTGGGCTCACCTCCTTTCTGATAGGTTACGAGAATTTCTGGAGTTATGACATAAGGCTTTCTATATGCCCCATCATGTAGTAGCCTTGTTCCTAGAGGCTGTTTGGCTCCAAGTCAGTAGTGAACACTAGAGAACATTGGTTCCAGCAAATCAAGTGGAGTCGTAGCAACCCGCAATGACTTATTGGCTACATTTAGACACCTTGGGTGTGTGCTCTCAGAATTGTGGTGAACCTATGGAAAAGAAAGCACGACAAGCTGTAGCAGGGGAGGAAGATGAGGATCAGATCAGTTCTGAAGACACGACAGGTGATACAGGTGATGTAGATTCCTTCTCTTTTGATTCCCAAGTAGCCGAAATCCGCCTGAGCCATTTACAGGGTACTCCAAGTGAAGTGTTTTTTCCACCTGCAACAGGACCTCTTCCTACAAGGGTCACTGAGGTCTCCCAGTCGGCTCCTCCATCTGATGATGTTGTGGTACCACCAGTTTCCTTCACCGAGGATGCCAGCTCTAGACACCTTCCGACATGGGGGGCTTCTAAGCTATCTATTCCAGGAATCAAGCCTCTTCTTTCACCAGACCAACCTAATCGCACTAAGGTGATTGATTTAAGAAGACAAGCTCATTGTGGACACCAGGTACGACTACAGACACCTCTTGGGCCAAAAGTGGTGGAACATGTGGCTCTTGTTGTTAAGTTGGCCGTCAGCAAGCAATCAAAGGGACCAGGTACTCAGGGGACAATGGCAGGAGTGGACACCATTTTAGATGAGGTTGACAAGCTACTAGAGGAAGAAGGGTTGGTGTTGTCCCTTGTACCCTCGCGGCTAGAAGAACCAGTGGATACATCAGGAGGGCATGAGGAACCCTTAGTTTAGGCTTCTTTTACAGTCCAAGCAGAAGGATTTCTTACGGAGATATGGGCTATGGAGCATTCTACTCAGAAACTCCTTCAGCGTGCACAGACATATAACATGGACGGTGTACTCGTTGCAGCTGCAGCATTAGCCCAGTTCATACGAATTGACGGCTACACAGATTGGGGTCTCTTAGAACAGAGTAACTATAGCCAGGAAGAAATTGCCTCTACTTGGACTAGCCATACTATCATTCCCCAGACCCAGGTTGCTTCTTCCCCTCTCATGGCCTCTCTGGCTGCTATAGAGACAACTTTTTGGAGTATTTTTGTTGAAGCTCAATGGGACAAACGTCTTCATCAGCAGGTCCAGGCAGAAAAGAGTGCTCTCTTAGCAGGTTGGTAGTTGGAAGGGGCTGAGTTGGAAGGCAAGTTGGCAGTAGCTGAAGCCAAAAGGTTGGATGCTTTGCGCGTCCTTGAGGGTGTTCGTACTAAGCAGAAGACAGTAGAGCGGGAGCTGCAGCGATTACAAGGCCCAAGGATGTCCTCCAATCCTTCTTCCTAAAATTGATGTTGTTTTATTTCATGTTGTAAAGTCGAGACTTCTTTTTTTGGGGGGGGGGGGTAGATGTAGTCGAAATAAATAAATGTTATGTTAGTACTTGTTATTGTTAGTTAGGTAGTAAGGAAATACGTCGGTTGGTTTCCAACTAATTGGCTTTTTATAAATATGTGAAACATTGGTATTGTACATATATGAGCTTGGTATCAATAAAATAAACTACTTCCTTGCCTCCTGGTTTCATAGTATGAATGGTATGTTCAATATTTCAATTCTGTATATTTATAAGAAAGGGTGATATTCCTGTTTACACATGGCTGCATATGCATGTTGTTAGACTTAATCTTTCCCTTGTTTTTAAAGTCCTATTTATTAAGTCCTGCAACAATAAAATAAACTACTTTTTTTTTAATAAATATATTCAATAAACCCTTTTGCTCTTTTATGCATGGCGGTTTGTTGTGAGGTGGCTAGGGTTTTTAATATTTAGTATTTGTTCATTTTGTATTATCCTACATCTCATTTGCCTCTTAACTAATATTCTTTGGTGGGTTACTTGTTAGTGGTCACAAAATTTCTAACAAGTATATATGTAACTTATATCTTAGTTGTCACCATATTTCTTGCAAGGGTTGTTAGATTCAAACAAAATGGAAGATTCAATAATGTTTTTGAGACCAAAGCAGCCTACGGAACCAAGAGCAGCATGCAATCCTTGACATGAAACACAAGGACACCAAAACCTTATAAGTTTTGTCAACTCATTTTGATATTGGATCTTGATAAAGAGTGATAACCATAGATTGAGAATCAAAACTTTAATCTTGATGCCAAGCATCGACAACAACATATGCATTTGTTGAAGCACTAGAAGTAAAGATTGTAGATATAGATCCAGATTCACACCTAGATTAAGATCCCATTGTTGGGATTGCTGCAGGAGATTGCATTATATGTTCTGGCATTAATGTTTTGTCATTGATGTCAACATATTTCTTTTCTTGACAGTGTTGACAGTTTGTTTAGGGGAGAGATTGGATCGTTACCTACTTTGTATTGAGAATCAGATGGTGTGCAACTGCAGATGGTTGAATGGATGTTTGTAGATGGATCATTTTTGATTCTCAGAGGTTACTATGATAGTTTGAGCTAGTTGTGGTTTGATAATAAGGAACTGGTTTTTCTAATTATTCTGTTGATGACACTTTTGCAGATTTTGGATTGATGTGGATCCATTATTCAATATTTTCTATTGCTAACTTGGTGAAGTGTTGAGGAGTTGGATGCGTATCCTTAGCTTGTGGATTTTGAGACAAAGATGTTTTTTGCTGATGTGGTATTTTCATGGTGCTTGTGTATGTTTCTTAATTGTGTCCTATTCTTGGTATGGGATTGCATTGAGTTGTGTGACTGGATTCAAAATATTTCTTTAAGTGCATTGGTGTATTCCTAGCTGACTTGGTCAGTTAGTGTGTTGCGTTGGATCTTGAGCTAGATTGATGGATCATGGCGTGTTGGAAATTATTTGTCTGGGTCCTAGCGATGTCTTGATTGACATATCTTGGATAGAATTGGTTATTGTAATTCATGTTTGTAATTAAGGTCATGGTTAAGGTCAACCTTGTTTATGTTGTTGATATGTATATAGAGATGAATTTGTTTTGGAAATGAAATCGATGGATGATGCGATGAGTATATGAGACACAAAGGTGTGGTATCATGTTGTATCAGAGATAAGAAGAAGAGGTATGAGTGGAATCTATTGAGAGAGAGAGAGAGTTGATGTTCTTCATTGGAGCTGTCTTGGCATATCCGAGATGCTATCGGTTAGTTTAGAATTCAATGGGTTGTTGTCCATCTTAGGGTTGGTGGTCTTGTAATCTCTGGGTTGTTTCCCTTTTGTATCTTTGAGCAGTGAGCCTAAATGCAGTTGTATTCCCAGTGTCTCTTTAACAAGGTAATTGTGCTAGTACATTATCTAGTGTGTTTTATTGCTACTGTGTTTTTTCCCCTAACAGGGTTTCCATGCGAATTTTTTTGGTGTTATGTGTTATGATGTTGTTATGTTTTCTGCCTTAATGTTTATCTTTCAGATCTAAGTTGGTTTGGTTGGAGCATCATCTCTATAAAAAGCACCACTACCATTACTAGTATCATCATTGACATCATATTGAGTAGTATTTCTAGTGGCTTATTTGATTCTATAGTAGATCATACAGTTGGTTCATTGCCTGTAGGCACTACAACAATCACGGTTTTTTTAATGTTTTTTTTGTTGATAAAGTAGCTAAGCTAATTGGAGCACATGTTAAAGAACGCATTGAGAGTAGCAACAATTTATTGATCCAACACTAGTTGCAGTTTCTAGCCTAACACTTGTTGTAGTAGTAGTAGTTCCAATTGTTGACCTCGAACTAGTGTATTTAGATATTTATGATAATCTAGACGCCTTGAACCCTATATAATGATACTTTATTAGATCTAAAACAAGGAACATATCTAGTAGTAGCATCACTAGGATAAGTAGTGACAAAGACATAAACAACCAAAGCCATTGATGCTTTAGTAGATGTAGTTGATGACCTTGAACTAGGAACAATGAGGGAGAAAGGATTTGATAACATGACCAATGGATCATTTAGAGGAAACGATAGCCACATGGATAGATGCATAGGTTGGAATGGTGTCTAGTGTTTCATGTAGCAACCCAATTCTTGGACTTGCGTGCAAGATCCAATCCTTACAATGGAGATGGTTGATCCATAATTGAGAGAAAAGTGGAACCAAGTATACTGGGTATAGCTTTAGGTGCAGGGCATTGAGTTCAATCTATAGGTTTGCCAAGAACTCACTAGATGTAAAACAAACTTCTCTCAACTAGAACTTGGTAAAAACACATTGGAAAATCAACCACTAAAAAAATTGATTAATACATTTTTTTTTGCAAAAATAATGACAAGATGTATCCAATGAGTCCATAGACGAGTGCAAAATTGTTTTCTATTAAATGTGAATGCAAATTGAGTACAAATCAACTTCTTGTGTAGATTCCAAATGGCTGATAACCTCGTACAGTAAATAGATTACAAATTAAAATAGTAAAAATAAAAGAAAATACAACATTTGACATCTTCCTCTTCCTTGATTTGCTAAAAAGAAGGTGAGAGGGAGAACCATGGGAGGGTCTAGTCCTTGGAGTTTGTTGTGGCTCCTTATTTTGCATGGAAGGTGTGGCTCATTGTCAATCTTGGTAGTAGATGTCAATAAAAATGAGTCTTCTTCAGCCTCGTTAATGTCATGTTCTCCTACATCTTGTGTTAACGCACCTCTAATGCCTACCTCCCAAAATCAAGATCTCATCTTCAGTAATACTCAACAGTGGATGTTGCTCATTTCTCCTTGTCCAATCATTGAAAGTTTCTCTCATCCAAATTAATGGGACATCTGATTTGTCTTGTGCATAGCCCAAACGTTTTATTGCACAAAGACATGGTTATTGAGGTGTTTTAAAGATAATTTGCTACTCTTTTTGTGTGAATGGCCTCAAACAACCTCTAATTGTGCTCATAGCTAGATGGATTATCAAACGATGAGGGCTTATATTTGGAGATTTAGGATATTTGCACCTCAATTTTTCAAGCAAGACTCTACAAAATAAATAATTGTAGAGCAAGAAAATAAAGTGAAAGCATATTTTACCAAATAATCATTAGTTGTAATTTTAAAATTTGTAACTTACAAGATGCATGTGAAAGACTTCAAATTTTATGTCTAGTTTTTGTGACGTTCTTTGTCAGATGGCTAGCTTTGAAGAAAAGAGCTGAACCCTTCCTAGCCTATAAGTTTACAATATTTGAACAATGGTCTCTCTCACCTCAACCCACGGTGTCATCTTCTTGATGCATGTTGCGAGGGCCTCCATAACCTCTTCATTAGGATTTGAGAAGGTATTTTAATAGAAAAATATAGGGGTTGAAAAAGTACCTTGTTACATGGATGGTTGGTAGAGTTTATTGTTTCACCTATCAATAATCTCTCATATGGGATCAAATTTGAGGTTGTCTCCCTTCTAATAATCTCCAATAGCTCTTTGGCCCTATAGATGTCCTCCTAAATATGCTCCATTGGATATTGATCCACGTTGACACCTAAAATTTTCAAATATGAAAAGATCAGAGTTACAATTTTTTAGTGAAAGACTTAAGATAAAAGATAAAATATTCAATTTGACTTTGATTTAAATGTTTCAAGCTATCTTAGTGATCCTTGTATTTGTTTGTGGAAAACATTTGTCAAAGACTATGCTTGCAATCCTCTCTTTCAGGCTTCTTTGAATAAGATGAGTCTACCCATGAAGTAGTCAAGAAGCAAAACAAATTTATTGTTGCAAACCTTGTGACACTCAATCTTACCAACTCTTTTTTTGGGTGTGATCTTTTATCAAATTAAGAAGCCAAGAGTGATTGGTGATAACCTTTGTGATGCTTCTTTCATCAGCGAAAGTGGGTGACTAACAACTTTGTCTTTGTCCTCCAAAAGAAGGTCAAGGCAATGTGTTGGATAAGATGATAAAAAAGTGTCCCATGTTTGTATGGGAGCAATCTCCTAGCCATCACATAGGTTGCTGTATTACTAGTTATGATTTGCACCACATATTCTATACCGACCTGCATGATAACTTCCTTTGACATTGGTCCCAATGTTTCTAAATTTTGACTTTGTTGGAGGCATTCTTTGATTTCAAAAAAATTACTTCACCTTTTGAAGCTATAAAAAAAGCTAATAATGGTGCTATTTTCTGTGTCTGTCCACCCATATGAAATAATAGTGTACACATTTTTTTCATTCCTTCTTTTGTTCTTTCGCTACTCCCCTCGCCCCTTGAGTTTTATTTATTAGAAAACAAAATTTAGTACATAATTTTCTTTTTTAAACAAAAATACCTCGTATTCAACAAAAATACTACGAACTAAAGAAATAAATCTAGGCTAAAATTCAAAATAAATTACTGTAACTATGTGAAAATTTTAAATTGAGTGACCTTGCATTGAAGCCTTTGTGAGAAAGTGTCTTCTAGCCTTTTCTCATAGCCTATCGATGCCAAATTGTATGTATAAATACTACTTATTACATTGAATGGAATGTTATTGAAGTAACATATTTGTAGATATGCCATATCTGTAGATATGCCATATCTGCATGTTTGTGCACCTCCCTGTTCCACCCAATAGCTATCAATGATGGTTGGACTCTAGGTATGTTTTTGGGGCACAAAAGAATTGTGGCGTACGTTTTGGTGTAGGTTTTAGGTGAAGTGGAGGTCTATTTGCCTTAAATGCATGGACTATAAGGAAAGCTCACTTTAACATGTCGTATCTTTAGCAGCTTCTAGTTGGACGCGAGTGCCTATGCTCACCAATTGTGTATGTATCTATGGCTGCTCTTGGTCCTCTCCTTTGCAACTCTTTTTTTCTTTTGCAACTAAAAGTAGGATATTCAGCTCTCTTTTCATTTCTCGGTGGTTTTAAGGCAAGGCTTGGCGTCATAATGATTAATACCTATAGGATGACATATGAGGTGATTTATGGCTCAATGGACCAAGATCTAGGTCTTGATAGGCATATATTCAACCAAGGTTTCAACTCCTATAGGGTGAGTGCCTAGAAATGGCGGTTGCATTTATGGGGAGTGGGGTGGAGCTTAATGTTTGATCTAATGTGGAAGCTTCTTTAATTTCCATTACATGACGAATTTTGTTACATCCCCTCTAGAAATTTGCTCCAGATTTTTCCAAAATTTCCATGGGAATTTAAACAAAGGTTTTGCAACAAAATTGATTTCTATTCATCTGATTGATAAAATCAGGCTTAAATTGTGGTTTGAATGAATATTGCCATCAAACAAATATATCATTATGTTGATTTTCCCGGAGGATGTTAATGTACTAACATTATTTATAATTTTTGTGTTTTCCAAATTCATTCTTAAGGCATATGTATATGATATTTAAGGGGCATGTCTCCATAGAGACGATGTCTTCAACTCGCATTAGTTATCAATAACATATGTTTACTTATATTAAGAATGTAATAATAACTCTTCTATATATATATATTCTATAAGCTTTATTTGGAAGAAGCTACAAAACATTAACAGTCCCTCTTAGCTATTGAGGATAAACACACATATTACCTCAAAGTAATATAAGGATATCTTTCACAAGAAATTCAACATTTTGATAACACATTTTATATCATTAGTATTTCAGAATATCAACATATAATATTTACCAAGTACTCAATAAAGTTTGATATCGCATCTGATATCAGGGGTATTGGCCTCCTAGAATATTGGCATCCGATATTCACCAAGTACTCAAATAAGGTGTGATATCACATCTGATATCATGAGTATTGGTCTCCCAGAATATCATACGATATTCATCAATTACTCAAAAAAGGTGTGATATAATATGATATTCATCAATTACTCAAATACAGTGTGATATCACATCTGATATCACAAGTATTGGTCTCCCAAAATATCATACGATATTCACCAATTACTCAAAATAAGGTTTGATATCACATCTGATATCTAGAGTATTGGCCTCCTAGAATATCAATGATATTCACCGAGTACTCTTTGATAAATGACCCCCCAAAATGTTGAGAAGCAAGACATTCACCATATGCTTAATTTGTTAGATCTCATAATACAAGTTATTGTAAGATGGTCGCCTTTCAATAACTTTTGCAAATGCAAGTGACATCATTTGGAAGTCATCACTTCCTCATGATGTACACAGGGGACAAGCCCATCAAAATCGCACAGTCACAAGGTATATTCATGAATCGCAGTCCTCTTGATTGCTACAATTCATTGGAGAATCAATAAGTTTTATTCCTTCTAAATCAATATGATTGAGATCACCAAAGCTTGATCAAAGCATACTTTCTATTTGCTCCCTCTCTTTCAAGGTTGCCTCTATTGAAATGTTAGTGTCCCGCTAAATCTCAATCTTCCTCTTTTTCTTGCAATAACATTCTTAGAGGAAAAGATCAAGCACATAATTCTTATAGTAATATTGAAATTAAAAATAAGAATTATTCTACATCATAATAAATTTTATTCTAATAAAATATAGAAATATATATATTTGTGAACACATGTATACATATTCAATCTTCAATATAAATTTTACTCTATATTTTCAACATATTATTTCCTTATTGATTTCACCTAAAATGATCATAAAAAATGGAAATAATATTGGGCATAACAAAAAAATACTTCTCTCCTTTAAAATGTATTATATGGACAGAGTCCCAATTTAATTTTTATCTTTTCTCAAACCTTAGTAGATGCGAGGGCCCACAGTTACTACTCTTTGTAACCTTTGTAAATTCAACCTCTGACCTCTCTCTTTCAGTGTCTCCATACACAACTAGTTAATTTGCATTAATAGTCATAGGGGGCATTGACCCTTTACACTCCACATGTATCCAAAGAATGATGGCATTTAATGCTTCGATTTCTTTATATTGAGTGTCTTCGTAAGTGTGCCTCAGACATGCATGTAATGAAGCCCACCAAACCCTATGCTATGATAGTTGCCCTTAGAATATCTTCCTTGTTGAGGTCACTATATATGTATATATTTAAAGCATGCTATGTTGGGGCCCTCTAAGTCTGATTATACTTCTCACATTGTAGAATACGTGAGTATACACCACCTTATGGTGGTTTTTAATAGTTTGGAATGTATACAACATTTGTTATTTATTCCTTTATGGCCCACGAATATCTCTGGAACCTGAACCATGACGGGGACTCTACTGTCACTTTTGTGTCAGATTTTGTCTGCCCTCGAGTCTTGCTTCTTACCCTTCGTAATCAGTCTTGCAGTAATTGTATGTATAAATATCATTATAATTTTCAGTTATCCTTCTATTTTGACCTCAATATGTATCATATTCTTCTCTATTATTTCTTTAGACATTTTCTTTCCTTACTCAATCTATTGTGCATTTACATCTGTCCAACTTGCCACTAGGAGTATGCTTAATCCTTAGTGGATTATGTAGGTCTCAATGTAATCTCCTGTAATGACCATCCTTATATATGCTCTTTTTGACAATAGAAACTGATCCATGATATTCAATGATATTGGAAATGGTATGTCGATAGCCAAGTTTGCCATCTCTATGTTGATGAACATATATTTCTTTACAAACTAAAAGATTAAAATAAGTCTATTGATGTCTCCATCGTATTCATATGGTAAAATTGATTTCGCTTTCTCCTCTATCACTCTGCTATGACTCCTTCCAATCGTTCTTAATGGGTGCTGATTGTTTACATTTCTGCCTACCCTTTGATGACTTTTTCTGAGCAACTCAACATTTCGCCTATTCCATGTGACTGGTTTCTAGCATGTGACCTGAATGCTTCCATTTCAAAGAAAGATTAGAATTCTATTCGCTTCTATGCATTAAGGGGTCAGATCCATAAATGTCCATTCGCTGTTCTTTCTTGTCGTTTATGCATCAAATTTTACAGAAGTGCATCAATTTGAAACCAGTTGCAGAGAGATAACCGCTGCACAAACACATGATACAATCTAGTTTTGTTTCATTTATCAATTTCTAGTTGATATCCTCCTCCCAGGCTTTACTTTGATACCATATTGATTTTCCCTGAGGATGTAAATGTACTAACACTGTTTGTAATTTCTGTGTTTTCCAAATTACATTCTCAAGGCATATGTATGCATGTCTCCATAGAGACACGTCTCTTCAACTCTCATTAGTTATCAATAACATATGTTTACTTAGATTAAGAATGTAATAATAACTCTTTTATATATATATTCAATAACTTTTATCCGAAAAAAGCTACAAAATATTAACACATTACAATCTCATTTATCAAACAGATATGAAATACCTCTATTTGTGCAAGTTTATCTTTAGATGAAATCTTCACAAATTTGCCCAGCTGTGAAGTCCATCGTGATTCCACCTCCAAAGATGAATTGAGTTTTCTGTCCAATCTATTCAGGAATCCTGAAGCTTTCTATCCTCGGGTTTTCAAAATTGAAAACCAAAGCTTACCAGAATTCTCCAAGAGAAAGCAATAGACCAAGCATAATCTTAATGAGCCTATCAATGTTCATTTATAGCACATCCTTGTGACTCTTGGTTTTTGTTCTACCCATCTCTTCATACATTTTTCTTTGTCTCTTGATTTTCCCATATAATTTGACAATTTGCACTTAATTATGTTGTTGACTTGGAATATCTCAAATAGGGGACATTACAGTCCCCTCCCTTCCTGGAGACTGCTTTCTGTCAAACAATCTGCACCTGTATTCTGAAACCAAATGCTCGGATTCCATATCAATTGTAGGAATGTTGGTCTTCCAATTCGCTGTACTATTCTGATATAAACATCACCATCTTTAGAATGGTGAATCTGTGAAACTACTCATCAAAACTCCATTGGAATAGAGCACCAAACATGCCAATGCTAGGATAAACTTTCTCATCTCATAGTACTACCAGCAACATGTAGAAGATAGCTTCTTCTATAATGGCCATGTTCAAACAATGCAATGCTCTGGTAATAATATTCCTTTCAAGAAATCACCATAGAATCTTAGGACAGCATAATCACTAACCTTCTGCAAGTCTGCCCTTGTCAAAATATAGATTGTTGCCTATAAATCATTTTGCATGTTCGGCTGCTAAATCGTGCAATCATACAGCAACATCTTCAACACAAATAACTCTCTTTCATGCCTTGCATTGAGCAAAGCCCAATCTCTACTTTTAGTAGGAAAGATGGACAACTATCAGATTTACACCTAGCATAGAGTATGGTTGGTGAATACCCAAAACCAGCTCTTCAATGAATTATCAAATACAAGGCCTGGATTTGCATACGCACCAACTTAGACTTTGGAGGCTACAAACTCCTCCAATCAGCATCATGTTGTTATGAAATGGAGAGACCACACCGTATGGAGACTAACTACTTCCATATTTATTCTCAAGAAACTTAATAACAACTCTTGTCTATTGATCTTCACAGTTCACACCTCCCAATTGGCAGTGTGCTCATGAATACAGTCTCAAAGGTTAATTTATTCCTTTCTTCATTAGTTTTCTTCAATTGATATATAGCCATCTAATATCGCAGAGGAAATATGAACCATCTCTAGACCTTTGACTGCTATTATATAACCTTCTCACGACAAAATGGTTTTCCTAATAGTAGTGCACTTGCTTAAAATGGAAGCACATATTTAAGACCTTTTAGCCCTCCTTAGTGTGGTTTTGGCCCATTAGGACCTCCTTGGGCATTTAATTACTTAAATCAAGGTCCTTTCTTCTTCCAACCTTGCTCAAAACTCTATGCTAGCACCAGTTTCTATGCTTGGCTTCCAATTTACTTTCCCAATCACATAAATCATGCTTTAAATGCATTTTCGACTGTTTCCCTGTAGATAAGGATATCACAGTTTCTCATAGACATATGGAATAATCCAACTGATACATAGAAAGTAAAATATAGACTGTACCATTCATACCACAATACTAGTAGGCAAGGAAATGATTTCTTTATTAATACCAAAATTCACACACCTACAATACCAATGTTCCACACATTTATAGAAGGGTCAGTTAGTTGGAAACCAACCGACACATATCCTTACCACCTAACTACCCAACCCGACTAACAATAACAAGTACTAACATAACATTTATTTATTTTGACTACATCTATCCCCCCCCAAAAAAAGAAGTCGTCTTCCAGACGACTTTACAATATGAAACAAAAACAACAGTAACTTCAAGAAGAAGGATGGGAGAACATCCTTGTGCTTGGAGGTCCTCTTAGTCGTTGTAGGTCGCATTCTGCTGTCTTCTGCTTTGCCCGTATGCCTTGTAATACTCGAAGTGCATCCATCTTTTTAGCTTCGGCCGTAGCAACAGTGTGCTCCAATTCAGTTTTTTCTTTTTTCCAAGCTTCCTGGATAGCAGCTTTCTTCGCTGCCCATTGCTGCTGAAGATTCTTTCTTTCTTGCTCCCAATCCTTAGCTAGGTTCTTCTCCCTTTGTAGTTGCAAAAAGATTCCTCGCAAAGCAACCTCCATTGTTGTTAGCGCTGCCAGGAAAGGCAATTGTTCCTGTTCCGTGGAAGTGATAGAGCTGGCCGTCCATGTGGTAACTATTTCTTCGTAGGAATAACCACCTTGTTCAAGTAGTTTCTAGTCTGTGTGGCACCCAGTGTGCATAAAGGTAGCCAATGCCTCTGTCGTAGCGACCATGGCCTCCAAATTCTGAGCCCTAGCCTGTTGTATGAGCCTCCTAGTCGAACACTCCATGGCATGAAGCTGCTGTCCGTATGGCTAGTCTCTCCTCTAGATCAGCCCGTACACCAATTTCCCCTGCGCTAATTGTTTCGTCACTTTCCTCTGTCTCGCTTCCTTCTCCGCTTCTCCATGACTTATTATTGTTTTGGGGCTTCGTCCTTTTATAGGGACTTGGGTCGGTTTGTTCTTTTATATTTATAAAACAACTACTTACCACTTCCTTCCGTTTTTCATACGCCTTTAGTTTAGACCCATTTACTAAGTCTTTAATAGGTGTGTTATCTAAAGTAGATAGTTTTATTGCTCCATTTTCTTTAATCTCTGTTATTTTAAATGGTCCTAGCCACCGGGTTTTAAACTTCCCTGGTTTTATTTCATTTTTTCCATTGTATCTTAGTACTAGTTGCCCTTGCTTAAAATTCATCTTTTTTAGATGTTTGTCATGCCAAAACTTTCGTCTTTGCTAGGCCACATCAATACTCCATTGAGCAAATGTCCATCTTTTGTCCAACTTAAGTAAAGTACATAATCGCTCTTTGAGGCTCTCTTCATCCCCCACCCTGTTTTCAACTGTCACCCGTAAGTTGGGTACCACATGTTCCATTGGCACCACGGCCTCTTGTCCGTACATGAGGTAGAAGGGAGTATGTCCAGTAGTAGTTTTATATGCCTAGATTGCTGCTGGGATTTGCTCAACTCCACGAACTTTATATAGGATAGCTACTATTACTTTATTTGTGGCCTCTGCTTGGCCATTTGCTCTCGGATAATAAGGACTAGAAAAAGAATGAAAAATTTTATACTCACTTGTCAGGCTCTTGATGGTATGATTGACAAAATGTACTTCTCGGTCACTAGTTAGTTGTAGTGGAATCCCAAATCTGGTAATGATTTTCTTGTACAAAAATCTGGCTATGCTGAGGGCAGTATTGTTTGGAAGAGCCCGCACTTCCGCCCATTTTGTTAAGTACTCCGTTGCCACCACTATGTATTTACATCGATGGCTTTTGTTTATGGGTAGGGGTCCCACAAAATCTAGTCCCCACAGTTCAAATAATTCTTGTGGTTTGGATGGAAATAAGGGCATGAAGTCTCTTTTGAGCGGCCTTCTCGCTCTTTGACAAGTATCACAACTTAATACCCACTCCTTGGCATCTGCGAACAATGTGGGCCACCATAGTCCTCCCAAAAGTACTTTTCTCGCCATGGCATTTGGTCCCATATGACCTCTCACCAACCCTTCATGTGCCTCACTAAGGACCCTTGGAATTTCTTCTTCCATTAAGCATCTCCTCAATATTCCGTCCGGTCCCATTTTGTATAATAATCCTTCGATTAGCTGGAATGTGCTACTTTTTAAGGCAATCCTCCTCCTTTCGGCTATAGGCATTTCCTTGGGAAAGGTTGCTGTTGATAGGTAGTGTCCAATTTTTTTGTACCATTGGGGTAAGACTGCAATCTTAAATAGGTGTGCGTCTGGAAGATCCTCACACACTCCACCCCCAGAGGCTTCTCCCGACTTAATCCTTGATAGCGGATCAGCAATCACATGAGATTTTCTTGGCCTCACTATAATTTTGAATGTAAATTCTTGCAGTAGAATTAACCATCTACTCACTCTCCCTTGGATCACTGGTTTGTTCACCAAATATATTAGCACCTGGTGGTTGACAAAAAATGTAAAGAGTGTAGCAAGTAGATAGTGCCTGAATTTTTGAACTGCATAGACCATACCAAGTGCTTCCCTTTTCGTGGTACTATAGTTTCGTTTTGCCTTTGACAGAAGCATGCTCGCAAAGTATACAGGGTGATTCAACCCTTCCTTCCCTGTTTGGGCCAGGGTGGCACCTATAGCATAGTTGGAGGCATCTACATGCACTTGAAATTCCTCATCCCAATCAGGATAGATAAGGATAGGTGCTTCCACAAGCCTTTTTTTAAGTTCCTGAAAGGCGTCTTTCTGTTCCTCCTTCCATTCAAACCATTCCCCTTTTCTAGTTAACTTTTCAAGTGGAAGTGATATTTCTGCGAATCCTTTGATGAATCGCCGATAATACCCCACATGCCCTAGAAAAGATTTGATGCCTGTTACATTCTCCGGAGCCTCCATTCCCAAAATTACTTTTGTTTTATTTGGATCCATCTTTAAGCTTTCTTTACATACTATATGTCCTAGAAGTTTGTTGTGTGGGACCATGAACCGACATTTCTTAGGATTGAGCGCCAGTCTTGCTCTCCGACACTTCTCAAGGCATTCTCCAATAATTTTAAGGTGGTGTTCCTTTCTGCTGAAAACTGAGCAATCATCAAGAAATGCTTTAAAATTCCCTACTGACATACCATGGAAAATGTGTAGTATAATCCGCTGGAAGGTAGCCGGTGCATTGCAGAGTCCGAAGGGCATCCTATTATAAGCATATACCCCATCTTCCACTACAAATGTAGTTTTTAGCTTATCCTCCTCCGCAATACTAATCTGGTTATACCTGGAAAATCCATCCATAAAAGAGTACATCTCATGGCCACCTACTTCTTCCAAAATGCTGTTTGTAAATGGAATGGGAAATGGGTCTTTTATAGTTACCGTATTTAGACTTCTGAAGTCTACACAGATCCGAGTTTGAGTACCATCTTTCTTGAGTGATATTAGAATAGGGGAAACTCATTCGCTTGTTTGAACCTTAAATATTATCCCTGCGTCCAACATCTTTGTGATTTCCTCTCCTACCCGCTCCGCATAGTTTCTATTCATTCTATAGGGCCATTTCCGCACTGGTCTTGCTCCAAGTATGAGTGGAATCTAGTGGACACACCTCCGGTGGTACTCCTTTCAACTCCTTGTATGTCCATAAAGAAACGTCTCTGTATTCCATAAAGATTCTGAGGTCTGCCGCCTTCAACACAGGATCCCAATCACCTATAAAGATTTCTTTGGGTTGCCCTACTTCTCCTAAGTTTAAGGTCTGGAGACTAGCCTCCTTGTATTCCACTTTTTGGTCAAAATTGTGGGCAGGTATTGTGTTCAGGGCAGTTACACCTTCCTTGTATTGCGTATACCTTTTCGGGTATTGTTCCTCCGATTCTTGTATTTGTAACATGTTGCAATCTGCTTGAAAGACTTCATACTCATCCATTTGCCAGTGAAATAAACCCTTAAGGGAGTCTGCATCATCCTCCAAGTATTCTCCTAACCTAAGAACTCCCTCCGCATCAGGTTCCATCCCTTCATATTCCTCTTCGTCAGAGTCAGATGCCACGTCCTGACTTACCGACTGGTTTTTGAGATCTATAGTGTACTTCCTACCCTTCGATTCAATAGAGGGTGTTTCGTTTCCATTTGTGATTGGCCTTTGCTACTACTAGCCATCCCCTCCCTAATAAAGCATCATATCCTTTCTTCACCAAGGTAATAACCACAAAATCTAAAATAAACTGTTGGGTTCCTATTATTACCTTTTGCCCTATCAAGGTGCCAATCGGTTTGATGCCATGTTGATCTACTCCCACAAGTTGAAATTTAGGCGGCCACAAAGTAGGTTTTCTGATCGCCTTCCAAGTATCTTCGGGTAGAACATTTACCCCGGATCCTCCATCAATTATCGTGTTTGAGAGTTTGTACCCCATTATTTCCATCTCTACCACTACTGGCGTTCTCCCCAAACTTGTTGTAAATAAGGTATTTTCTTACTTTTCCATTGAAGTTTCTTCTTCTACTACCCCCTTTACTTCTTCCGGTTCCACTTGTTCTACTGTTTTTGGTTCCCCTTGGGGATCCTCCTGCTCAGTTGGCTGCGTTCCTTGTGTCAAGGCAACTTGTAGCTGGGGTAGTGTATCCAGTAATTCTCCAATGGAGTTCGGAATGGTAGTTTCTAATACTTTCCTTATGATGTTCGATACCCCTTTTCCCCTAGGGGTCTTGGCTGGCTTAGCTGCTGTTTCCCCTCTCAACTCATTTTGGATGTTTTGCTTTGCCTCCTCAAATCTTGCTTTTTCCACCATGGCCTCTGGGTATGTGACTTTTTTTGCTTGCATTCTTGTTATTGCAAGTACCTCCTCTTCTGATCCTTCAATATCCAACATGTTCACACCTTTTTGCCTTGGGCAATTCGTATCCTCATGGTTGCCCGACCCACACCATTTGCAGAGCATTCCTCCATTCTGCCCCCTCCATTTTGACATTCTTGGGTAAAATGGCTCCATTCGTTGCATCTCCGTCATTGGATCATGGGCCGTCCTCTAGAATCATATTGGATTGCCCTTCGCGGTGTGTTGGTGTTACTATTGTTATTATTGTTATTGGCACTGCCTCTACGGTTACTCCTGTACCCCCCTGGGGAAGCTTTTGTATTATTGTTCTTTGGGGGAGTTGCTGGTGGTGTAGACTGTTCTCCAGTGAACAATACCTGAGCGTTCCTTGTTTTTAAGTTATAAGGGCAGTTCTTGATAGCATGACCCCCTATCTAGCAAATCTCAAAAAACATCTTTCTTGGACATGCTCCTTTGGTATGACCCTCTTTTTGGCAGTCTGTACACCATAGGTCTTTACCTTCCTTCTTCTCATCCTTATTTCTGGCTACTTCCTTCATTAGCCGTTTGAGGTCCTTCCTCAAGGCTTGGATTGTTTTGGACTCTTCCTCACTCTCCTTCGAACTCTCACTAGAGCTTCCATGTCGTCTCCTCTTCAAGGTGAAAGTGTATGGTGGAACTATCTTCATTTTTTTCCTTAAGGATGGGGTGAGTTCTTCAATAAACCATCTTTTCTTTAGCCTGTTCGCAGGCTTATTGTCCAATTTGCTGATGAGTTCCTTCAGCCGCCTAGTATAGGGCTTTACCGATTCCTTCTTGTCTTGCCTGGTGTTATAGATTTCTGTGACAATTTCATCATCATCTCTTAACGATTTGAATTCCTCCTCAAATGCTCTACGCAGGTTATCCCAAGCGTTCTTCTTACCAGCCTCCAAGTCTGCATACCAATCTATGGCGATCCCTCTTAATGTGGCAAGAAATGCCTTTAACCATTCATTACTGTCATTCTCCCTGTTCGCTTGCCATATAGTTATATAGGTTTTGCAATGGCGAGTAGGATCCTCTGATCCGTCCCCCGTAAATTTGGACAATTTTTGTTTATCAACTGCCATTTCCTTTACTTGTTGCCGCCTTCCCAACAGAGCATATCCTCCCTTGGGAACACCACCACCCTGTGGAACCCTACTCCCAGATGAGACACCACTTCCTAATGGAACTCCCCCTGGAGATGGAACTCCCTTGCGAGATGGAACACCCCCGCCAGATTGAACTCCTCTTCCTGACGGAAGTTTACCTCCAGATGGAACACTACTTCCCGATGGACTAGACTTTTGACCCCTTATCTCCTCTTGAGCGAGTTCTTGCCTTTCAGGGGTTTCCGGTTTTGGGCACTTGGACTGCTTTTCCGTTGTGTCTGAAATAACCAAATTGGCTAGTTCCTCAATAGTATGTTCAATCCACCTTTCCTGACTTTGATGGGAATCTTCTTGTGTTCTCCAGTTACAACGCCTCTCTTCTTGTTACTGGAGACGTAAGGTTCTTAGGGCGATTTCTTCCTCAGTTTCGTCCTCTAGTATTGTCCTCCGGTATATATTTGGAACTAAGGGCATGAAGTAATTCAGTGCCTATCTCCCTATCTTGGCTTATTGGGTTCCTCTCTTTTAGAATTCCGTGCCTCCTCAGTAAACCGTTGAAGAACTTGTTGCCTTCTTTCCCTCTCGATTTGTGCTCTTTCGTCCTCAATATGTACGAGGTTCCTTGCCAAAAGTTGAGGAATCTGTCCTAGGAGATCGTACACCGTCGGTGGCACGGAGAGTTCATCACATACCGTGCTCTCAAGAACTGTCCTCTCACGGGCTTCCTTTTGCATGTATTGCTCGTCGGCAACTTCCTACGCTGTCACCAGGTCACGTGTCAACTCATCCTCCCTAGTTATTTCTTCCTCCTCTCCGTCGCTATTAATAGTTTGGATGCAAGGTGTAAATGGTCTTCCCATTAGTCCATCCTGTCACCATAGTACCTCCAGATCCGAACTTAGGCAATGGCGCCAAAAATGTAGATAAGGATATCTCAGTTTCTCACAGACATACAGAATAATCCAACTAATACATAGAAAGTAAATTATAGACCGTGCCATTCATACCACAATAACAGTAGGCAAGGAAATGATTTCTTTAATAATACCAAAATTCACACACCTACAATAACAATGTTCCACACATTTATAGAAGGGTTGGTTGGTTGGAAACCAACTGACACATTTCCTTACCACCCAACTACCCAACCTGACTAACAATAACAAGTACTAACATAACATTTATTTATTCTGACTACATTCCCCCACATATGTCACCATTTTTCCGCGATCTTGCAATATTTGTTGGATCGAGAGCCCATTTTGGGCCCTTTCACCCCCAAGTAAGGAACGACCTCGATGAGGTCATCCCTTACCCTAGGTGATTTTCTTGAAGAAATTCTGGCCTAGATGTCAAATATTGCTTTTCCTACCTTCTTGAGTCATCCCTATTTGGGCTTCTCTCCGAAATCTCTATAAAAGGTGGTCTTTTCTCTTCATTTGGGCATCCACTAGAATCCATTGCATCTCATATACATGCAAGCAATCCATGCTCAAGCTCTCAAGTTGCATTCAAGGAATTCTTAAGCAAGCAAGCAAGTAAATCAAGGCATTCTTCCTCCATTCATGCATCCAAGTTCTTAAAGCATTCATCATTGAGGGATATTGCACGCACATACATACATGAGGTTTTCTCATACATGATTTCCTTTTGGTTTCGTGTTGAGTCAAGGCTATTGCATCAACATTCTTGATCACATATCAAACATAATTGCATCAACATTTCTATAATAATCTACATTGATACATCTACATCTACTTTTACTACATGTTAAGATTTTTTCATTTATCTATTTCAACAATTGGGGCTTGACCGAGACAAGTCCCTCCCCACCTACAAAAAATCCTTCTCTATTGTGTGCAGTTGCAGGTTTACAGGTGCTCGGATCGCATTTGTGGATCTAGGGTTTCAACTCACGGCAGAATTTTCAGGTTCCAGAATTTTGTACATAACAAGTCAAGGTCAAGCTCGACCTTGACCTCATCTTAACCTGGACCAGGGAAGTCATCCCTGTGTTGAGGCTCCAAGATTTTCAAATCCAGGTCCTTGATCTATCTCAGTTTCAGTTTTTGTCACAGTGTGACAGTCTGATTACAAGTTTGTATCTTGGTCAGCATCTTTCCCCTTTTGTCATTTCATATAACTTACTTTCATATTCATTCACTGCATATCATTTTCATTTACAATTCCTTCTCTTATGGAAAGGAGGAATAAAACCCTTGAGACCTCTACATTGAGAAGATCACACATTACTGCTTTCCTTTGTGCCAATCGGACCTCCTTTGTGAAGGAATGTTGGTATTCCTCCTATATTTGTAATGTATCTCATTTTGTATGTTACAAGTAGAAATACTAGAAACATCTCAGCAATAGCTGTACTGCAAATCTCAAATACGACTTCCCTTGGTAGATGAAACACACTCTAAATGAATGCAAAACAAAGCTTCAAGGAACATTTAGCGTTTGAAACCAGCTTCGCTTCATCTGTTTTTTTCTTGGCAAAAAGACTCTTGATATTCAATTAAAAACATTACAACTGTTCATTCTGTTTTGGACCTTAAGCGGCAATAGTTAATGTTGAATTTATGATTTCCAGAAGTCATAAATGTTCTAATATTTCATATAAATGTTTCTGCTACTATAATATCCATGATATAAAGTTCCTTGTCACATAAAATAAAGTCCCATTACTTCCCAAGTAGTTATTTCTGCTGGAAAAAATAGTTAGAATTTTGATATTGCTATACACAGCAGAATAATTAAGCTTTCGACACTCAAAGAATCTTATATATTTTAATCAGACTTTATTATTAACATTTGATTTTATCCTATTTTTACCCAATAATAGGTTTCTGTTTAGGCATATGTGCGGCACCAAAATGTTACTAATTTAGCCTTATGCTAATATATGTAGCCGCCCAAATATCTGCTGCTCAGATGCAAATTTCTTTAGCATATCCCGATAAGTATATATTCATTTCTATCACTCATGGAACCTCACAGGGTGGTAGGAGAACCAGCTTTGCTACCACTGTAATATCCCCTCTAGAAATTCACTCCAGGATTTTCCAAATTTTCCATGGGAATTTAAGCAAACATTTTGCAATGAAATTGATTTCCATACATCCAATAGATTAATATTGAAAACCATATAATATTAGACTGAAATTGAGCTCTGAAATGAATGTTGCCATCAAATAGATAAATCATTACAATCTTATTTATCAAATATATATGAAATACCTCTATTTCTGCAGGTTTATATTTAGATGAAGTCTTCACAAATTTGTCCAGCTGTGAACCTTATCCCAAACCAACCTCCTAAGATGAATTGGGTTTCCGTCCAATCCACCGAAAAATTGTGATGTCCCCTTTTCGGGTCCATTATTATAGATGATATTTAATTGACTTAGAATATTAATAATAGTTAAATGATGATAACAATTAGGTTTGAGATTGAGTGACAATAAAATGGAGGTGGTCATATTTCAATTATAAATAATATGTGAAGATCAAGTCTAATTATATGACCAATACATTAATTAGACTCGATTTTATTTTAATAATAATTTATAATGGTATTGGAAATAATCTTTATTAATTAGTGAGGTAAATATTGATAAAATAGTCATATATATATATATAATAATTATAATAATAATAATACATTTATATTTAATTAACATTATCATTTACAATAATCATTAAATATCATATCATAATACCTCTAAATATTAAAATAACATTATTTAAAATAACACTAAATATAATTTCCATACCTTTATTTACCTATATGGAATCATGATCACTTTCAAGTCCTTTTATGGCCCATCCCTATAACTTCGGATTTTTCCCCAAAATTCCTATTAAATCTCCTACTTTTTATGTAGTATGAACTTTATTTCTTCCATACTTTGTAAATCCAATCCATACCCTTGTCATGTCCCCTCTTTAGCCTGTCTTGCAGAGACATGTGAGTTAGCCTATTATGGCGTCTCATAGGCTAGTAGTAGTGGATAGCAACTCACATTGGATATTTAGTGACCGGATTTGATGTTTCAAGCAGTTTGTGGGCAATTGGGAGGATTTCCTTGATTTTAGGTGAATTCCCTAATTTTTAGGAGGTTGTGATGGTTTCCACATTTAAGGCTCCACGGGATCATTCCTTGGTATTCATTCCTTGGTATTAGTTTCCCGAGGGTAGGGTGTGTTCCCTAGTTTTTCGGAGCACCCCTAGATTTTAGGGATGGGACTGCCAGTTGACCCATCTTGTTCGGTTTCAGTCACAGACAAGTGGCAGGGTCAGTTTTGTGCTTGGTTAGTTGTTTTGGGCTATTAGTGAAAATATTCTAATATACGTAAATATTTCCTAAGTTAGCTATTAAATAAATTATAATAAGGCTATTTATATAGCCATTTTGGAGTAATAAGGGGATAATTGCCTTATTTGGTCAAGTATGCCTTTGTGTTATAGCTCGTTGGAAAAGGTCTTGAATTATTATAGCCTATTTTCACTATCCGGAGACATTTTGGCGCCTTGAGTTATGATATTTTAATAAAGTAATGCTTTTCCTATAGTTGGACGCCTTTATTTGGGAAAATATTATTTTATTATAAAGTGCAAAGTATATTTCTCTTCTAGGGTTCGATTTGCATTTGGGAGGAGATATAAAGAGATGAGGGCTTAACTGTGGAGCATCTTTTGACATTTTGAAGCTTATGATATTTGGAATTGCTTTGGGAGAGTGATTTTGTGGCTTGGGATGAAACCCTCAAGTCTAGATTGTTGGGACACAAACATCAACAAGTCATTGGGTGATTGAATTTTGAGATATTGGGAAGAGTGAGATCAGAGGTCCAATTGATTTCTTCCTAGACAACTTTGCATTTGTGGGAGACCCATTTTCAGCTGGGCAGCCATTATATGCAGCTGAGGTGTCTGTATTTGAGACAGGTCGGTTTGTGTTTGGGCATCATTCTACATTATCAGGCCACGTCATTGATTGGAAAGTGCATACAAGGGTTTGAGAACTGCAAAGTATCATCATTTGCAATTGTAAAATCCTTTCTCAATTGGCGTCAACTCCATTTGTGGGCAGCAACAATCAACATTGGCAATCTTTCTATTCAAATGCAGAAATCTGATTATTATGCCTGGTACGGTTTGAGGCATTTCTAGATTGTCAAGTATTTTCAATAATGAATGTTGCTTATTATATGTAATTCAGATTTGTTTGGGAGTCTTTTATTTTTGCATATATCTTCAAAAATCCAAAAACAATTGAAATGCCAGCAAAAAAAATTAAAAATTCAGAATTGAGCAAAGCCTTCTAGAGATGCCAAATGCTAGCCAAAGACTCAAATTGTGAAACAAACAACAATTTCCAAGATCTCCAATATTGGGGATCTTTCAACCCTTTGTTTTTGTTGGTGGAATGAGTTTTATATTGTTATCCTTTTTTCATCTCCACATGACAAGCTCCTTTGCCTTCATATTTATTTTATTCTCATCTCGTATATTCCCATAGTTCTATGCCTTAATTTTCACCTCATTTTTAATCATTGTGTTGCGGTTTATATACGGCTGACCATCCTTGAAAAATCACGACTGTCAGTGAGCAATGCCCGTTTGGTTGTGCATGACAATTGCCGTACGACATTTAGAGGTCTCAGTACGGATTTTAAAAAAAAGTTATTGTACGGATTATTCAATATAGTGACCGTACAGATTTCATCAGCTAATGTACGAATTTCTATGGTGAAAGTTATTGTACGGATTCCAACTTGATTCAACTACACACCTTGCAATCTGTCGTACGAGTTCAGAGAGCAACCACAGAATTTGTATGACTCACCGTACGGATTTGTCATCCTTCTAATGTACGGTTTTGTTATTTGATTTTTTAAATTTTTTTCCAATGTACGGATTTGCCTTGCAAGATTGGAATACGGTTTTTGCAACATCCCATTGTATATATTTTAGCACCAATGTACGGACTTGAAAGCCATTTCCTTGCAGTATGGATTTTAGTGTACTACTTTAGCAAATGGGTTGCAACCTCATTGCCATACGGTTCCGTATGTTTGGAGGAAAAAAAAAAGTATAATAAATGACCTACAGGAATATGGAGTCTGTAGGCAGTCACCGTAGCAACACCATGCCAGCACGAGGTAAGGCCTTCTCTTGTCCGGCCGGGAATTGGGTTTGCCGTAGGATTTGCTCAGATGACAGCACCCGTCAGCCGAGGGACTTTTTCAACCCCTACTGAAGCACTTCCGGTAGCAGCACCCATGGCACCTGCTGTATCTCAGCCATCAGCAGATGTTGCCCTAGCGCAGCCAGCAGAAGTTCTCGTAGCGCAACAAGGAGGAGTTCCTGACGCACAGCCAGGAGTGGAAGTCACCGTAGCACAGCCAGCAGGAGTTCAGGAACCTTCAATAGAAAACGTACTAAACGGAGGGGAGGAGACAGCCATGGAGGTAGCCAATCTTCCAGCACCAGAGTTAGCAGACAGACAGAGTACTTTGGGTGTACACTTGGATGTCGTAGGATCTGATGCAGTGGTGACGGTGGATGCAATACTTTTGGCATCACCAGAGCGTGACAAAGAGTCGCATTCGGGAGATCAGTACATTTTTTAGCACGCAGTTCCACCGTGCTCCAACTCCTAGGATGGCTTATGTACTGACTCCTACGTGAGATGATATTTTCGAGGTAGACACTCAGCCACAGGTAGCACAGCCCATTTTGGATATTGGACCATTGCATTGTACTTTGAGCGTATGGCTGACGTAGTGGAGATGGTGATGCAGGGACATTCATCAGCACGGGAGGTAGGAATGAAGGAGGCATTTCTTGCCGACTTCGTAGCTCTAGCCTCACGGGCTCATCAAGTGTTGGATTCCATGGAGACTCAGGCATTGGATTCGATTGTGAAGGAGCTAGAGGTAGTCATCTCGTTCATGTGACTTGGATGCCCAGCTACCTTCATGGTCTGTTTTGAGAAGCAAGGTTGGTTGGATGTAGAGACTGATGAGATGCTTCAGGACTGGGCCACCACGACAAGTTTTAGTGTGGTCAGTTGGGTTGAGGTTTTGTTCCAGGAGATAGTGAGGTTGCACAAGCAGGCGTACTACACTCTTCGGAAGGCGCAGGCGAATCAGGTAGTAGCAGAGAGCTCGGGAGGAGTTAGCTGCGAGGTTGGCTTTAGAGAGAGCAGCTTGGGAATCTGAGAGGGTGGCCTGGCAATCCGAGAGAGAAGCCCTGTTAGTAGAGGAGCAGTTGGCAGCGGAGAAGGTGCAGGCAACAGTGGACAAGGAGAAGGAGATGGGGGAAGTTGGAGCGATGATGCAGTCTGTGCTGGAGCTTCAAATGGAAGTGGAAGTGGTGCTGAAGATTCGGAAGGAACAGGTCTACAAGCTTCGGGCTGAGCTGAGCGATCTGAGAGCACGGACCTGTCCCCCTGCATAGCATCTTGGTCATTACTTGCACAATTTTGTTGTATTGTCGTCAGGAGACGACTATTTTTTTCGGGGGGATGATGTAGTCGGTAAATAATTGTAATGAGCCGACGGGTAGGATAGTATATATTATTTGTTATGTAGCCGACTTGTGCCCGACGGGTTCCTTCGGGAACCTTTCGAAAGGCCCTTCGGTGAGTATTTATACCCCCTTCGAGAAGCATTGTAATCATCTTATCTTATCATCAAGCATAATGTAATGTTTTGGCATATTCGAATAAAGGAAGAAGTTCTACTATTTGCATCTATTGTCTGTGTGCATCAATCAATTAATCTATGCAGTAAACATTGGTGAGTTTAATACCTTCTTAAAAACTATTTAGTTTATTTTTTTAAGATGTGTATGGTGATTACTATCACCAATTAGGAAATTATTAATAATTCAGTTATAGTAAGTCATAGTTCACAACTAGTGTAGTTTTATTGTTTAGTTGTCAATAATGTTTACTTGTTAAATTATATTTAAATTTTTGACTATTAATGTATGTTTGATATGTTTATGAATCATAATGTGTAATAGCTATTTATTTTATTTTTATTTATTTATATTAATTCTAACTTGTCTTATAATGTATATTGTCAATTATTTGTATATTTTTATTTTTTAATCAATTAGCGTATTACAATATGATTTAGTATTAGGTTCTTAATTTAGAGGGGGATATTACAAAAATCCTGAAGGTTTCTATCCTTAGGTTTCCAAAACTGAAAGCCAAAGTTTCCGAGAATTCCTCAAGAGAAGACAATATCCAAACATAAACCAAGCATAATTGTAATGGGCATCTCAATATTCTTGTATAGCGCATCCTAATGACTCTTTGTTTTTCTTCTTCTTGTCTCTTCATATTCCTTTTCATTGTCTCTTTAGTTTCCCTCTTTAACTTGAAATGACTTCATTAATTTTTCAGTAGGTTCCATACAAGTCATCTTAATCCTATTTAAAAATAATTAAACTAAGTTTCCAATTTAATTTGACAACTTAATTATTTAATTGACTTCTAATGTCCCAAGAGGGGGGCATTACCCTATCTGACCAAGACATAAAAAGTGAAAGGACAACATTAATTTTTTATGATGAAAACTAAATTGTATATAAATCATCAAAAAACATGGTAACGGGGAGATTCGTCTCCCCCTTAAAAGTTGTGTCTTGGAGACTTTTCGTGTCTCTAGAGACCTCAAAAAAGGTTGGAGACTTTGTGACGAAGTCTCCTGAAGTCTTCCAGTCTCCTAATCCAAAAAGTGAAGTCTCCCCGAAGTCTCCTGATAAAATATAAATATAAAATATAATATCAAATAATTTTATATATTTTATCCCTCATTTTAATGTTTTCAATGCAAAAATTTAGACCAATGAGGTACAATATTGTGATAATGTGAGTTTTGAAATATTTGACTCTATATTAATGTGACATTACTATTATTATTTACTTTAGTCTTTTAGTTTTACAATATTACTATTTTCAAATTTTGTATTTAGTATTAGACTTTTTAAACTATTAAAAAACAATTTTCCGTCTCCAAGTACCCCTGTCTCCTATTCTTGAAAAATTGCCGTACCGGTACCAGTACCAGTACCAGAGACCTCCAAGTTTCCCGGGTCCCCATCTCCCGGTGACCTTGCCAAAAAATCAGTCTAGAATTAGTTTAGATCAGAATAAATTTGTTCTATTTAAAGATTCTAAATTAAGCAGTTATTTTAAAAAAAGTTATTAAAATAAAAAAATAAGTTGGATATGCAAGAAGTGAAAACAGTGAAATATCAGAAAAAGATTAACAAAAAATGGTGATTAATTTTTTTGTTTTTGGAATTTAAATCCAAAAAATTACTTAGTTTTGTGATGAGTTCTATTAAAAATGGATGCGACATTTTGTAGCCAAAATGTAATGTTATAAAAAATGAAAAAAAAAGAAAAAATAAAAAAGAAAACCTATGTGCTTCAGATCTGCCTTTGAAATCCACCAAAAAAATCCATTTTGAATTTCTCTCAATGAAAAACCTCAAAATGGTGTATTTGCTGGTGGTGAGGCTTACCTTGCATTGCAAAGCAAAAGATGCAGGTGTTTCTGATGTTTTATGCTATTTATTTCACTCGGGCCATCTTTTTCCCTGTGACTGGTGTGTTTTAAACACTGACTCACAGAGTTCCTCATAAATATTCCCGAAATATTTGGTGATTTTTTGCTGGAAACTCAGAATAAATGGATTGGTAACACGCGAGCAGTTTTACTCTGTAAGAAGTCCAGCTATGGCTGTGTTGGTTGGTGAGTTTCTAGTTTATCCCATGGATTTAGTCAACTCTACAACAAATAATTTGCATTATCAGCGAAGGGTCCCGCTTGCTGATATTTTACACGCATGGTGTTAGTGATCTGTTGAAAAAATTTGATTTTTTCCATCTCTTACTTCTGAAGGCCTAAGTTCACTTTTGAACTTTGCTAATTGATATTATCAAGGAAAGAAAAATCTTTGTATAATATGAATTTTGTATTCAGAATATAATTTAATTTGATGTAAATGTGACAACGGTTGATTCTTATCATTATTAGCTGATACATGGTCATGAATCTTTTACACATACTGAACTAGCTGAAAATTTGGACTGGAAACATATAGAGGCCAGCTGTTGAGTTGAACATGATTTGAGAAAATGGCTTTTGTTTTCTTTTGCAAATACTTCTATTTAAGCTGTTAAAATTGAAGCCATCTAGGGAGGGTTGGAGTTCCCTTAGCAAATTTGGAAGTGTAATTTAGCTGTTGGATGAAGTTCATTTTGATACTTTTGAATGTTTGCCTAATGTGGATGTACATTAAAATAGAGCAGTAACATTGTGTTTGGCTAGTTAATTTGTTGGATGATGTTCATTGTAATGCTTTCGAATGTTTGCCTAATGTAGATGTACTGTAATAACCCTGACTGGTTATAGTTTAGATAAACACTAATTTCTTCCACCAATTAATGTCTTGGCATTCCATCAAACACTTTGCAAGCAAGCTAGAGAGATCACATACATAATTAACTGGATAATCCTATACAATAGCTGAAAAGTACGATGCTTTGATGATATAGAATGTTAAAAATTCATGCAAAGCTAAGACAATTTAAGTGCCTCTGAATGTAATTTGTAATTTATTCCACTATTGCTTTTGTATACACAATAAATGAATATTAGAAATCCTTTCCAGCATTTTTCAATTTTTTACATGATTATTGATGCTGGAAATTGAAATTGCACAAATTAAATTGTTATGATGGAATCTGGACAAATGCAGCACTCTCCCAATGTCCTGTTGGCAGTTAGAAATTTATACTGTCCACAGATAATGAATCACAGCCCCCTAAATTCCAATTGCAGACACTTAATTCTCATCGCAGGTCACTGAAAGTAACTGCAGACCCATAGAGAGGTAATGCAGGCTCTCCTGCTGTGAACGCAACCCTTCTAGGTAGTTTGTTGCTGCCTGGACAGGGATAGCAGTTCATGGAATTCCCAAACTCTGCCAGGTAAAGGACAGCTTCTTCACAATTTGCACAACAAATACTCCAGATGCAAAACACAGGTCCTTGTAATTCTTCAGCAAGCAGACTCTCTTCAAATGAGACAATTACCACTGTAAAAGACAAGAGAATTGGCAAATTGTATACCTCAGCACAATTTGCAAATGCAACCCCAAAAAAATACTTAGAACTCCGAAACGCTTATACTTCAGCAAGGGCACAAAAAATCTACAAACTCAAAAGTGTCACAAAGACAACAAAGAGAAATAGATAATCAAATAATCGAATGTCTTTTCTATCACAATGAGCTCATATTTATAATCCTTTGTTGTCAAAAGTTGCCCAAAAGAACTCAACTTCAGAAACTGTGAAAGTTTCCCAAAAGAACTCAACTCTTGAAACTTTTCAATTACTCTTGAGTAACATTTAATACTTGGCTTAGGCATATAATTAATTAAATAAATGACCCCTTCCTATGATGACTCAACCCTCAACTTAAGTGAAATTATAACTTTATAATAGGCCATTTAATGATTTGGCCACCAAAAATATAATAACTCCCAAAATACTCATTATTTATATATGACATCTGAAATAGGAGTCAGACCTATTATTTCTTTATGTGACCAAATGCACTTTCCAAAAATAAAAAAGGTCTATCTCAATCAACACCTGACTTACCACAAACATTAAGTACACAAAACTAAGTCCAAATGAAGTCCAATCTGAGCCAAACGGAGAGCAACATGTAGCTTACTGAATTGTGGAGAAGACAAGACCCTCCCAAGACCCTTTATGAACAATAATTAGCCTACAAGGGTCACAATAATAGTCTAATCTCTCAAACTTTGATGCTGGCAAAAATGGGGATCTTACAATCCTCCCTCCCTAAGGTTGCTCGTCCCTAAGCAATCTTAGAACAAAATGAACATCACAGTGGACCTGAATCCTAAGGGTAGAACTGCGTACTATCATGCAGTGTACAAGCAACTCCTATAGCATCAACACCCAAATAAATGATATCAATGACAATCATCTGGAAATTGATAGTAGGTGCTGACGATGATAACAACTCATTGGAACTCAATCCAACTAAAATACCAACTCTATCAACATCTGAGTACCTATCAAACTGATAATAACACCCAACTGCATTGTGGAGATGATAATGACCATATGTACCTGAATAACTATCACCAAATCCAACCTCTGATAAACTATCCTAGGTGTGTAGATACTGTAAGTGCTCTAACTTGTAGTTGCCGATTCCATTTGCAAAAGATGGTGCTAACCCATCCCATAACAGATGGTATGAAACTAGAGCCAACCCATATCAATGTGAGACCAACTGCTCTACTTGTGGGTCAAAAGAGAAGTGACTAGCACTTCTTATAGTGTAATGCTGATAAAAACTCCCAATCTTTGTAAAAGGCTCATCAATATCAAACTGGGAATCAGAAGATGGGTCCAACCTCTGACTCCAAACTACCGGTCGGGTAGGATCTTTGGCAAGCCTCTTAGCAAACCCAACCTCACAATCCCTCTTGGGAAGCATAGTAGATAGAGTCTCTACAATCTTTTCCACCAACCTCCGAATAGCACGAGAGCCTTTGATCAGAGTTCTCTCAGACACTTTGTATGAATCCTTCCACACATCCGAACTCTCCAAAATATACTCCATGAAAGACTCTGTATTATGTTTACCGTACAGGGTAAACAGTTTATTAATGCATGCAAACAATAGACAAGAACATGTAACATAGAAGTATTTCTTTTATTATTTGCATGTATACAAAAGATACTACAATATTTGATATGATTGATTACAATGATGATCCAAAGTCCATTCTGGACGGTGTACATATACCTTCCTGAAGGGGTGACTCAACCGTCACGTGCCCTTTCGGATACTATTCTACCCGTTGGCTACAATATAGAATTTACCGACAACATCGTCCCCCCTAAAAAGAAGAGTCGTCTCCGGATGACAATTACAAAATATTCGAGATATATTAACAAAATGGAATACATTAACTGACTAACTATAACAAGATAGATCTGTTTCCGTAACATCACATTCACATTCCTCCCATGCCTGCACCAAACTAGTCTCCAAAAACACGTTGCATTTGTAGCTTCTGCTAACAAAATACTGTCACCTTAGCCAATCTGACCTTGATAGCAACCCATGCCACCTTCTCTGCTTCCAACGCCTGGGTACGCTGAGCCAAGTGTTGCTCTATTGCCTCCAACTGGATGATTAGGTCCTCTCGAGCTCTCTATGCATCCACCAAGACAACGTCACGTTAAACACCTACTCCGAGTGCCTCAAAGCGTAACACCCTTCTCGAAAGGCTTGCTCTAGTGCTTTCTCCACCCTTGACACATAGACACTCCATGCCTACATCAGCTCCAAGTCTCATCAATTGGTCGCACTTCCCTCAACTGATAACTGAATTGACTAGGGGTCTAGGGGGCATCGCCCCTAGCGGGGTTGAGGGGTGTCGTCGGTAGAAATTGTGTATGAGCCGACGGGTCCCTTCGGGAAGAAATTGTGTATTAGTCGACGGGTCCCTTCGGAAAGGAAATTGTGTATCAGCCGACGGGTCCCTTCGAAAAGGTTCTTGTTATGTAGCCGATGGGTCCCTTTGGAAAGGTTTTTGTTATGTATTGACATGTTGTATGTGACCGACGGACTCCTTTGGGAAAGTTATTCGGAAAGTATTTATAGCCCTTTCGGGAAGCATTGTAATGGAGAGATCTTATTAGGGAAGCATAATGTAATATCTTGGCATATGCGAATAATAATAAGAGTTCTGCTGTACGTGTTCGTGTCCATTATCTGTGTGCAATTCATAATTAACCTATGCGGTAAACATTTGGCGCCATTGCCCGATGGACCTGGTACGCAGGTAGGTGGATATGAATTAAATGCTGAATCAGTTGAACAAAGATAAGAGTAAGCTGAAGGAAAAAGATGACATATGTGTTGCGCAGGAAAATTTAATTTTGGCTCAGCAGATAGAGCGTCGAAGGAGATTTTGAAGATTGCCGACGGAAACAAGAGCGCGAAAGGATTGTTGAAGGAGACTCGACAGCGGCTCATTTTGGTGGAAGAAGCGAGGGAGGAGTTTCTGAACTTGCATACGCCACGCGAAGAGAATCCTGACGGAAGGAGATCGACTCGCACAACTCGAAGTGCCGAAGGAGCACGAGTGTGGAGTGACCTCTTCGTCCGAGATATACTTCCGGAACGAACAGCTTCGGTTGACGAACCCTCTTGTTCACCAAACAGCGTGAATGTTGAAAACAATGCGGAAGTTCAAAACAACGCGGAAGCCGAGAACAGCGCGGGTGTGCGGAACAGTGCGGGTGTGTAGAATAGTGCGGGTGTCCACAACAGCGCGGGTGTGCAGAACAGCGCAGGTGTTCAAAACAACGCGGGAGCTCAGAACAGCGCAAGTGCTCAAAACAACGCGGGAGTGCAAAATAGCATAGGTACACAACAAAACCCCCAACATATAGTGATAATGGCAGGTCCGAAAGAAAAGTTGCCTAAATTTGATGGTGAGGAAGCAGCTGATCCCATTCGACATTGTAAAACATGTGAAACGATTTGGAGGGCAAATGGCATAACAAATACAAACGAATGGATCCGACAATTTTCCGCTACCCTACAGGGTGTTGCGATTGATTGGTTTACTGATACTGATTCACAAAAGTTAAACAGTTGGGATAACATTAAGGAGTTCATTGCAGAATTTCAACTTCTGCGCGACGACAATGAAATTGTAGCGGAGATATTCAATACCAAGCAAAAGAAGAATGAAGCAGTACGGGTCTTCGCCAGGAGGTTGAAGGACTTAATCAGTAAAATGGAGAATAAGCCGACAGATGGGCTCTAGAAAAGATGGTTCATTGAAGGCCTTCACCCGAAGCTACGGAAAAAAATGAAGATCGTGCCACCATCGACATATACTGAAGCATACAATCGAGCATTGAACCTCGAAAGTGAACAGAAGACAAAGAAGAAGAAGAAGACCAACTCATTTGATTCAGATGACGACGAGCCTTCAGGAGAAGATAACAGTGACGATGAAGGCAACAACAAGAAAGTTCGTGCTCTTCAGAAGGACATGCTTCGGATGATGAGGGAGTTCAAAAACATGAACAAGGAGACTAAGGGCAACGACCTATGGTGCATAGAGTGCAAGAAAGAAGGCCATACGAAGGGATCATGCCCAAAAGAGCAATTTTGCGAGATCTGCCAGATTATGGGACACTCGGTAAAGGAATTCCCGTTCAATCTGAAAAAAAGAACACCGCAGCAAGTGTTCCTCACGCAAGAGGCATCCTCGTCAGGAGGGAACGGGAACACCAGTACGGAAGGTGCCACATCGGGCGGATACAGAAACAATCGGCACGGTCAAAACAACAACAATAGCAGCAACAACAATAATGGCAGAAGAAGTCGAATCTAGTATGATGCGAATGGCCGACCGATAGTTCAATGCCGTGTATGCAATCTGTGGGGTCACTTTGCCCGAGAGTGCACAATGGTGAACACACCGAAGTTGCTATGTCGATGGTGTGGACCTGGCGATCATGACGATGCTAAGTGCCCAAAGTCTGGAGTAAACTTGATTACTGTCGGGACAGGCGAGGAAGAAGTTCTGGCAATCACTCGGAAGCAGGCGAAGCTATACCTTGATCCGACGGAGGAAAAGAAGAAACTGGAGGAAGCACGGGCAGAGATCCAGAGAGCAACGCAGGCAGAAATGGCACACCTGAAGGACACGCTTGGTACCTCTGTACGAAACTACGCAGAACAGAACATCGTACGACAAATTTTGCAAGCCGAGATACCTATCAAGATAAGTGATCTGTTGCTCACTATGCCTCAGCTCCGATTGACACTCACAAATATCGTTCCCGTTGCTAAACTACCAGGAGAACATGGAAGGAAGCAGGAAAGTGGAGCAAGTACAGTGGACAAAAAGGAGAAGGAAAGTGGCGCAAGTGCAGAAGATCCGATGTTGTTAGCGCTCTCATCCGGATGCCATCCGGCAGTTGTCGAAATGGGAATTATCGGGACTGTATTGACGGAAACAATTGTGGACGGAGGGTCCGGTGTCAATGTGTTTCCTGAAGACACTTGGAAAAGTTGGGACAGCTGACATTGTGGCCACCTACCTTCCAGTTGTTAACAACCGATCAACATGGAATCAAGCCATGGGAGTACTCACAGCACAACCAGTGACGATCGGGACACAACCATTCCTGTTGGACTTTGTCGTGATCCCACTGAAGCGGAGAGGATATGATGCCATTCTGGGCTGGGGGTGGTTGATACAAGCCAAGGCAAAACACGATTGGAAGAAAAATACTTTATCACTTGAAAGCAAAGGCCGGAAGTATGTCATCGATCTACACACTCAGATGGTTGGAGAAGAAGCTCTATTGTCAGATTTCGAAGGAGAAGACGATGAGAGGAGGCAGAGTATGGAACCCGATCAGGAGGGAGTCCTACGATTGGAAGGAGATGATGATCTGGATTCAGTAAATGGTCTTTACCACTGGCAGATAGAGGATTACGAGCTCTTTCCAAGTTGTAATATGCTAAGGATCGATGAAGGTAAGAAAGAAGGAAATGAATGTCCGAAGGAACACAGAGAAGCCAAAGGAGGAAATGATTGTCCGAAGGAACACAGAGAAGCCGAAGGAGGAAATGAATGTCCGAAGGAACACAGAGAAGCTGACGGAGGAAATGAATGTCTGAAGGAACATGGAGAAGTCAAAGGAGGAAATGAATGTTCGAAGCAACACAGAAAAGCCGAAGAAGGAAACGCGGGTATGACTGAAGCTGAAGGACAGAACATACAGTACGAACTCAAAAGAAGGAAAGATTCTACTAAACGATTGCGCCGGAAGAAAGTATTACGTCGAACCACAAATATAGCAGAAAGGTACCAACAGCAAGGAAGACACACGATACGGTCTACACAGGCAACAAAGAGGAAGGGTTTAATAAAAGTTGTAGCAGTACAGAGTGAATGTGTTATTAATGGATAGAAGGGGCAGCTGACGGAGTCCATGGTACGGAGCTTCGGGAACAAACTGGGCAATATGGAGATGACACAGAACAGGCGTAGCAGGTTTCAACCAGGACAGTTGGCGTTGAGGGATGATGGATGGAATAAGATCAACCCAGTCAAGTTCAGAGTTAAGTGGATTGGACCATATCAAATTCGGGAAATGGGTGATAATGGAGTAGTAAAACAATGGATGCTAGACGGAAAGGAAGTTGCTGACACAGTGAATAGGTCAAAGTTGAATGTCTGCCATGAATGTCTAGTATAGTGACCGTACGGATTTTTTAGGGGTTTGATCAGTACGGATTTCTGAGGAAAGCCATTGACACTGCGGATTTTGGCCGTACGACGTACGAAATTTGGAAGTAAAGATAGCGTACGGAAATTATAATTTGGAATGCGAAGTAATTGTACGGATTTTTCAAGCATATCATGTGTACAAATTTGGATTGCAAGATTACAGATTCTGAAGAGTTGGGTTTTGGCGTGTGGCTTCTATTGCATTTAGACTTTGGAGGACGTTACAGGATATTGCATAAGGAAGGAGTCGATATAGTGGCAGGATGTATGGTGTAAGGGTGACAGGAGGTTTTCTTAAAAAAAAAAAAAAAAAAAAAAAACGTCGACAAATCAAGAATGCTTAGAATGAGTAACAGAGGATGCCACAGGGTAGAGGAAGAACCAACGATTGCCAGAAAGAGTGTAGAATCGGCAGAAAATGACAGAAATGGTGTGTTCCATGTAGTTTTGTGTGGGTTTCAGAGTGCTCATTTGGTGGGGCGCTGCCCCAGGACCCCGCGGGGGCGCTGCCCCTCAACCCTGCCCCCTGGACCCCCAGTCGTTGCGGATATCAGTTGTGGGAGTCTGACCAGTTGAGAATACTTGGAGCTGTTGCAGGCATGGAGTGTCTGTGTATCAGAGGCACTGGGAGTAGGTGTTGGCCGTGAGGCTGTCTTGGTGGATGCGTAGAGAGCTCAGGAGGAGCTAATCGTCCAATTGGAGGCAGTGCAGCGACACTTGGCTCAGGGTACCAAAGAGTTGGAAGCAGAGAAAGCAGCATAGGTGGCTATCAAGGTCAGCTTGAGGAGTCAGTATTGTGTTAGCAAAGATGCAACAGGATGAATGTGAAAGTGATGTGGCAAATCAATATTGTTGTATTTGTTGTTTGAGTTTTGTTTTGTCGTCGTCAGGAGACGACTTTTCTTTTTGGGGAGGATGATGTCGGTAGAAATTGTGTATCAGCCGACGAGTCCCTTTGGGAAGAAATTGTGTATCAGCCAATAGGTCCCTTCGGAAAGGAAATTGTGTATCAGTCGACGGGTCCCTTCGGAAAGGTTCTTGTTATGTAGCCGATGGGTCCCTTTGGAAAGGTTTTTGTTATGTAGCAACATGTTGTATGTGGCCGACGGACTCCTTTGGGAAAGTTCTTCGGGAAGTATTTATAACCCCTTCGGGAAGCATTGTAATGGAGAGATCTTATCAGGGAAGCATAATGTAATATCTTGGCATATGCGAATAATAATAAGAGTTCTGCTGTTCGTGTTCGTGTTCATTATCTGTGTGCAATTCTTAATTAACCTATGCGGTAAACAAGGGGCACCACCCCTGCAGGGTCTTGGGCAGAGCACTCTCAAACCCACACAAAAGTCCATAGAACACACTGTTTTTGTAATTTTCTTCCGCTCCCATACTCTTTATGCCAATTGCTTACGTTTTACTACCTTTTTATGTCTTCCCTTTCCTTCGGTACCATACGTTTTCCATTCTCAACTGTTTTGATTTGTCGTCGTTTTTCTTTTTTAGAACCTCCTATCACCCTTCTTCTGTGTTTATCGGTGTACTGCAATCTGCTTCCCTTCAAGTGAATCTATACGGTGATCTCAGACTTCTGTGTTGTGTTACAACCTTACTGCCAACACCGTACAGTGTGCAGCTACACAATGTACTGCCTCTGCAAGTAGTCTGTACGGTCACCACAAAGTATGCTAATCAAGGTCGTACGACAATGTTTGTCTTTTATAGTTGGTCATACTGTGTTCTTCCTAGGCCGTACAGACTTCCATACAGCAATTGTGTTACTCTCTTCTGCTGTACGACTGTACGGTCTGCTTCCTGTCACCTCTTCTCTTGTGGTACAGTGTCTTAGCTCGAACTGTACTCTTGTCTGGCCGTACGATGTTACTTGATGTCCCAGACTGTACAATCTTATCTACTGTCTGTATGGTGTTACTTGATGTCAGTACGGTACTCCTCTTTGGCCGTACGACACTTCTCATCTCCGTACGGTAGGCATATACTTGGTCGTACGGTGGTAGCTCCTTGTCTGTACAGTATTTTTCCCTTGCGTTGTGCTTGCCATACAGTGCACCTCCAGGTCTTCCTACAAATTTCCAGTTGTACAGTGTATTCTTCTCTTCTTTGCATGGGTCAAAGCTCTTTCTGGATTTTGGTACAATCTTTCTTGAACATGCAAATTGCCATACAGTCTTTGTGATTTCCTTAAGGCCGTACGGTGCATTAACTTGTGTTATCTTTGAGTCTGTACGGTCTAATTCACTAGCTGGTTATTACCCATACGATGATACTTATTCCCCTTTTGAGCTGTACGGTGTATCATGTACAATATCTTCTCCTGTCTGGCCGTATGGTGGATCACCTGTGATTTCCTGCTATCTTTTGCTTGGCCCTTCCTAGGTCGTATAGCGTTTTGTTTTTCTTTACTACCTTCCTTTCTTGCTTACGCTCCTGGTGAGTCGTACGACCCTATTTTATGGTGAATGTACTCTCTTCTACTCTCCTCCACACGTGCCCACACGGCTAGAATTCCTTTTGACGCTTGTCCGTACGGTGTACTTGCTTTGCTCTCCTAAAAGGACGTACTGTTTTAAATGCATCTATTTTAAATTCTGGATTCCAGTTATCTCCCACGAGTATGTTCTTTGGTTCGGTATCATCACCCAAATTCATAGTTTGGATTGTGGCCTCTTCATATTTTTTTGGCTTTTCCTTACTGAATACATGTGCAGGTGTTTCATCTAGTTGTTCGCTCCTCTTTTATTTCCCTAAATTCTTTTGGAAATCCGTCTCTGTTGTGTTCTTCCTCTATCGTCAGTATGTTGCAGCTTTGAAATAGTTCATAATCCTCCATTTGCCAGTGAAATAGACCATTTACTGAATCCAGATCGTTGTCTTTCGATCCACCTTCCAATTGTAGGACTCCTTCCTCATCCGGTTTCATTTATTTCTTCCCTTCGTCCTCTCCTTTTGAATCGGATGATCCGACTTCTTCTGCCACCATTTGTGTGTATAAATCAATAATGAATCTTTGTCCTCTGCTCTCCATTGATAGTGTATTCTTCTTCCAGTCATGTTTAACTTTTGCTTGTACGAGCCACCGTCGTCCAAGAATGGCGTCATATCCCCTTCTTTTTAGCCGGATGACTACAAAGTTGAGCAGGAACGACTGTGTTCCAATCGTTACTGGTTGTGCCATCAGGATCCCTAGAGGCTTAATGCCATGTTGGTCTGCAGTAAGCAATTAGAACGTGGGTGGCCACAACATCAGTTGTCATAGCTTCTTCCAGGTATCTTCTGGTAGGACATTTACCCCTGAACCTCCGTCCACAATTGTGTTTGAGAGGATCGTCCCCTATATACCCATTTCTATGACCGTCGGATGCCTTCCTGATGTGAGAGCTAGTAACATTGGGTCTACTACACTTGTTCTGCTTTCCTTCTCCTTCCTAGGTTCTTCTGGTAGTTTAGCAGCCAGAGCCATGTTTGTGAGTGCTGTTCGTAATTGGGGCATTGTGAGGATCAGATCATTTAATTTTACTAGTATTTCATTTTGTAATATCCGCCTTATGATGTTTTCTTTTGCGTAGTTCCTCATTGAGGTACCTGCATTGTCCCCCTTCTCCGTTTGTGATTTCTTTGTCTGCATCCCTTTCTCAATTTCTGCTTGTGCTTCTTCCAATCTCTTCTTTTCTTCCATCGGGTCTAGGTACAACTTTGCTTGTTTATGTGTAATTGCTAGGACTTCCTCTTCGTCCGTTCCTGATTCGATACTGATCAAATTCACTCCTGATTTTGATTTCGGGCACTTGGTATCTTCATGGTCTCCAGGACCACACCATCTACATAAAAACTTCGGTGTGTTCGTCATTGTATAGTTTCATGCAAAATAGCCCCACAAGTTGCATGCCCGACATTGAACCATCGGTCGACCGTTCGCATCATTCTGAATTCGAGTGCAGCCCTCATTATTATTGTTATTGTTGGTGTTGTTGTTTTGTCCCCTTCTGTTGTTTTTGTACCCACCTAAGGTGGCACTGTCATTGTTTGTGTTTCCGTTCCCTCTTGACGTGGATACTTCCTGTGTTAGGAGCACTTGTTGATGCCCTCTTGTTTTCATATTGAACGGGCATTCCTTTGTGGAATGTCTCGCAATTTGGCAGAGATCACATAACTGATTCTTCGGATAAGATCCCTTAGTGTGACCTTCTATCTTGCATTCTTTGCACCATAGCTCATTTTCTCTGGTTTGGCTATTCCTTTTCTGCATATTCTTAAACGCTTTCATCATCCTGATCATATCATTCTGGAGAGCTTGGACCTTCTTATTGCCCTTTTCATCACCACTGCTATCTTCAGAAGAGGATTCATCCGAATTAGATGATCTGCTTTTCTTTTTTTTTGTTTTCTGTTCATTCTCTAAGTCCATCGTTCGATTGTATGCTTCAGTGTACGACAATGGCGGTACAATCTTCATTTTCCTTTTTAACTCCGGGCATAGTCCTTCTATGAACCATCTCTTTTTCAGCCTGTCTGTTGGCTTATTTTCCATTTTATTTAGTAATTCTTGTAGCTTTCTAGCATATACATGGATTGTTTCATTTTTCCCTTGTTTTGTGGTGTAGATTTTGCTACTATCTCATTGTCGTCTCGTAGCAGTTGAAACTTTGTAATAAATTCCCTCTTTATGTTTTCCCATATGGTTAGCTTTGCCGGATCGGTGTTTGAAAACCAATCGATTGCTATACCTTGTAAGGTGGTTGGAAATAGCCTTGCCCATTTGTCCTGGTTGTTTTCTCCATTCGCTGTCCAAATCGTCTCGCAAGTTTTGCAGTGTTTGATTGCGTCAGCTGTGCCATCCCTGTCGAACTTTGGTAACTTTTCCTTTGGATTGGCCATCGGTACTCTCTTTTGTTGTGCGCTGCTGTCGGTACCCGCGTTGTTCTGTATTTTTGTACCACTTTGAACACTTGTGTTACGGACACCTACGTTCTCAAGTGGCGTGAAGGCTTCCTCAAGGATTTGGTTGTTTTAACCAAACTGTATTTGCTTGTCAGGTGTATCAGGGATGAAGAGTTCACCCCACGCCCGTGTTCCTTCAACACTCCAATCCGCGCTGGTCCTTTCCCTTCCGTCCGGATTCCCCCTTGGCGTATACTAGTTTGCCAATTCTTCCTTTGTTCCTTCGATCACCCTTCGCCTTTCTCGAGCTTCTTCTATCAACCTTTCCCTTGATCGACTTGGCGACTGCACTCCATTCGTCAGTGCTCCCGTGGTACTGTGGTCACCTCCTGTGCCACCACTGCTGTACCCTTCGACAAGTTGTTGGAGTCTGTGCCTCCGGTCACTTTGCTGTGTGCGGTTTAATACTTCTCGTGCCACCCTTATGCTATCATCTTTTGGATTCTTATTTCTATCATTATTCAATGTGTTCAACATTCATAGCACCCGGTCCTTATAGGCAACGGCGTCAAATGTTCATCATATAGGTTAACGATTTATTAATGCATGTAGACAATAGACAAGAACGTGTAATACAAAAGTATTCATTTTATTATTCGCATGTATACAGAAGTTACTACAATATTCGATACAATTGATTACAATGATGATCCAAAGTCCATTCTGGACGGTGTACATATACATTCCCGAAGGGGTGACTCAACCGTCACGTGCCCTTTTGGATACTATTCTACCTATCGGCTACAATATAGAATTTACCGACAACACAGTAAAAATTATACGTGGAAGCATCAACCTGCTCCCTTGTGACCAATAGCTGATCTCTTTGAAATTGTAGTGCTGCCAAGTGTCCAGTGCTACTAGCTGAATGAAATGAAGAACTAGATTAGCTTCCGATAGAAGGAAGAAAATCACCATGAGAGCTCATCTCCACTGATGTTCTCACCTCCTCTGTACCTACTGCACGCTTATCATGGATGGATGTGTCGTCTACATCATTACGTCCCTCATCCCCAACCGTGGAAGCGAAGTCACCACCAAGCACCATAATATGCAGTTGAACAGTGTCTGGGGCTGGTGTTGACTGTACCTGCTCTAACTCTACAATAACCTTATCCAACTGTTATTGTGACTTTTGAAGAGCCAATTGAGTACATTGAAGAGAGTCCACAGTCGCCTCTATCTCTTGGGTGAGCTCAACCACCTCCTCCTCTTTCCTTAACAACATCTCATAATAGGTGCTACCAATTACCCTGTTAGCAACTAACTGAGAGTAACTATGCTTCAAGATTTTGATAGCCTCTCGAAGCGCATGAACGTCTGCTAGGGAAATACCACTATCATTGTGCTCATCTGACATAGGAGCACCCCAACCAGATGTTGATGTCACTATCACTCACCTTTCGCTGATTGGCCACATGATGCCTCTGTAACCCCTGCCTCCTTTGCACACTCTGTCTCTCCAACTGCATTGTGATAGGAAACCGAATTAGAATTGCCGACCACAAGATCACTCACGACATGTGTGCTACCAACCTTGCACACATTTGCAATCAAGGCACAACTACTCGGCACCTCAACGAACTCCTCATACAAAGAAATGGAAGCCCTCGCGGTATCAATCTCCTCGCATGTCTCAGCATCCACTTCAATAGTAAGATCTTGTAAACATCTTGTCATCACCTAATGTCTGGCAAGGGGTATCATACGTAGTGCAACTCATAGCATCATTAGATGTGTCCATACTATATCCATTCACATCTCTTAATAAAGCCACAACTGCTGATACCTGAATCTACACACATGACTCAACGTCAGGCTCTAAATCAATAATACTAGAGCATGAACCCACATCTACTGACTTTGCTGTAACACCTAGTTCTCTGACATCACAGCTGGGTGACTCCATATGTGCCTTGGTCACCTGAAGAAGTAGCTGCCTCCTACAGTAGAGAAAAATACAAATCTTCAATATTAATCCCTTCTTGAGAGAGCTTGAAGTATCCGTGGTAAAAACTGCATCAGCTGTCTTTGTAATAACTGCAATAAGTCTGGGAGCCTTAGCCTGCTAAAGCTTCGTTCCGCTATCCTCCGCTGCCGCCACATGTCCTTGTGAAATAAGCCCCTTATCAATACTGCGGATAGGATTAGCAAATGCCGTACTTAATGTAGGTACATGTGCATCATGGACACTTGTCGGGGAAAACTCAAACCTCTTTCTTGCCGACCTTCTAAAGGCGAAAACTATATACCTCGGTGCCCTCTCAACCGTCTCTAGATTCAACAAGCTTTTTGCCAACCTCTACTGATGAAGACTAAGTCTTTTGATAATTTCTCAAGGTATTTATATTCTTACTATCTTCCTCACTACTCCGCTAGCTCCCAAAACTAGGAGACCTCCTATATCTGTCCACAGTTGGGAAAAAGCTAGAGTGCTGGTCACTCCCAAAACAACAATAGATCTGAGATAAAAACAAATTTCCTAATCCACAGGATGGCAAGAAACCGCTCTGATACCACTGTAATAAACCTGGCTGGTTATAATTAGATAAACACTAATTTCTTCCAGCAATTATAGCTTGGCATTTCATCAAACATTTTGCAAGCAAGCTAGTGATATCACAAACATAATTAATCGGATAATCCTATGCAATAGCTGAAAAGTATGATGCTTTGAAGATATAGAATGTTAAAAATTCATCCAAAGCTAAGACAATTTAAGTGCCTTTGAATTTAATTTGTAATTTAGTCCACTATTGCGTTTGCATACACAATAAATGAATATTATAAATCCTTGCTAGTGTTTTTCTATTGTTTACATGATTATTGATGCTGGAAGTTGAAATTGCACAAATTAAATTTGTTATGATGGAACCTGGACAAATGCAGCACTCTCCCAATGTCCTGATGGCAGTCAGAAACTTATACTGTCCACAAATAATGAATCATTGCCCCCTAAATTCCAATTGAAGACCCTTAATTCTGATTGCTGGTCACTGAAAGTAACTGGAGACCCATAAAGAGGTAACACAGGCTCTCCTGCTGTGAACGCAACCCTTCTAGGTAGTTTGTTGCTGCCCGGACAGTGATAGCAGCTCATGGAATTCCCAAACTCTGCCAGGTCAAAGGATGACAACCTCACAATTTGCACAACAAATACTCCAGATGCAAAACACAGGTCCTTGTAATTCTTCAGCTAGCAAACTCTCTTCAAATCAGATAATTACCACAGAATAAATTCCTCATTTAGACATAGTAAAGAACAATAAGGAGAATTGGCAAATTGTATACCTCAGTACAATTTGCAAATGCAATCCAGAATAATGCTCAGAACTCCGAAACCCTTATACTTCAGCAAGGGCACAGAAATCCACAAACTTAGAAGTATCACAAAGACAACAAAGCCAAATAGATAATCAAATATTCGAATGTCTTTTCTTTCACAATGAGCTCATATTTATAATCCTTTGTTGAGAAAATGTTCCCAAAAGAACTGAACTTTGGAAACTGCGAAAAGTTTCCAAAAGAGCTCAACTCTTGAAACTTCCTAACAACTCTTTTAGTAATATTTAATACTTGGCTTAGGCATATAATTAATTAAATAAATGACCCCTTCTTATGATGACTCAACCCTCAACTTAAGTGAAATTGTAAAGTTAAATTATAACTTTATAATAAGCCATTTAATGAGTTAATAATAATTTGGCCACTAAAAATATAATAACTCCCAAAATGCTCATCGTTTAAATATGACTTCTGAAATAGGAGTCCCACCTATTATTTCTCCATGTGACCAATTTCACTTTCCAAAAATAGAAAGGATCCATTTCAATTGACACCCGACTTACCACAAATAGTAAGTGCACAAAACTAAGCCCGAATGAAGTCCAATCTGAGCCAAACGAAGACTAACATGTAGCTTACTGAATTGTGGAGAAAAACATCACCCTCCCAAGCGAAGCCACTGCCGTAGAAGACCCTCTATTGACAATAATTAGCCTGCGAGGATCACAATAATATGCTAATCTCTTAAACTCCGATGCTGGCAAAAATGGGGACATTCCATGTACACTAAAATCAACCCGTAAGTTTTTTCTAGTTGATTTGGCTAGCTTTCAATACTATTAATATATTTGAACTGATTTAGTTAGTGAGCTTTGAAATTTATCTTGCCCTTGACCATCAAAATATGCCATTAGAAATGTTATAGTCCGCGTTCTAAGATGTGAAAGTTGGAGAAATGTTTCTATCTTTAATCTGTTAATTTAATACATTTTGCAGGTGATAATACATCTGGAGATGACAAACAGGTTAATCTGTTAAGATATGTTGTGCAAATATTTATGCTTCGCCGTACCAAAGCTTTCCTTGTACAGAATGGCACTCTTACATTGCCACCGCTGTCTGAGGTCACAGTGTTAGTCTACAAGCCCATTGCACTAGTTGAGCTCTTGACAATATGCTTCGTTTCTTCCTTAATCAGATAGGGTTTAATTTTGTTCATTTGTTTCTATGAATGTTTCTTTATAGTACTGTCATGAACTGTGCTTGTATAGAATGGCTCCTCTGGTACCACTTCAGAAGAAGATCTATATGTCTGTATTGCGTAAAGAGCTGCCTAAGCTACTGATGAAGAGTGCAGGGAGTTCGCAGCACCAGTCTTTGCAAAATATTGTATGTATTATGATATTATCTCTGTTGCAGTGAAATACAGTTCTATGCTTTTTGTCTTTTGGGAAAAACTTAGTTTTGTTGTTTAATTTGCACTTCTTCTTTATTCAAATATTCGAATGTAAAAAGCAGATTATGTAAGAATGCAGTGCATGGAAAAGGGTGCCACGTTAGTAAAAAATTAATAATGCTAGCTGATCTTCACTGGTTGAGTTTTCCACAAGGGAAGACACCGATTTCAAGTAGCAGTTATTAATTTTTTTTGCATATTTCTTTCAAAATAACTGGGAAACTGTTTAAGTTTGTCTATATAGAGGAACCTTAATTTTTTATCTATTGTGAACTGAGTTCTGAAAGGTGTACCTAAAAAATTCTGTTGATAGAGTTGGGTGGAATAATTGTAATTTATATCTGATTCAAGGAGGGGTATTGGTTGCTGGAACTGGGCAGCAAAGATTATTAATTGTACTCTACGAAAGGAGGTTGTTTGGGAATTATCATGTATGATGATATTTCTCTATACATCCTTTTCAAAATCTCTCTCACGAATAACTAGAAATATTGCTTTTATCATAACATTGGGAGGCATGTGTCATAAAAAAAATGCTATGCAATACAAAATCAGTTCACTTTAATAGAAATAGTCTGCACTCCTAAATAATTGCAAAATAAAGGTGTAAATAAAAAGAGATATCCAAAAGCTTAGTCAATTACTCCATGTAAAACTCAACTTGAATAAATAACCTTATGTTCACATATAAATATAGCTACATGACAACCTTAGTTAAGTATGCATCTATGGTCTAGTACACGTAGAAGTTGTCTATTAAATTATTAACAACTTTTAAGTTCTATACAAGTGGGTAATATGCTAATGTCCCTCTTCAAGCTAAATGATCTAAACTAAAAATATGTTAGAGAAATACTCCACTTCTACAGTTGTGACTGTTTTATAAAACTGAAAACCACTATGAATCTGCTACTTGATATCTGGAAGTAACAGTCATGATTGTGGTTTGAACCCAATGAGCTTTACTGCCTGGCGAAAACACTGTGTCAACTCTTCGTGACTTTTGCTGTATGTTGCAGAGCCTTATGTCCTATACTTGCTGTCATGATCTTTTGTGCCTATTGTTGTTTGTGGCAACAGAATGATTGCTCTCCATGTGCTTATAGTTATCCTTTTCTGTGTGATGCTCTCCTAATACATGCATTTATGCTATGCTGTGGTGTGAGTTTATTATCATCTTATCAACTTGCACTTATACTGTGGATTTGCATTTACACTATGATGGATTTGTCAGGTGTTGATGTGTAGCTGAAGAAGATGTCTTTAATATGCTAAGAATGTCATTCAGAACCCTATGGAGGACATTTTGCTACTCAGAGGATTGTTAACAAAATTATTACTATAGAATGCAATTGGCCGGCAATCCACAAGGATTGTAAGAGGTATGACCAGCATTGTGACAAGTATCAATGCATGGGCCAGCTCACACATTCTGATGAATTGTCATTACAGCCACAGTTATCTATAGAACCCTTTGAAAATGGGGTTTAGATTTTGTGGGGTCAAATAATGCTCCATCCAGAAATCAAGATTATATCTTGGTTTGTAACTTTGTACTGATTATGTGACTATATGGGTGGAGGTTGTAGCACGAACACATGAAAGGGATACTAAAGTTACCGGTTATCTATATTCTGAAATTTTCTCCAGGTTTGGTATTCCATGTGAAAATTGTCACAAACCAGAGACCTTATTGCATATTAGAGCTTATTTAAATATTTCTACTTTGGTACATGAATATAAAATGAGCCACCACAAATCTTCACCATATTATCCTCAAGCCAATGAACAAGTAGAAGTAACCAACAGTAGCTTGAAAACATTAATAAAAAGACAGTTGAGATCCATAAGAAAGGTTTGGTGGATTGGCTTCCTAAAGCAATAAGGGCCTACTTGATGACATGGAAGACTACCACTGGTCATACACCCTATGACCTTGTTTATGGCAAGAAGGCGACTTTATCTACTGAGTTTGAAGTGAAGACCTTTTGTATTTGTTTGTAACTAGGTATGGGTCTAATTGATGCCCAAAAAGAATGAATTATGCAATTGCATTCTTTAGATGAACTTTGGCAACAAGCTCTCGTCCATGCTGAAGTGGTTTAAAATTGCATGTTTTATAGCATGATCATTTCATTCGACAACATTCGTTTCAATTAGGAGATTGGGCATTGTTTTATGACTCCAGGTTTCAATATTTCAAGAGTACCTTTCACTCTAGATGGCTAGGCCCTTACGAAATAAAGGTTGTTTATGACAATGACACAATCAAGCTACACATTGTGGATTTTGACTGCATGACCCTTATTGTAATTGGCCATCATTCAAAGTTTTACAAATGACCTATCTGCAAAGACAATTTTACTTCTAGTGTCATGTCACTTCATGGAGTGTTTGCTAGGCACCCTTTATTTGAAAAAAAATGTTTCAATCAAAGATCCAACAAAAATGAGTTTATCAGTGTTAATTGTATATTAAACCTAGATGCCAAAATGAATTAACTGGTAGTGCTAGACGGTATTAGGTCAAAAATTGAGCAAAACATGTCTGCATGTCGCATCATCATACACCTAATCATTAAAAACCAGCTCACCCACTTTTGGAATGTACAAAATTTGATACACGCCCTCTGGCATGATCATCATCTCTCTAAGGAATAGGTGGAAGGTGTTGTGGTTTGAGTGCCAACGCTCAACCATAGCAGTGAGTAGTCCTTGGTTCACTTAGAATTGGGGCATGTCTAACAAATATTCCCAATTCACATTTGGCTATCACTTGATGCTCATGGGGTTATAGTCTTTTGATCAACTCGAATGAGCACAAATATAATCCATGTACAAACAATTGATAACCTCTAACTTGTTTTGCAAATCAATGCAAAATATATCAATGAGATAACTAAGTTATTATTCTACCATCAATCTCAGTGTTCTCCCATAATCAGTTACTCGCTTAGTATGAGCCTATCATTTTCCTAACTATATATCATGAGGATGGAAAATCACTTTAACTACCCTATCGACCTATTAGATTGATCAAACCATATCAAGAACATGATTTTACTTGACATTACAAACTTGATTTTCAAACACAATCAAAAGATTGACAAGATCAGTACTGATAACAGATTAGAGATGGACTCATAATCGATGCAGACAAACATAATTTCATCATACCAACTCAATTAGGCAATGACGCCATAAAAAAAGGAAAAAAATTGGCTTAAGTGTTATTTGATTATTAATTAGGCGTTATTTTGCGTAATAAGCACTATTTTATTAGCACATGCTATAATACATCTCAAATGCGCTATTTTGGCCTAAGGTTATTAAAAAAATGCATTATCACCAATTCTTCCTGAGGTGCTTGTGAGATTCCTTTTTAGACAGGGACTCTAGATTTTCTCTTTGTGGCCACTTCTTTTGTGGTTTTAACTTTATTTTTGAGTTCTTGCCAATGTGTCTGAAACCATCCACTCAAGATTTTACAGCTACCACATTAAGTGATTACTTCATCCATAGGATGAACTCCTAGTCACCTAAATGCTTGGCTCCTTAGCATGTGTGGCTATCATGTGTGATTGTACTTCTAAGGTTCTCTTTGCTTTTCTATAGTGATTCTTACTGTCACTCGGATTACAATGTGCCATGCAGTGCATCTTTTCTTGCATTTTTTAGGAGATTGCAACCACTTGGTCTACGATTGTTCTTACCCTTTCAACTCATTTGCGCTCCTGCTACACTTATATTTTTGGCTCATTGTTGCACCCTATCAACACACCAC